>JAWWEN010000024.1:628227-650834 GCA_035582955.1 Sycophila texana | reverse complement strand
ATAAAATATGATTTTACTCCCTCTGCAGAGGTCAATAAAGTGGACTTTATGGATGATTAGGGTGAAAAGATTATTATCTGTCTGGGAACGCGAACACAGACTGCACTCTCAGATAAAAATTACTATACTATACAGTAAAATTTTCTATAAATATAATAGATTGTAAATTTTTCTGGGCAGTATTGAAAATAATCCTACATATAGAGCAAAATTTACTATATTATTTGGTAATTTTTATCTGAGAGTCCAGTCTGTATATACATTCCCAGACAGATATTTTTTTTTACAATACTTTTTTCTTGGTGTATATATCTTTGTTGAGAAATAATAAATAATAATACGATGTATAAAATAAGAAGGACATCAATTTCAGTGTACAATCCTGCGTACTATTCTTTATTAACATAACTAAAAATCTGGTTACTCGTGGTTACAGGTCCAGTGAATATTAGTACGAAGGGAAAACTGGTAGCGCCTGGAATCGTCGCCCCCGGAATCATCTCCGTGACGCAGTCGGAGCTGTACTTCGAAGTCGACGAGGACGACCCAGAGTTCAAGAAGATCGATCCTGAGGTAAGTCACGATCTGAAATGACCTCAAATTGAAGACGTGATCGGTGCCACTCGTCCTTGTACATCCCCATTCTCGCGAAAATTTTGCAAATTTTATCTACTTAACGTCCCGGCTGATTTATCGCGAGTTACCCACACTTAGCGCCACGATAAGTCATCGGAACGACGAGTTTTACGCTGCTAATCGTCCTGAAAGAAATTACCTCTGCCTCGTTCTTAGCTCATTTAGATAGGGCCTACTCGATGCATTTAAAAACGACCAGTTCCGAGCGTAAACCTTTTTATCTCTTTGAAATATTGTCCACGTTTCTTTTCTTTTCTTTTTAATCTCCCGCAGCGGTAGCACTCCTTTTTTTTCCACCGATAACAAGTATTGAATCCTCGGTATTATCATCGAACATTCAGCACACTCACAATGCAAATGCGCTCTCGAAGCAGGTTACTACTCTGCCGGAAATTTATACGTCTCCGCACTTTACGGCTGCACCGCTGCCAGTGCTGAATTTACGCCTAAGCGATAATGCCAAATTAATGCAAAAGAGTAGCATTTACGCTCGTATTATTTTAATCAGTGCGAAAGAAGACTTCGCAAAAAATAAAAATTCCCTCTAAAAAGTAATAAGTGAAATTTGACTAGAATAAGTGAATAGTCACTTATTCCACGTGAAAAATCTTCCACTTGCTGCAATAAGCGGAAGATATTTAAGATGAAATAAGTGACTGTTCACTTATTTTAGTCAAATTTCACTTTTTTTTTACAGGGTTAGCATACCGCCAGGTTGAGAAATTTCAGCGCGAGATTCGTAACTCTCTGAAATAATAAAAAAAAAACCGAATAGCTCGAGCGAGTAAAAAATAAATAAATAAATAAAAAAATACCTCGTGGGAATCGCCGAGCGCTGAAAAGGAGGCGCAAAGAGACGAATTTTCATAGGTCGCCCGCGATAAGATCGCGAATTCCCGGGGATCCGTTACGTGGCGCGCGATCGACGGGGCTCGAGCGGAATCCGCCGGTGAGCGCGATAATAAACGTGCGAGCGAACGAGAAAAGAAGACGAGAAGGAGGCATATAAGGTGGAAGCTGTCGTGTATAGCGCCGGAATATTAATCACCGGCTGCGCGTCGCCCGGACCCTGGAATTTGAATGGATGCGGTCCGTAAGTGATGAGACGTGGCGAAAGCTTCCAACTATTGAACGACTGTCTCCCATCGCGCCGATAAAAATTTATCTGTCTCGCTCTTTCTCGCGACGAGCTCGAAACATTTTTTCGCGTCTGGTGCGGAAAGTCCGATTGGATTCGCGAGTGGCTGTGGTAATCTGCGAGAGTGAAGAAGAAGAGACTGGAACGGTGTTAATTTTGAGCGATTTGTCACTTCAGTGCTCATTCGATATTCTACTGCGTGAGAGAAATATAAAGAGTTTCGGGCGTAGTTGGTTATTGCGAGGTAATATGTTAACGAAGACTTTTTTTTTTTGACTGATTAGATTTTAAAACAGACGCTATTAAAAAAAAAAAAGATGCTGAGAATCTTTCGTGTGTTTAGGTAAATTAATGGATTCTGAAGATCGGTTAGGATTGACAATGTCCATGAATGATTGCGCGAGCAATGCTAATTGGAAGAAGTCTAGATTTAGCAATGAACAACAACAAAATAGTTCGTCAATCAAATATTTCCTCTTCGACTATTTCTAAATATTTTAAAGAAACTCGCGAGCCTTGACCAAGTCGAGTGTTGCTTTGAGAGTCGATGCCCATCCGTGGAATCGTCACAAGACTCTGGAGGCAACGAACGGATCTAACGAGGAATCTCGGGCGAAGACGGGCAGCACAATTATCATATATCGGTCGTAGATCTCGCGTTTGTGTAACTAGGGAATAAAACACACAGTGTGGCCCCATGGGGCACCCGAAGCTCACCTATACGCATCTCCTCTCTCGAATCTGATCTTGTACGGTCGGCAATTATGAGCCCCCCGCGGCTCTACCCCCACCCCTTTTCTCCCCTCTTCTTTTCTTCTCTCTCTACTGAGTACCATCCGCAGCGTCTTCGTTTCTTTTTCTCTGCGGTCCTCTTGTTTTTTTTTTTTTTTTTTCTACATCCTCGTATCCTCGCTCTCTGTATGCTACATTTCTATCTCTGGGTTCCGGTCTTTATCAGGCCGTGACTGGATTTTGCTTTTTATGATCCATCTCTGTCTACTCTTTGGTTTTTCACTATAACGTCGTTTGTCTTTTACATCCTTCGCGTCGACCAGTTTTTGTTAGCTTTTCAACGTCTTGTATCCCTTCTCGCTCATGACTGAATTTTATTTTTTTTTTATCATGAGTGTCTCAACATTACTTCTTGCTTATGGCGCTTATTTCTTTTTCGGTATTAGGAATGTTTAGAGTATCAGTATTATTTGGTAGGATTTATATACAATTTGTAAAAGTTTTTTATAGGCATTTTAATCTCATATAGACTGTTCATTAGGACAGACTTAAAATCATTTTTCAATCAATCATCGTGAAATATTTGAAGGTTGTATTTACTTTCTTTTATTGCTCTGTTCAAAAACAGTGTTTTTTTGAAAGAATAGATTTAATTTTTGAAGATTTTAATAACTTAATTAGTTTCTACGAGATAAAATTGTCCTCATTCAGAAGTGGGCGTTGAATATCGAAGCTTATATTTTAAGTATATGTTACTGATTCTTCCTTTATTTTAAAACTCTTACGGCAAAATCTCACCTTTTGTATCGAAATAAATGGCTGGAGTCATTAAGAAAATAATCAATTAGATAAGCTACAAAGAAAAAAAAATAATCGTCAATCCGTACTTCATTTGTCCCGAGCAACTAGTTAAAGCTCCTAAGCAATTAATACTTGTAACGTAATTATAAAAGCTCCACTTCGTACTAACTTTAATGGTTCCTCAACGAAAGCAAAAGAACTTTTATATGAAAGTTTTAATTCTCAGTCGTACGTGTTACATTAACGAAAGAAAAAGTATAAATCAAGACAATAAAAAAACCAAGAAATATAAAAGAAACAACGGGAATAAATCGCTCGAACCGCGCCGAGTGTTTATTTAGAGTACAATTTGCACTTATTTTTACGAGGTTCATTAGTCGAGGCGCATCAGACGAGGTGCACCTCAGGGCTCGCTCGGCCGAGTAGTCGCAGCACGAAAATAAAAGGGAGTCGAGGCAAAGCTTCGCAGAATTCGCAGCGATGGATCGCCGGACGCCGGGTACGAGACTCAAGCGATCGTAATACGCATACAAAGACAGAGCGCGGGGAGTATACACCAGGCTTCGGGGATGCACCGGCTCATATTCGTTTGACCGCATCGCCTCCACCTCCCCCCTTCAAATCCGTCCTTTCTTTTTCCCCGTCTCGCTCCTCGCAATTGTTTTATTTCCAGCGGTTCGATTGAATCTCTTTGCTCCTTTTTTTTTTTTTTTTTGTCTTCCTCCGTCTCTCTCGGGAGCGCATGCACGTAAGCTCTCCGGCGGACTCGCTCCGTCCTTCGATCCGCTGCTCTCTTCCTTTATAATGGCCCGGGCAAACATATTTATCGTGATTTATCGTTTACACGAACTACCTCTCTCGTTCCCTCTCTCGCTGGCGTCGGCGTGCTTGTATATAGGCAGCAGATAGAAGGGTATAAACGCACTCACTGCGCGATTAAGGCCGCTGAGTTATTGATTGTTTAAGAGGTACATTAATATCGACAATCACACGCGCGTACGCTCGCTCGATTTTCTTAGGCAGCATCGCTACTAACGTTCTTTTCTTCCTCCTCCTTTCTTTTCTTCCTCGTCTTCCTTCTATACTTGTACCTTTTTCTTTTTCTTTTAATTAGCGGGAACGATGTTGAAAAATGAACTGATAGATCTTATTAGCATTTTGCGGGATAAATTTTAATGAAAATTACGCTCGGCCGGTTGCACTGATGTAAATTTTATGTCGAGCAGGCTTTCTTACACTTTAAAACTGGCCTGGTTGTTGCAAACTGATTTTTTTTTTTTTTTTTTTTTTTTTAAAGAGTGGGATTCGTAATTAATGTTTGATGAATAATTTTTTTTTGCAAATGCTGAATCGATGATGTGTTTTATTAATGAGTCTTCTCTTCTTGTAAAAGTGTAACCTATTAGTTTATGACTGTTGAATATTTTTTTTATTAGGAATTCATAAAATGTTGCTATTGACATTATCGAGTTTCATAAATACCTGGTAATTTTCAATGAGTGATTAATAGCTTAAAATTGATTGAAAAAAGGGATTTGATTGATAACCGTTACCTCTGTTATATTCTAATATTCCAGTTGATTAATGAACAAAATAAACAGTAATTTCTTGATAAATCGAACTGATTTCTCGATGAATGCTTAGACAAATTAAGTCATTGTTGCTAATCATTAAACACGGTTTAACAATTCAGTTACATAGTTAACCACGCGCACAATCACCTCGATCATTCGTCGATGTTTAACTGCAAAGAGGCGAAAAGAAATTTAATAAAATCTTCATTTAAAATCAGCCTTACGGTCATAGCCAAGTGCCATTAAAAAATTTCCCAACATTCAGTGCACACAAACCTTATTCCTTATCGTCCAATTAAACGTGACCGCAAAGCAAACACCACAGTCGCGCTCACACGAAAAATTACCATAATACCGGTGTAAATATTATCGAGCGCAGGAGTCTCATCGTAAAGCGAGTAGGATCTCGAGGGAGCGAAGAAGCGCATCACGCTCGCTCGTAAAACGCAAGAAAATTGCAGAAAAATCGATTAACCGGTGGTCGGCGCGGGGTGCGATGCTATCGGCCCCTCTCGCTCCTTCTCTCTTTCTCTCCCGAGGCTCCGGCCGCCGACTTGGGTAAACATCCATCAATCGGAGGTGGGCACGAGAAGCGGGGCCCGCTCTTCTCGCTCGCTCTTTTCTCCGGGGCCGGAACGAGGTAGGGTAATCACTGCTATTAGCGCGGACATTACGCCGGTGGTCCGGCAATCTTCTTAGCACTCCGTCATATGCGCGCAGCGCCGACGAAAGGCATGAGCCCCTCGGACGCGCGCGAAAGGATTGCAGGCGCTTGTCGAGCGCCGGGCCCCGCTTCCTGCCTCCCTCCCTCCCGCCCCGGCCCGTACTCTTTCGCCCGGTGAATAATTGTTTCGGACTTAAGTGATAGTTTGCGCCGGCGGAAAAGTGCGGATAACGGCCCATTTCGGCCCGTCTGCCGGTGCGCTTAAGTGAATCTACGATGGCTCTCGCTTAAAGGATGACTGGTTTATACGCCGCGGCGGGACATTGTTCGGTGCTTTTAAAACATACTTTTTTAGCCCTTTAAAAAATTTATGGATTTACGGGCTTGCGCCGGCTTTTTTTTCCATACGCTGACCGGACTCCGCGCGGGGGAATTTATTTAAATTGCTCGATGCATGAGAACGTTAAGTTTCGCGTTAGTTTGCGGTTTTGTCTTTTTTTTTCGTGAGATGTTATTAAATAATAATTACAGTCGGAAAATATTAAATAATGATAATTGTACTTCTTTTTATTATTTTGCAAACTGCATAGTAATTTCTTAGAAAATTTACTAGTACTATAGAATAAAAGTTGTTAAACAGTGATTTTTTTCAATAAAGTGAACCTGCTGCAAGTATATTAAAATTGATTACTACAATTTCTAGTAGTGATTTTTTTATCACTGAAGGAATTACTCATTTATTATTAATTTTTTCAAAAAAAAAAACTTTACGAAACTACCTATTTGCACATTCAATACAATGCAGTACCAATAGACATTTTCAATTGAGCATTAACAAAAAAAAGCCATTGAGAGGCATAAAAAACTGCCCTTTATTATACTAGAACTATAATAAAAAAAAATTTCAAATTCCAGTAAATTGTAATAGAAGCTGTAGAAAATTACACAAGAAAGTAGTAATTATTTTTAATAATGTAAGCCCGCCGCAAGCACATTAAAACTGATTACCACAATTTTTACTATAGAGAATTGTTATCCCTAAAGTAATTGCTTATCTATTATTAATATTTCCAAAAAACTTTATAAACCTATATAACTTATTTGCACATTCTACAATGCAGTACCAATCGCCATTTACAATTGAACATTATTTAAAAAAAAAAAAAACCCATTGAGAAGCATCAAAGACTGCCCTTTATATAAGAGCTTCTCAAGCATCCAAGTCTTCGGCTCGTGCAAAATCGCGCGGGTCTCCTCTCCCGCATAGCAGCCAACAGCACGCAGACGCCTCGGCGCGCGTGCTACAGATACACCCATACCAGCGAGGCGCAATAAATATTGGCTTGACCGTCGAGGAGGAACGGTGGGGGGGGGGGGGGGGCGATTCTATAATATGCATAGCGGGGACGGCGGCGCTACTTACGCCGTCAGCGATAATTACGGGGTGCACTCGGGCTGTTTGCTTAGCGAGGAGATTAGTGAATGAATCCACAGGTGGGCACCATCCGTCACACGCGCTGCCCAAGAAAGAGAGAGAGGGCCTCTCCGCCACGCCTATAAATTCAGCGCGTCGGTGCACCTCCTTCTTTTTCTTCCTCCGCGAGCACCACACAGTCGATGATCTCGATGTGGCGCTCGCCTTCCCTCTATTATACGCTCTCGGCAGCTTTTCTCTGGCCTTTTAACGCTGTTCTATCAGCCGGCGTAATGTATTGCCCTCCTCCGTGCATTACCCCTTTAGGCTCTGTTTCTTCGTGTTTCTCGCTTTTTTTGGGCTCGACCTTTCCCTTCTTCCGTTTTCACGGCGATTTTTCTTCTTCTCGCTTTCACCAGCTTCTCGTGATGGATACTACATTGAGTTGCGGCTGCGCTCTTCTTTTTTTTTTTACCAAAGGATGCAGGTTTAATTGGTTATTCGTATTAATCAAGGAAATTTTGTCTTTCTTATTTTAAATCTCTTTTCAGTCGATTTTCCTTCTTCTTCCTGATGTGTTCTTCATTATTTTGCAATTTGCAAGTGATGAGAGTCGAGAGAGCTTTAATGAATATTCATGCGCGCGCGCTTCTTTTATCAATGTTCAACGAGATCGCGAAATTTCAATGAGCGTCAGTTATCTAAAATAATGCAATAATAAGTAGGTAATTACGGCTTATCGCGTCCTTACCTAAGTCAACATTGAATTTTGTATAATTAAGACGAATTGCCTGTCACTTGCGGGCACAACAATTATTTTCTCCGCTCCTCTTCAGCGCCACAGGTGAGTCATCAAAAAGATAATATCTCGGAAAGTTGTGATACACCCAAGCGTATATTAGATATGTATATATACCATAACGGACGAAGTCAATCCCAGCAGTGGGTGCACGCAGAGTCCGTCCTATCGAACGATATGGAGCTTGAGTCGTCCGCGGTGTGTGCCTCGTAAAAGCCCCTCTACAGAGGAAAAAAAGGGATAAAAAAAAAATGAAATAAAATAAAATAAACGAGAGACGAGGGATCCTCGTTCTCCTTGAGATTTTAACCGCGCACCTGCCGACAGCTAGGACAGACAGTGCGAGACAATTGCCTACGATATCCATCATCGGCGCTCGGACTCTCCTCGACGTATCTCATTCGGGTGGGTATATAATTGACGGTCACGCCTAGCATAACGACTCGGCCTCCTCCTCCTCGTCCACCTTTTTTCTCCGCCGTGGACTACCGCGCGCGCCAAGAGACCATTCCTTCGCGCCGCCACTTATAGATGCGTCGAACCTGCGGGAGGAGAGGGGAAAGGTGGCCGGAGATGCTAATTTTGTAATCAAATATGACAGTGAGTCATGAAGGCCGCTTAATAATTTTTGACAGTTTCATCAAGTTCGACGACCCCCTTTATTTTTGCGCTTGCGGTTATACCTGACCGCGCGGATGCCCGATCGATGAGTTTGCACTTCTCTCGGTGGGGTGCTTAAATGCAGCTCTGATCATTCATGATTTCCTTAAGGACTTCTTAAACTCGTTTATGAGTAAACAGAACGAGTATAGTAAGCTTGATGCTTGAAATACTTCATTAGCTGGTTAATACTTTTAGACTTTTAAGTTTGTAGAAAGTGGAATTTAACCAAAAACTATTTTATTGAAAATTTTTTTTTATATAATTTTATAACTGTGGCATTTACAGTAAGTGTAGATTAAATTGGAAACTAAAGGAGGTATATTGATTAGTTTGATATCTTTTATGGAGTAGCGACAAAGAATTGAATTTTTTTTAACAGTCTTATCTGTGAAATATCAATTCCCCTACCGTTACTTGGTTAATGCAACTTTTATTACATTGGCACTTTCAACTTTGCCGCAATGATATTTCAAATGCTTCTTTTTCACGGTACCGTCATGTAAGTATAATTTCTATTTTCTCCTGTACTCATTTAATTTTTTTTTATTTAATTGAAATTCTATTTAACGCGTCTGCCTATCAAGATACGAAATAAATATAGTTAGAAAAGTTAGAGATAGCGCAAGAATGTTCGGAGAGAAAGAAGGAGAAGAGAAGCTTATACCTACAGCACGAAAGAGCGTTTAAAAACAATTATCCGGTTGAAATCTTAAATTGGTGGGTGGAGATGCACTTTTCAACACCGTCTTTACACATTTATACCTACAGAGATCACGCGATACAATCATTCATCGTCTTGTTCTAAATATATTCTTCTTTTTATCTTTAAACATTCTATTTTTTTATAATAATTAATTGTACAGATCAAATGCCTACAAAATTTTTTGTTGTAATTACCAGTTATTAATATTAATGTTCTTATTAGTCATTCCTTAACTTACAATAATCATAATACATACTAATTTAATTAAAATAAGTGTATTTATTCCGGTACTATATTAATTAAAAAATTTTAATGTAAATCCTTAATTACAATTGTAATACAATCATCACGATATACTACGCTGTAACGAAACAGTATAGATCCTCTAAAAATTACTAAAAAAAAGTGCTCAAACAAACAAATAAAACCCTACCTTATTAGAATAAGGTGCAGATCGGTAAATCGGGAAATCTAGCTTAAAAGAAGTTACAAAAGTTCCGCGGCGCGCGCGCAGGAAGAGGCAGGCCAAAAGTCAACGAAACGAAAGGAGAGGCACGAGCGAGACGTGGGTAGGGAGGCCGAGAGAGAGAGAAAGCGGGTAGGAGGGATTCGGTGCGGCCGATCTGCCCGCGGCTGGTGGCGCGACGTGCACTGAGTTATGGCGCAGGTTAATTATACAAAACATTCAATTATACCTTCCTCCGGTGAACACACCCGCGCGCAAACACGCGTTCGCGTGTGTATAATCCTCCTTTGCTCGACGAGCGCGGCGACGCTTCCTCTTCCATACTTTTTCTCTCTCTTCTCTATCTTTTACGTACGCTATTTAAATTTATTTCTTACTTTTTAACGCTTGATCACTGTTATCAACTAGATTGCATAATCTGTAATTTTTTTTTTTTTTTTTGGTGATTGTTAGTGTTAGAGCAAATTCTCGTTGTGAATGTTTGATTTGGAGCGAGAATGTTCCCAGGAATAAAATGACTATTATATGTAGAGTTTTAAAAGCATAGAATTAAAGTTCTATTAATAAATGTGCACGTGTAATTAAAGTTTATTTATAGCAAAGGAAAGATTCAGATAAATTTATCTAATGGTGTATTAATTTTTGTTACAATTTTTTACTCTCGTTAAGTAAATTTTGCAGTGAACGTAAATGTAGTCTAAAATAAATTTTATCTATAGGATTTAATTGAAAATAAAATAGCGATCAAAGTTAAGAGCATTAGAATTAATTTTTTTGAAAAAATCTAATTCAGACTTATAAAATAGAATCAAGTAACGAAAAAAAAACTTCAATCTTAAATAAGAAAAAATAATCTTTTAATATTTATAAAATATTTTTCGATTTTTATACAAAAATACACAAAAGACACTATTTTGTAACTTCATTTTTCTATATTCCTTTCATCTAATATTTCTTATTGCAAGCTTAATTAAAAAAAAAAAAATGTATTCATTTTATAAAAAATAAATAATCACATAAACAAATGGCCAAGTAGCATCACACCTCGTGGGCGCGACGCACTGATTTTGAGGTAAAGCGCCGTAAGCCATGATTTTCTCATCGAGCTCGCGCGACCAGCTCATTTCCATAAAGCGGCGAGGTCCTTCCAGGAAAGCCAGAGAATTATACGTATCGAGAAAACGGACCCACGGACGATTCGAGGCATTCCGTTCCCAAGAGCGTATCGTGTCCGCGGGAGCCCTCGCACGACTCCGCGAAACCGTGTCACATTCGAGATGCATCTCATCACTGGCCCCACTCGATTATCGGGCCCTACGATTTTTTTTTCTCTCTCTCCCCGTCTCTGTCTCGAATAACAAGGAAGCGTCCTGATGTCGATGCTCGGCGAGAGAGACAGAACGAGAGAAGGATAGAGAGCGAAAAGGACCATTTATCATGCTTCGTGGATTGTTGGAATGCCTTAAAACAAAAGGCACGGGAGATATTTCGAGTTTGAGACTGGACGCGGATGACCGCGGTAGAAGAAAGTAAGAAATTAGCAATTTGGGAGGATATTGTTCAGACCCTAAACCAACCTCTAAAAATGTTCGTACTTAATTTACTCAAAGACGTAATTATATTTCTGCAATTATTCTCCTATTATCTATCAAAGACACATGCATATATGCAACAAAAAATAGTGAATAAATCAATCAATCAAGGAAATAAACCTGTAATTTTTTTTTATAACAATAGTATATTGAGACACTGATGCAGAAGTCGATTATTTAACCCATGCAACGGTTGCACGACTTGAATAATCACTTACACTGAGAGAAATGTTTTAGTAAAAATTACTAAACTGTTCGAGAAAACAATCACATTCTGACATTTCGAAAGAAATTACTAAAATTTTCAGTAAAATTTTCCATAAATACAGTAAAAATTACAATACTGTCTGGCAAAATTTACTATATTTTTGGAAAATTTTAGTAATTATTCTCGAATGACAGTCTGTTACCACTTTCTCAAATACTTCAGTAATTTTTATTGCGACTTGAAATTTTTACTAAAAAATTTCTTTCACTTTACGCACCAGTCTCATACAGTATTTTTTAGCACGAAGGCTGAAAATTGGCATTAAACTTGCCATTTTGAGGCCATTAGAGTACTACAAAAGTTTTTAAACAATCGAAGCCTCTGAAACGTCGTTCGCCCGAGAATCACCCCAACAATCGGATAAAGCTCAAAATAATAATCGTGTTTAAAGCGAGGAGATGAGTAAGACAGCAAGCGAGTCGGGCAGAGATATTCCCCGGCGAGCGAAAGGAGAATAAAAAAAAAAAAAAGTAGAAGGAAAGAAGAACGCCGGGGCGAACATGCCAGCGACGGCCGGTGGGTCCGCTGGAAAAAGGTGCCCGTGAGTCCCATAATGCCGGAACTTTACGCGCCGGCGCCGGCGCCCCCCGCGGTCACAGACGCCGCCGCGTCGACGCGTGCGATGCCCCGCCGCACGGACCTGCGCCTCACCGGGCGGATGACCCCGGCCACCTCCGAGGTATTATAGGTGCAGGCATCGCCGGGAAGAATGCGCCGGAAAGTCAGGTGAAATGTCGAGCGACGCGCGGGAGATCGAAATTTTGTTTTATTTGGAATCGCGTGGGTGGGGTGCGCGACGAACTGGTGAGTATGGACGTGGGGACCGTGGGAGGCGCTGAGTTGCGAATTTTTGAGCTGGGAGTGTGCGAATAGAGGAAGAGGCCGGAGCCGCGGACGCGTGATTCAGGACTTCTGCTGACTTCTAATTGATAGCTCGTGGCGAGCGTTGGGAAATAAGTGGGAGATGTCGCTTATTTTTGCTCCTTGTTTCAATGTCTTTATTTGTCAGGTTACAAGGACCTCGGTGTTCGCGGGCCGGATGGAGATAAATAGTTAGATAGTCTCGTCAAAGTTGGACAGATTGATGTATTTTAATTAATTACCGTACGCAGTACTGATAATTAAAATGTAAGGAGAGACGGCTGACAGAGAAATAGATGTGTAATTTTATTTTGATGGTAAAGTGTATTATGGTTTAATATACGCAGGCTTATTATTTATCATTTGTGTAGAAAATTGTTGTATTTTTATGAATATAATTTTATTTTATGAAGAAACTTGGAAAAGTTTGATCGTTGTTGTCATGACGACTGTAATCGTATCCTTAGCTGCTTTGGGTAAAAATAGTAAGATAAGTATTTACGCACGCAAGAGATAATTTGATAAACGCAGCAAATTCTAATTTTATTCTGAAGGTAACTTTATTCAATATATATATTTTTTTTCTTTTACTTTTTTTAATTCAATTGTTCAAGTGATCCGACTATTTTATGTTCATTCAAGACGAGAGTAGAAATTTATGATTTTGCGAATAGTATTCACGTAAAATTTTGAGATTTATAGTACATTTTTATACCGAAATATGTACGTAAAAATGTCAATAAATTCAGAATCATAAAAATTAAAAAAATTTTTAATATCTATAAACCGCATCTTATATTATAGATTTTTTACAATATACCTACAATGTAGAACAATCAATCAGGAATCTTTTTTATGAAAAAAAAAGAAGTATATTTGACACTTTTTAACGAGGTATGAAATAAACCGCGAAGGCAGTAAATATAAAATAGTACCGGTTTTTATTCTGTCTCCTAGAATTTTTCACTCAAAAAGCAAACAACGTAGTCGAGTGCAAATCGGCCAATCATAGAATTCAAAAGAGCATTTTATTGCTTTACAGACGCTATAAAGCAGTCGGGCAATTATAAAATTTCAAAGAGCTTGATTGGTCTCGCGTGACCGAATTAAAAATTCTCGTACGTCAAGAAAAGCAAGAAGAAAAAATTCTCTCCAAAATTGCAATGAACCGGCGCGCGAATTCTTCAAGACACGAATATAATCAACTTCTAAATTAATAAAATAGATAATTAATTCTATATACAATGTTTTATAAACCAATTTCGATAACACAATAAAATACACTGAAAAAAAATTTAGTAATTTTAAGTAAATGTTTACTTCAATAGTACTCGTTAAATATTTCTTTGAGTCAACTAAATATTTCTTTAAAAACTGAATGGATTTATTTGTTTTAAATAAATTTAGTAGTTTCAAAAAAATAATTACTTGATTCAAAGAAATATTTAACAAGTACTATTGAAGTAAATATTTATTTAAAATTACCAAACTTTTCTCTCAGTGTATTAATAAACAATGAATAGCTCTTCTAAATAAGTAATAGTAAAAAAAAATGTATTGTACAGAAAATTTGTTGCTGCCCAAGCAGCTTTGCTGGCGAATTTACTGCACTCTTTATAAATTAGAGGGGAAAATTGGATCTCGGGCTTGTTTCGAGCCACCATAAAAATTGTTGAACACAACAACAACATTGGACTAAAGGACCGAAGTGCCTTTAACGCACAGAATGAAATCTGGAGATAAAAGACGAGATAAAAAAGGGGGATATGCCTGGTAGAGAGAAAACAAGAGAGTAAAGACAGAGAGAGTATCAAGCGATATTGTGCTCGCATGGGCGTCGGTGTTCTCCGGGCCTCGCGAGCGCAAAGGACGTCCTCCCTTCAAACCCATAAACGTCCGGCGGTCGCGTGTGATATACTGGTGAGCTGTATATTACGCAGATAACGCACGGCGATCCTCGCCTACGGGACTTTTTTTCGCGGTATTTGGCGCCTCGAGGACGCGAATCGGACATCGGCGCGCTCGGCCCGGGGACGCGGCGTTTTATCATCCTTCGCCCCCTCCCCCCTCCTCCCTCCACTGCGCTGGCGTAATAAAAATATTAATGTCGGCTGATCTCTCTCGTGGGCGAGCGACCGGCTGATGTATCGGCGTTTAAAAGGTGCACCACGCGCCGTCCCCGGCGATGTTTTACTGCGCTCTTTTATTCAGTAATATACAAGGTGTACGTTTTATATGCGGCCCTTGTCTAGCCAAGCTCGAATGGCCATTGAGAAAAACTAATGCTGTACGGATTAATTTATGTGGATATCCTTCGATTTATTTACGCGACACTTTTTTGCCTCGCCGCTGTGACAAAAAAAAAAAAAAAAAGAAAAGGAGAAGAAGAATATTATATGATCGCGACGATCGAGGCGATCGTTAAAAAGTAAAAATCCAGCGATGTAAAACAATACAGTTTTATAGCGATCGCTCGAATATCTCGCATTATTTCATCCACGGCGACATTCAGTGTCGCGCGTCATTCGCTTTAGAATTCGTCTTCACCCGCGTCAGTTGCGCAGCGTGGATATATTTACTTACCCGGGAAAGTCCGGATCTCGCAATACCGATCGTTGTCGCGACGCGCACTCGATCGACTTGTAAAAATAAAAAAAAAAAAAATAAAAAAACTAAAAAATTATGCACGGAAAGCAGACGGTGGAAGGGAAGTATCGGCGTTCCCTCGAGGACCGTCTGTTCGGCCCGGCCGCCCGGAAAGTTGCGGAGATCGGCGCGCGCGTGCACACATCGCCGATGCCTAGATTAAAACAATGCGAGCCGGGGAGATAACGGAGTGACAGCCATCCGACCGTAGGAGCCCGGGCCTAGCCCGAGAGGGAAAGCTTTAACGAGTCCCCTCGATAAATTATACACGGGCCAAGTCCGACACGAAGTTCGGCCGATCCGCACGCACACAGCGAAGGTTTCCGCCGACGTCCAGTCGACGTGGAGTCCGATCTTTCGCTCGTTCTGCCTGTCTCCCTCTCTTTCTGGCTGCCTGCCTCCCTCGTAGCCTCTCGCTCGGAGGAGAAGATGGATGTGCTTCGAGGCGCCACCGTCACCTGGTTCACTAAGCTTTCAGACTGCTCGAGGGGCCTCTGCAGGTTATTCCTTCTTCTTTTTCTGTCTTTTTTTTTTCTCCGCTCCTTCCTTTCGACTCCTTTCTTCTTTCTATTCTTTATCTCCTTCCACCTCCTTCGTCATCTTTTATTTCATTTCTCGGTGGTTTCCGTTTTACTTTCTTTTATACGGCCAGGTAATATTGGGCGCCTATGCTTTTCTGCATTCATTATATAATTTTTGACTTTTTGCTGGCTGCGTTTATTAATTAATCCTTTAATCTCCGGGCACTGATATGTGCGCTCCTCGTGCATATCGTGCATTCTCCGCGTCTCTTTTATTTCCACGTTGGCTCATTACTGGTTCTTAATTCCTTATTCGAGACTTGACCGCACGACCTGCGCTGATACTCGACTTATTTATTCAAAATTAAGTACATTGGTGAGGGTAATTTATCTGGTCCTATTTCTTGTTTTATAATGAATTTAAAAAAAAACAAAAAAAAAACGTAAGATTCTCTCGTAAAATTTTATTTATGACAGTGTTTGGAAAAATAGAAACAATTTAAACGTATACTTTGAATTTCTGAATTAAAATGGTACTTTACCGGCATGTAAATGACCAGCGAGTCGCTTTCATTCTGGGAATCTCTCACTTATCAGATCAATATCAAAGTAATTGATTAGAAACTATTAAAATATTCCAGCGTCCTAGCCGGAAAAGTACATTTATTGTACACGTAATAAAGTAATTTGGTACAGAAAAAAATAGATTGTTAATTCCTTGTTTTCCTGTTTACGACGTTATCTTAAATTTGGAATAAATCTGTAGGTGATATATCGCGTTTTTTTTTTCATCGCCGATAATATTCATAATATTTTCGGTGTACCTTAGCAGTACAAGAAGAAAAGATACAGCAAAGAAATGAAGACAGTCTCGGACAAACCTACCAGTTTACACGCGCGGGACTGTCGCCCTTATCTCTGGCAGCTATCTCCAGGGTCATAATGCATGCTTTAAATGACCGGCAGTGCAGTGAAAGAGAGAGAAAGAGAGAAATGATGACGGAAAACGAGAAGCGCGGAAGAGATTTTGTCCACAAAAGACGTTCCCAGCGCATCCATCTCGATGCCGTCGTTTACAGTAACAGGATCAGATTACCCTTTTGGAAGCAGTGCAGGTATAACCCAAGGCCTCTCTTTCTTCGTGGTGTGTTCCTCGAGATTTCTCAACCTGAAGCAGGCAAAAGTTACTCGGGGATTGACCTCTTATTTTCCGGTGTGCTAAGCATCTGAGATCCCTCGAATAGTAGCTACACTCGTACTTGTTTGCTTTGTACTTTTGTTCTTTTGTGCTTGAAAGGTGAACCCAGGAGTTTGTGTAGATGCATTCATGCGCTTACCTTTTCGTATATAAAGTTTAAAATCATCAAATATATTATTTTATTTTATTTTATTTTGTACATCAACGGGCTTTCGCCCATTTACAAAGTAGGAAATCATATAACTTAAGCATACTTAAAAATTAGAAAAGCACAGGTGTTCTTACTATCTATTTAAATATTATTTTAAATTATTGTCATACAATAAAATTATTGAAAATAATAAGTGTGAGATTTAAAAATATTGAACGACTAAATAATAATCCTTTCTAATAAAAGGATAAAATTATTCTAAACCGTTTATTATATATGCTTTCTAGATCTCTGTCTATATCCATTTCTTTTGAGTTTGTGTCGATGCCAAACATAAAACTCAAAGTGACGCTCATCGACTGACATGCGTTTAACAAATGCCATAGGGCAGCGGATAAACGTTTAACTCGTAATTCAAGGGCTGGTTTCGGGGCGCAGCGGGTGGTCATTGTGTACCGGAGAACCCCCTACGCATCGAGGGTACTCGTAAAATCAGACGTTGACACTGGTCACTGTGACAACACCAGCAGTATTCAAGCAGCTTTTTTAAACGACACTGATTGCTCCTTTTATTCACATCTCTTTCTGTGATCCTTATATGATCCTCCCCGAATGCATAACACCGCGTGCTTTTTAATCAGATACAATTATTTACATTATAAAGTACAAGATTTAAATTTGAAGCAATATCGTATTTATTATACGCGCTTAATTATATTCACATATTTAGAGATATTAAAATTTTACGAGCACTTTAACGCAAGGAAGTATCAACATTTCATAATAAAAATCGCCATTTTGTTACTATAAACATTTTTTTTTGTGCGAACTATAAATTATATTTTATTTCAAGACTGCAATTCATACGGTATTCGCGAGATAAAGTGAGCATTAAAATTTTTTCAAACGACAATATATTTCGCGTCTACGGGCATTAAAAATCTTTTGTTGGCGCAAGAAGAAGGCAAAGGAATGCGCCAGATGTCAAGGAATCGCCTAAGCCGCGCTCCTTATAGCGCGCCGGATCACGAGTCCGGTGCTTTTTTTTACTCGGACTTGGTCAAATTACGAAGTCTTTATAGGTGAATTAACAAATTTAACGACCTAATCAGAAGAAGCGACGGCATCTTAAAAGTTGCCGAGCGATCATTGTAACACCGACTCTGACGCCTTGGGCCAAAAAACCTACCGTGCATTTTGCTTTGTACTTTCGCCGAATCCTGGCCGTCTAAACTTTTTCTCCTTTAACGATCTTTAACGCGCTGAATAAGCAAAGATGTAAATTACAATTTAAATTTTGCACCGTCACAGAAAATTTTCATTGTAATAATCTTGCTATACTATTGATGAAATTTAATTTATCATTTATTAACAGCTCTGATTTTTATATTAAAACTAATTTAATAATAGATATTGATTATTATTTATACAAAATTTATACTACAGTACAGATTTTCAAATAGGTTCAGTTAATGAATTTCTTATATTATAATCATTTTATTTTTAAAGCCAGTATCAAGGAGTATGAGTATGTATCTCCGTTAAAATCAATCATTCCAACATGTTCTATACACAAGTAAAGAAACCTACTGAGAAAATGCAAATCATATAATTTTTTTTTTAAACAAAATACTCCTAAAGTTGCAAAATATGCTAATCAACATTCCATTCAAAATAATTAAAACTAAACGATTCTACATCGCAAGCCCAAACAATCTAAAAGAAAAAAAAAGAATATATAAACTTCGATACAAAGCGTTAGAAAAAAAAAATTCGAGCGAGGGGGAAAAAAATGCAGGGAAGTCGTAATTCTCGCAATAATAGACGGCGCGGCGAAATTTAAAGCGATGAAGAAGTAAAGGCAGAAGGTTCGGAGCGCGGCTTTCTACTCAGACGCTCGGCCGGCGAACATCAGACGCCATCACGCCCCCGGCCCGCCTCCTTTAATCGCAGCCTCATTACTCATTAGTACTAATGAGCCACACGCGCCATTGCAGGCGCCTTCGTTTGTGTGCGAGTCGCCTAGGTATACTCACACACGCGCGAATGCACAGATCCGATCGCAAAGCCTCCGCGTGTATTCCGTGCGGGCAGCTCTCACCGACGCGGCACACGCGCGGCCAGCGCCGGACGCGACAACTGCCGACGCTCGGCGTGCACACGCCCCTTCGGCTTTTTTATCGGTTCGTTTGCGGTCTGACTGTAACTGCGCCGCCGAGTGTTAATTTGAATCATAGTCGCCTTTTTATGCAAGCAGCGTTTCGCTCAAAAAAGAAAAAGAGAAAGAATAAACGAAAAAACGAATGCGCAAATCCACGCGAAGACGGCGCTCGTTATAGGAAAAAAGCGCGAGCGATAATTTAGGCCCTTATCGTTTAAAATATTTTCACTCCAGTGTCAGAGCGTGCAAAGAGAAACAAGGGAGAGTGAAATTTACAATCCCGCGAGAGTATACGCGCTGCGCGCTTCGGCAGGAAGTATTATACACTTACATACGGAAATTCGGTTTTTTCATTAAATTCAGCGGGTCTCGTAGAAACTCGAGGGCAGATAAAACAAAAAGAAAAAAACAATGTACGAACAAAAAAAGTATAAGGCCTGTGTGCTGGAAGGCGAGGGAGAGGAAAAGGGTGGGCGAGCGATAGGGATAAAGCGAGCGCGGGAGAAAAGAGAGGGACATAGGCGAGGCGCACGGAACGGAGCGGCTCGGGGCACACGCGAGTTTCATGTGCTTGCATGATTTCGCTCGAGGGTCGATATAATTCACGGCCGGCTTTATTCTACTTGTCGGCGAGCCCGGCACGGCGGGAGAGACAAAGGAGAGGTGACGACGACCGTGGGCTCCGCGAGCCTGACCATTTTTTACGCGGCTCTTTCGAGAGAGAGAGAGAGAGAGAAAGAGAAAGAGAAAGAGAGAGCGTCGATGCCTCGGTTGTATGCTCCTTGATTGAGTAAGCATGGCGCGCATTTGAATATCCGCGACAACGCGCTATAAATTAGGGAAATCGCTTGACACGATCGACTGAGTCTCTATACCTGATCGAATGGTGGAGTGTTTATTTTTTCTTTCATTTTTCGCTTGAGGGTTTTACCGCGAGATTTGAGAAACTACACGAAGAGACTTTTCTTGTAACAATTACGAACTGCCCGTAAAAATTACGTGAAAATCCGTATATACAAAATTTTTACGGGAAAGGGATTGAAATTTTTTTACCTGAATCTTGGAAATGTTTACAAGGATGATTCTTATTTTTTACCAAGTAGATTCATAAATCTCGTTAGAAATAAAAAAATTAGTTTAAACAGTAGAGTTTCATTAGTATCAAAGTCAGTATATCAAAGAGATTTTCAGAAATAATTATTTTTAAATAAAAAATTATTAATATTCAAAATTATTAAATTATTTGATAAAACCACATTTATTCCTGTAGTTTCTTTGAAATTAAAAAATTTATCTCCCTATTAAAATCAAGAATCACCAATCAAAAGATTCTGTTGATTGTATCTTTCAGCATACAATTAATGATTATAATCTTTTACAGATGAAGCTTTTAATGCTTAAATCGACTGCAACCTTACAACTCGGAAATAATCCATCAACAAATAAATCCAAGCAAAACACTCGAAAAATATTAAAAAGAAAAAACCCACCGTCAAACATTAATCCCGATTTTCATCCGATCAAACATGAGCAAAGTACATTAAGAAAAAAACCCGACTATACATCGTAACGCACCCAAAGCCCTCGAGTAAAGTGCAGCACACCTCGGCTCTCCTCCGCAGTAGCAATCCATCCATCCATCCAAATAGCAAGAAGAAAAACGATCTTCGAATCTCCTTGATTGCCAGAAGGACCCTCGCTCACGGAAAAAGGGGAAGAGAGAGAGGAGAGAGTCCCAGCAAGAGAGCAACATCACCCTCTCCCCCCCACATGAGCGCCGGCATTGGAACGAGCCGTGACATCGTGTGCCCAGCGAAGCGACCACGTGTAACGAGAGAGCGAGCGCCTGCATCCGTCATGGCCGTCGGTCCGTAAAATTGGCGCCACCTGCCGCCCCCGCGAAAGAGAGAGAGAGAGAGAGACACTCAGCTCCTCCTCCCGCTCTCCCACTGACTCACGCGCACGCGCGTTTAATGCATTTATAATACCGGCGCCCAATGACCCCTGACTCGGCTCCATCGGACTGGAAGTTATTGCGGATTGAGGCACCGACCGCTCCTTTGTTGCGGGGCGACGATTCTCACTGCTCCGGAAGAATATTTATTGGAGCGGGCCGCGTGGTCGGGAATCCGCTGGATTATGCGGGATGCTGGATGATTCGGAGGGATCGAGATTGACGAGCGCTGATTGGGGACAGAGTTGATCATGGGATTATTAGGAAAAACAATGGCAGCAGGAGGATTCGGGGATGTTTGCTGAAGGTCTCTTCGTCAGATGTCGGACGAAGCCCCCTTGAGACTTTGTATATCTCTAGAGGGTAATTAGCCTTCTCTTGCTAAAATTGTTAGACGTACTTTTGTTGATTTAAGCTTCTGACTATTTATTTACTCAATAATTTAATGAGATGCGGTAGTATTTTCTAAAATAGGTGTGCAGATGAGTCCTATTTTTCTGAATTGTCAAAAATTAACAGTAACTCGTTAACTCGTTCAATTCGATGTCTGACTATACATACATTAATCCACTTAAAAATTTAACGTGGTGAAATTATTCACTGAAATTAGTAGCTTAATAAAGTCTCAAATGAGCAATACAATTTCATTCTTCACTATTAAAAGTATTATACAAATTCATAAAATTCAGTCTTCAGAAAAGTCTATACAGAAATAAACATACCGAAACGTCGAAACTAGCCCATCAAATCTCTCGCCTAATTATTACCTTCGCGAAACAAGCGCCAACCGTTATTAATTACTGTCTCAATTATAAAGCATCTCTGGGCGAAAGTGCTCCTCTAAACAAGCGAGAGGAAAAAAAAAATCATTGCATTAGAACGGGCCTAGAGCCCATTAAGACACCAGCAGCCGAGCTTTCTCGGGCAAAGCGAGGCAGTGGGGGTGCGCGCGTAATGTGATTGTTTCCAAGCGAGTGGAATGGGTGGCGATGACTTCATCCACCCCAAGCTTTCGCGATTCCTTTCCCATCACTTCGCCCATCACTGCCAAAGAGATAAACGGCCGACGCGCGACGGAGCATCACTAATGACAAGTGTTGCGTCGTGTAGCGGCCGACGCGGAGAAGGACGGGGAGAGAGAGAAAAAAAAAGCACAACTGCGCGATGACAACAACGAGAACATTATTTTCGGGGTGCCTGCGAAAGATGAGGCGCAAGTGCACGGCGCAAAGTCTGGTCGGTTTTAATGCGAGTGCATATGGCGCGGCAAAAAGTCACGAGTGGCGATGATGTTTTATGTCTCTTGAAAGTCAATGAGTTTTAAAAGTTATTAATATAATCGAGAATTTGTTTGTTATTGTATAAACTTGTATTATACAATAAATTTATATATTATAACTTATAAATTTGCTGTTGGAAATTGTCTGGTTTTTTCGCCTTGATGAAACGAAATTTTGATTATTTGTTAGTTTAAACGGTCATTTGTCATTTTGACTATTAATAAAGCGAAAAATATTATAACTATTGTTTTAACGGTGAGTTTTAACGTAAAAAAAGTATTCGATTAAAAGCAAAAGTACTTATACAGTTTTATATAACTCAGTGTGAGAAATTCGCGTTTATACGCGTGTTTTGCGTGTGAGAACCAAGCGATTATAGCGCTGC
>JAWWEN010000024.1:587576-628127 GCA_035582955.1 Sycophila texana | reverse complement strand
CTACGCTCGCTCGGGCGCTAACGTCGCCAATGCGGTAATCGCCCGTTTATCGCACTTGTATCGTAATATACTATTTTAAATTTTGAACTCTAAACCTAAAACTGCAACATTAAATAAATTAAAACTTTTTTAACAATTAAGCAGTATTCTTTTCCCTTGAATATTCATTAATAAAACTCTTTACGGAGAGAAAATTGTTGCATTAAAAATTACTACAGTGACTGGTAAATTTTGAAAT
Organism: Sycophila texana; assembly: GCA_035582955.1. Classification (NCBI taxonomy): domain Eukaryota; kingdom Metazoa; phylum Arthropoda; class Insecta; order Hymenoptera; family Eurytomidae; genus Sycophila; species Sycophila texana. Next base: position 627,889 of record JAWWEN010000024.1, on the reverse strand, counting down.
ATGTAAGTTAACTTTATATAATTTTTTTTATTAACTACATAATTATTTCATCAATTACACAATTTCTTTTTTATAATTCCAGTTTACATTTTTGCTACAGTAAAAAAAATATAGTAATTTTCAATGTACCATTTTCCTGCGTATATAAAAACTCTTCTTGAGTTATACACAAAAATGGTGGAAATAATAAAACCGGAAGTAAGATCGCGCACTAATGTCTGGAAGCTTTATAAACCAAAGATGTAAAAAAAAATCAGCAACGCAGTAAAATCACGAGGAAAGATCTTTCGTCCGCTTCGTTAAATAACAAAAGTCCGTCGGATAGACTCAATGCAGCTGCATTGTACGCGGACGGCGTTTACATCTTCGACGATGTTGGGGTGGACCCTTTCATGCCCCATGCCTCCTCGGGCCCCCCGAAAGGATTAAGCGCGACGCGAGGAAAGAGGGAAATCCTTTAATGGCATTGTTGCCATTTGAATAACATACGAAATATGATTCGAGATCGGCTCTCTAGGCCCTCGCTCGCCGGCTGTATTGGGTTACCCCGCGAGCTCGGCCGGGCCTCCAGCCCGCGACGGATTAATCGCGGCCCATTGATGTGCCCCTGATACAAGATAAAAACCCCGAGCCTGGGGGAGCTATGGCCTCGCGCTTTGGTATTCGCTTTCCGCTTCCGAGAAGTACGGGGGTGCAGCAGAAGGTGTGCTTTGACCGGGGCTCGCTAACGCAGGACTTTTGAGACTCGCTATACGGTTATAGCGAACTTTCGAGAGGGAGTATTACTTTACAACGTCGTTGTTGTCGTTTTTCTGCGGGTAGAGCGTTGTTAATTTATAGTTTTTAGTTTTATTTTTATACATTTACGTTTTTTTTATTATTATTGTGAATTGTAAGTGATAATTGGTGTAATTAAAAAAATTCGAAACATTTCTTTCAACGTTCTACGCCCGTTTAACGCACTCATGCATAATTTAGTTTGCGTGACGTTTCGTGAAATAATTTAGTGGAGTTCCGCGGTATAAAAGGTCATTAAAATTTAAAAATATACGAACTTACGTAGCGCGCCAGTTTTTTCTTTTTTTTTAACTAACTTATTAAGCATTTGCTTGACATTTTTTTTTTTAAATTTATAATACGTGATATGTCCTCTATGAAAGTACTTTTTTAATATAAAAAAAAACGTATATCATTCACGATTTATTTTTTATTTAAATCACCAAGAGAATTTGGCTCAACGAGAAGCGTAAAGTATCTTGTCGAACATTTAAGGTTAATTTGAAATTCGTGTTTTTATGACTTGTCCAAGTGAGAAATCGTTCGTATCGTCATTACCAAATACGTGGCGTCCATATTAAATCATATCGCTACTTCCACGAATTCAGTCTACACTTTATCTCATCCAAGATTCGTCCATTATTCCGACACTTTATCCAGGTACCGAGCAACACCTTCCGTTTAAGTATTCTAGTCCGTCCCCAGGAATGCCCAACGAGATCAGAATATCGCAGTAACCAAATTTCCAGCCGAACATATACAGAACGAGTTTACAAAAAAATAAATAAAATCGCGAGCTTCAAGTAAAAAATGTTTCGCTTATTCCCTCGTCAACTCGCCGGCCGATCAAATATTTATAAAAATGAAAATAAAAAAGATACGCGCGTCATTAGAGTATACTTACAAGCATAAAAAAACCGTCGATTTCAATAAATCCCGACGTAATTGCTTAATTTCAATATAAATGTTCCCTATTAATAGACATTTAGATAAGTTTACGAAAAGTTTCCCACCGCGCGCCTCCTCTCCGTCGGTCCGCGCGCAAATTTATGCCCCCGCATTACTATCGCGCTTACACGTTCGCCAATCGACCGCCGATTCGGCGCGCTCCCCGTACATATATATATATTTATACACACGTATATATACGTATATATACCTAAATATATACGTGTATATACATATACACACATACACAAAATTCGAGAAATTTACGTTCGGCGAAAAATCGGCGGTTCCCACACCCGGCACCGGCGCTCTCCGTTCTCACGATCGTCTAAATCAGCGGTGACTTTATGCCCGAACGTCTCTTCTTGTTTCAGGTGAGTAGATGCACGATGCTGGATCTCGCATATTTTAATTCCGGGGACTCCGAGCGGAGAGCGGCGGGGGCCGCGACGAGCCTTGGCGGCCGGCCCGCTGCCCGCCCCGTCGGTGAGTATAATAGTCGTCGCTCGCCGTGCCGCGAGTTTTCACTTGATGGGCCTGGGCGTTCGCGCATTTGCTCGTGCACTTTCTCGGGGCGCAATAAGGCGGCGGGGACATCACGCGCCGGAGTATATATAGCGCGTGTCGCCGGGCGTTTTGCACGCATCTGCTGCCGTTTATTCTGTCGGCTTTCGCGATGTTCCGGAAATTTGAGTTAACATCTCTATATTAGTTTTATCAATGTCACGTTCGCCGGGCTAGCGGAATAATTTCGCGAAAATTGCGCGGTGTCCCTTGGCGCGGTCGTCGTGGCTTTTCATTTGACCTGCCGTTGTGGATAATCGTTATTCAAAATTGCGAGATTAATTAGCGGTCTTTATTTTTTATTTATTTTTTTTATATATTCTGGAATCTCTGTTAGAAATATTTTTATTTTGATATTTTTCGTAATTTTTTCGGATTTATATTGTAATGTAATTTTGGTGGAAATTTTGGTAATTAGGTTTAATAGTATTACGGAAATACGAGTGCACAAAATATCTTATCAATTATCATGTCAAGTATTTAGTTGGTGTGTTCTTTGTTATTATTATTTAAATAATGGAAACATTGAAATACTTCACTTTCTAAATGTAATGAGTTATAAAAGAACACACTAACAGACTATAAATTACTATAATATACGGTAAGTGGATTATTCATTTTATTATTATCTCAAATTTATAATACCTTATGTTCACATTAGTAATTGAAATTTTAAGCGTCAAAGTGGCGCAAACGGGAAGGGATTAACTACAATAAAAAAAATAAATAAATAAATAAATAATAATTGAAATTTTAAAGAAATTAATATAACATACAATACAAAAATAAAAGCACTAAAAGTTTCCCTTGCATAATTTAATATCTATTTTCTATTATTATGAATAATTTTTCTACTTCAATTCGTCAATTAAATATTATTACCGATTTAATAAACTTCATTAGATCTAAACTAATTTTATTTTTGTACAATGTTTTCAATTACTTTGGGAAAATAGAATATTCGACAAGATTGTCAAGGATACCTACACCGTCTAGAACAAAATCTAAAACAGTCAATAATTCAAAGAGAAAGAAAATTAGGAATTTTGACGTTCACGAATGCGCTTTGGCGAAGCGTTTAATTTTCGCGCGTAAAATTGATTGAGCTGAATCTGTGAGTAATTTTTACGCGAATCACTTGGGTGTTGGAATATCAAAATAGCCGTAACGTGCTGCTATAAACGAGTCAAGTTTCTCTTTGAAGTTATCTGAGTGGTAAATAAACGGTATACTTAGCGCAGTTGTGTGACTTTCGCCGACGGAAGAACCAGCGAATTAAGAGTAAAAAAAATAGAGGGAGTTGTAATTTTAATAGGAACTCAAAGAAAGAGCAATTCAGCCTTTTAATTAATTTAATATTTTTTTGTATAGACTAGACTACAAAAATTAACCAAATTCGTTAGTATTATTTAAAGTTTTTAGTACTATATTTATTATTCAAAGCTAAATTAATGAAGTTCTAGAAAATTTATTTATTTCAACAAATTCTACTTAATTAGAAGGTTTGTTAGCTATTATAAAAAAATTAATTGAATATTATCAGTACGCTTTTCTATTCTATTCTACCACTAAAAAACCAGAGTAATGTTTTCCAATCCATCATTCTCCAGCGGAGAATCTCCGCGAATAAGTTATACCCGCGACAGTAAAATCGAATTTCACGCAGTTAACAAATTGCCAACTAAAAACTCGCGTCAGCACATAGGCGCTCGAACAGCGAGTCCGCCTCAAAGCAACGACTGCAACTGTCATCGTGCAACAAGGCGGAAGGAAAAAAAGGGGCAAAAAAAGAAACAAACTGCCACTTAAGAGTTTCCGATGTTTCTCCTGCACTCGGAAGTGCCGCTCCCCTCCAGCCCTCGCCGCGGCGATATTAAAAGAAGATGAAAAAAGAGAGACAGAGAGAGAGGCAATCGCCGAGAGGACCAATAATTCAAGCAAAAGGATGCATCCATCCCGATGTTCCCTTTTTAGCCGGCGACTCTCTTCTCCCGAGCGGAAACTTTCGGATGGGGCCCACTTAAAAATAGCGTCCACTCGGCACTTGGCTTTGTCGAGTGAACTTACTCGCCTCGAGGCGCCGCTTCTTATTTCTCATCGCGCGCGCGCGCGCTGCGCCCGAAAAACTCCCGGGCAAGTGTCTCCCTCGAGATTTTTCCCCGGCGGGCGTCGGGGGGCATAAATCTTGGTGACGCGCGCCGACCGTCGGCTCGCCCGTGCGAGCACTCTCCCCGCGTCCCGAAACTAATCAAATTTGGTTTCGGATAGAGAGAGAGAGAGAGAGAGAGAGAGAGAGAGAGAGAGAGAGAGAGAGAGAGAGGGAAAGAGAGAGAAAGTATGAGACTGGCGTGCAGTCTCCGTTTTTTAAACGGGGAGCGTTTAGAGCTTGGCGGCAGGATAAACAAATGTTGAGCGCGTGCGAGCGGCTGAGATAGATAAGCAACGTTTTCGATTCTAATCCCGAATTTGTTTACTTTGAGGCTGCTAATGTGTTTTCTTTTGCGGAGAGCGTGAACGTTGCAGGCGGCTTGTTGATGCACTGAAATGAGTATCTATTTATTAAGCGTTTCGCTATGGCTTCTCTGATTTTCACTAAAGAGTATTATTAAAATAAAGTATATTATTAAAAAAAACTGGCAATTGATTAGTAAATAAACAAAAGAAAAGTACAATTATTTTTTGTATGAAGAAGTGATTATTAATATGTTACAGTTGAACATTTTTTTAAATCAAATTTTTTTATTATATCATTGAGTATTTAGAATGTTGTGGACTCGGTATTAATAGAAACAGTTTGTGGTGTACATTACTCTACTTTTTTTTTTGAGATCCATGAATAGTCGCCTTCACAAAAAACTGAAATTTATTAACTGGCGCAATGTGTCCATAATTCAGCTGTATAAAAACTAAATTCTAAATTAGTTATACTGCTATTTTTGTTTCAATTTAGAGAATGTGTATATTATTGCTTATAATTGTATTTCAATAATCGTAACTTTCGCAGCACAAAAATAGATAAGGGTAATAAAAAATAAAGGTTTCTTTTCGTTTTATTAATCTGAAATAAAGCAAACCCTCTAGCAATTTAATTTGGTTGTTTGGATAGAAATGAAGGATGAAAGCTCTTAGTAATTGGTTCGCTCTTAACCCGTTTTCGTCCTCCTCTACCATTAGAGTCATATTCTGAAGGATTAATAGCATTTCTCACAATATTTCAAAGAGAAATTCAATTTCATCCCGTTTTAGTTAAAAGCGGCATTATGAATCGTATACAATACACGCAAACAATAATAATCATTGCAAAATTATATGTAACATGTTAGTTTAATAATTTTCTGCGTAAAAAATTGAATTAAAAATACACGAATTAAATGGCCTTCAAATTCAATAAATTATTATTCTGTAATAGTCTATTTCAAATGAAATAAAAATAAAATAATGAATTCTATTTACGAAACACTGCAAACAGATTTTAAACGTAAAACTTCGCACAAAGAAGCTACTTTCACATTTTAAATAAAATATCTTTCGTCTCCGAAATAAAAAAAAAAAAAAAAAGAAAAAAACAGAATTTCGAAAGAAAATAAAAGGATCTCTATGCGTTCGACAGATTTATCGGGTTTTCGAGTTTCGCGACGCCAGTGGCGCGTCGCCTCGCATGCATATCCGATTCTCGTCGGCGGTAAGGAAGCCATTATCTTGCTGGACGTGTACGCGCGGCAGTCGTTGGCATCGGTACAAATCGACAGCCCGCGCCGGATCAAACTCTGCATACGAAACTACTACGGCGTCTCATAAACCAGAGGGTAACCACACGAGCGACACTAATAAACTCTTGCACAGCGTTTTGATATTGAAAATTCTCCTGGTTTGAAAAATACTCACCATTCGTGAGAAAAAAAAGCAAAAAAATGAAAGGTGACACAGTCGAGGTTCCTCCTCCACGTTGTATATACACTTCGATGCGATTTGTTCAATCACCCGATGAATTGGACTTGTGCGGTGCTCGTTTGTCTCCATCTGTGACACCGCCACGCGCCGAGTTTTGAAAAATGCTTTCGGGGCGGGTGTCCGTTGCAGTCGCCGCCATAACCGATCCGACTGTTATTATTCGACTGAAAAAAAAACTTAAGAGTAAAAGGATAAAATAAATAAACGATTATTTCACTTATGAAGACGTTATTCCCGATTTTACGAGGTAAATAACAGAAATTTAATCGAGCACTTTGCAATTTCCCACCGGCGCGTCACGTGCAATCGTATTCCCGTTTCATTCCGCAGCTGATAATGCGCCGGCCAATATTAAGCGGTATAACGTTCGCTTCGCAGTTTCGCCGATAAAAATTTATCGGGACCGGCGTAAAGTGCCAGACGAAGCGATCCGAAGCTTTATATAAAGGTCCGCGGCGAATCTCGCCGAGTGCCCGAGTCACGCGTGAAAGCCCTTTGATATCTGTTTTTCTGGGACGAGCGGAACCCCGGCAATCCGTAGAAAAAGGCGTATAGATAATCACCGGGGACACCACCTCGCCCGCGTCGGAATCCGGCCGAAAGACTAAAAGGCTGCCGCTGCTCGTACATCGCTCTAATTTACCGAGGTATTTCTCGATACTCGCGCAGCCGAGCCTTTCGTTCCCCGCCTGACGGGTTGAGGGGTGGACGGAGGGGGGAGTGCAAACCTTAAAACGAGATCCTCGTCACGAAGGAAGAGGCTCTCTTTCTCTTGCAAGAAAGAACAAAGCTCGCCGCGCGTCGCATACCAGAAGCACGCCAGCTTGCGTCAAAGTCCCCATCGGCGCGGCGGTTCGCCGGCAGGTCCCTCGTCCTTTTGTTCTTGCGCTCATACACTCGCCGCGGCGAAAAAAGATTTATCGCGATCCGGGCGTTTTCTTTGCGTTTCTTTATAGAAAACTGAGACTAAATTGTTGGCCGACATTCTCGTTCGATTTGGCTGTGGCGCAAATTTTTCCGATCTTATACTCGTGAATCTGTGATTTATCTAAGTCTATAACGACTGTCTGTTTATTTAGTTATTGGTTTGTACGAAGAAACTATCCGTTTGTTAGTTAAATATAATTTTGAACTTAATGTAAAGCATTTTGAAATTCTCGTTCGATTTGATATAGTGGCCCAACTTTCCGATTTTCTCGTCAATCTGTGATTAATCTATAAGTATTACTACTGTTTGTTTATTGGTTTATTGGTTTGTACGAAAAAACTAGTCGTTTATTAATTAAATAATTATTAGTCCGGCGTAAAGCATTTCAGAATGATTATTTTATTCCTTCTATCATCGAAAATACTTCTATTTATAGTCATAAAATATGAGTGAAAAAGTACTTCAAAATGCTTTTTTTTATATGTAAAATTATCAAATTCAAGTGCAGTAAGCAAGTGCAGTAAGTTTAAAAACTACATCTGATTTTCCAGAAAGGAAAAAATTTCTAGTCCTTTTTAGAGATTTCACATAGAAATCAAACTGATCAAAGGACTGCAAATCTATAGTAATAGTGTAAGGTACGAAACGCCTGCCAAGCGACAATTAAAAATACACAAGGCAGAGTATCGCGTAAAAGTCTAAAATATTAACCAATTAGAAAAAAAAACCTACCGCTCTATTAGCCGCAAGACAGAAACAGGGATCGATATAACCCGAATGAAATTTTTAACACAACGGCCTACTTAATAAATCATCGTATAGCTTACGCTCTCGGAGCAATCGCAGGTCCCGGTAATTTCTGATAGATAGTCCGCAGCTACGCAGAGGCGCGCACGCACGTGGCAAGTTTATTCGTCCTGTGGGAGACGCAGAGGGACGTTGACCAGATCATTCGTCTCTCGCTCGATCGCCGTTCCGATATCTTTTCTCCGGCCGATGTTCTCGCGTCCCGCGACGCGTCTATATTATCGAAAAATTATTGCGTTTTTTGGCGAAAACGTCCCGACCGGCCGCGAATTTACGAGAGCGACTCGTTTTAGCGGGCTAAAAGTATATGCGCCGGCGATAGGCGCGCGCGATAAATGACAGGAACGAATGGGACTCGATAAAGTCAATGTGCAAGGCTCGCTCGGTTTTCAAGGGGGGAGTAGGTGGCCGGGACGAAAATGCACTTACGCCTTGATTAAAAAGGTGCTCGGGGAATCCCTCCCCTTATACTTCCGCGCGAGTGAACTATCGCTTTATTTTTTGCAGGTGCGGAGCGAATGTTGAAATGCAAGGAATGGTAGTGAGAATTTATTTAAGATGTTTTTTCTCGTTATGCTGGTAATATCGTTTATTTTAAATTGATTCGTTTTAATAGGGTGTATATATATCAAAGGGACGATTTTACATTTTTCAGAAAAATTGCTGGTATAATGTGTGTATATTTCTATTTCCTACGTATAATATGCGCGAATAGCACGTAAAACGGTTGAAGCACTTCCACTGACATTAATGTTTCATACTAATGCAGGACGAGCCCCCGAAAAACGATACACTAAGTGGTTTCGCTCATAAAACCTTATGGTACGTCTCCAAGGATAAATATGACAGTGGGAAGTAAGAGATCAAGTGTACAGAGAAAGAGGGTGAAGAAACATAGACTTAAATTGCATTCATAATTAATCAATTGCCGAATAGTCAAATATTTCGTATGTATATGTATTTACAAAAGAAAGTTTATGGACTTACCGAATTAATCACTTAATGAGTATATATAAGAGTCAAAATCGTAGTCTCCGGCACTTAGTTTACTTGTTACGAATGAAATAATTAACGATACAAATTGAGGGTTGCAAGAAAAATATTTTAAAACTTGCATTCATTAATTAAATTATATATAATTTCACTTAAAGAAACGTCTTGTACAGCGCACCTTATTATTATTATATTAGTAGTAGTAATTTTCACGTGCACAGAAAGATTTTAATTTGTATAAATTAATGTATACATACTACCTGCAGTCGTTCACATAAATATCTAAACTAAATTCTTCAAATACCACCACCACAATGACTCGCCGCTTCTTGTGTGCAAAACCCGCTTAAAAACCATCAACGCATCATTCTCATTGCGAAAAATTCAACTCTTCCACAGTTATATATCTAACTTTAGAATTACGATCGAGCGATTCATTCCATAAAACGTTTAATTTATTCCGCAATAAGACTTTCGCTCATGGACATCGCATTAATGCAGATTCTTTTTTTTTTTCAAATTTCCCGCGTCATCAGTCAGCCGGAAGATTTACAACTCGCATCGCAACCTCGCCGTCCGCGCAACAAAAGCACACAATAAAAGCTTCATCGTGCGCGGACCACGGCAAAAAAGCTAAATTGCAAAATCAATAAAAAACAAAAAACGGGATTAAAGGTAGCCCTCAAAAGGAAAGCAAATATACACATACACACAGCATACATATATGTATAATATATACATACATATACACTAAGTGCAGCGTTAAGCTCGGCGACACAGCTTTCGTTTTCTGAAACGCGTCGGTTCCTCGTGTACGCCGTAAAGTTGAAAATGCGCGCGCGCACACGCGCATGGGGGCCTTATCTCGGTGATCTCGTTCCAGCGCGTACCTGCGAGCTCGCCGGAGACTACAAGGCGCGTTGTCAGCTGCGCCCCGGCCGCATAAACCTACATCTCCCTCTTCGCGAGCGGCGAAGGTGGATATAGGGCCGAGGCTCGCCCGGGCGAGGAGGCCAGCCGGGGGCAGGGGGAGGATGAGGGGAAAGAGAGGAAAAAAAAGGGAGGCAAACAAGATCCGCGCGCGCGCGCGCGCGAGTATCGCGTTACCCGAGAGAGGTGCGCGTGCTCTCTCCTCTCCCCACGCTCGGCTTTTTCGTATAAAACCCGACGCGAGCGACCGAGCGGTCCAATAAAATTTAGAGACACGCATACTGCGGAGACCCGGCTGCGCGCCGGGCCGACCCGACGTGACTCGCTAATCTCCGTAAAAAAACAATGCTCGTCCTCGCTGAAAATATGGTTACGGCAGGCCGCGAGGGAACTTGAAATTTGACCGATTTTGGAGCTTTCGTTTGGAGTTTTTTTTTTGTGAAAATTTATCGCTATTATGGGATAATTAAGAGAATGGAGTGTCTAAAATATTGTGAATTTTAATTAAAATTACTAATTGATGTTATAATCACGGAAATTAAATTGACTTTCTTCGATAGTTTGTTAAACGAAAGTATTGCCTATTTAAATGGAGAGCATATTATTTTTCATTGAAAGTCAGAATAAACGCAAAATCATCTCGACAATTGTTATAAAAAATGAGAAACTTAAAACTTGATGAAAAACTAATATAAACACCTATAATACATTCGTCGACTTATTATTTCTTATTAATTTTTATTTCATTGAAGTAATATAAAACATGAAATACAGGTATAATTAAAAATTGATTTTTAATAATACTATATAAAAAAAAAAAAACAAATCTCGTATCTAAATGTTCTCCTAAATTCTTTTGTTTGATCATCAACGTTATACTTTTATTTTTTCTTCGTCCTATGCAGGCTCGTCTTCTCTCGTTTTATATTATTTCTGCGTTCGTTTTATTTATTCGTTTCTCTTTGTTCGCTATTGTTTTTTTTTTTTACACCCGCTCCTCGGCAACATGTCGGTCCCGATTGCGAGTGCGCGCGGCTACCTTTGCGACCATAAACATCGCGGCTTTATCTGGCCGAGTTTTATTGGCGCGTTTTTGCGCAACGATCCCGTGAACAAGATCTCAAGCGAATCGACATTTAAGTGCCCGCGATGCGCGCGACTATATCATTCAGAAAAAGCCGTTTGACTTGCTCGATTTGCGTTTCTTCTCTTCAACTTCATTTTCAACTGCGTCGCCGCATATACATCTCGATATCTATTAAAATTTTTACTCTATTAAATGCCTCCTTCCGCTGCATTTACTATGGTAGACATCGACTAGATTTTTTAATATGATTTTTTAAATATTTTAGATCCATTCAACAGCTTGGAAAATGGCCATTAAATAGGCCTGAAATGTTTAAAAAATCGTTTCACCATGGGAAAAAATTAGATGATTTCTACCAGAGTATGTAACTTAATTAAAAATAAAAGAAAAATTAAATCGTGTAATAATCTAAATTACTGACTTCTATTTCTTCTGTATTCAACCATTTTTAAGAGCGATTTATCTATACAAAATTATCGAATGTTTCACAAGCGCTGCACTGACACTGATTTTATTCTTAACAAAATACGAAAAAAAAAGAAATATGAAATGATTTAATGATTCATTATTCGAGATCAATTTACAAGTTTGATTTTTTACCCGGTCGTTAAAAATTTCGTCGATCGAGCGTTGGCGTTATACGTTTTATAAATGAATCCGAAATTCCGTCCGCAGCTCTCCTTTTCGAGCTTTTGTTCCTCTCAGTTCACTCTTTTCTTTTCTCCTCCATCGATTCCCCGCGTTTCCCGTCACACGCGCGCGCGCACAGGCCCACCCCGTCAATTATATTGTTTCGCTCGCCCGCTCGATATTTATTCGGCTGCTCTCTTTGTGCGCGCGCGCGCGCGTCTCTCTTTTTTTCCGCGAAACGTGCACCATCCATCGACACGTCCACACAAGTGGTCCCACCGGATAAGGCCCTGCTCTTCTTTTTTTTTTATTATTGTGCGTCGACCGATGGAAAAAAAGGCGGCGACGAAGAGGAGCGGACGAGGGAGAAGGGGAGATAGAGGCAGCGACGGCTGTTGCGTCGCTATATTTGCATATTGAAAAAATTTGCGGCGATCGGAAAGAAAGGAGAATAGCGGGAAGGGGGCCCTCTCAATCACTGGATACTTCGCCGCTTCGTTCTTTCCATTGTTTTCTCGCGTCACCATCAGAGAATTATGGTGAATCTGGTTTAAAGGAGGTCTAAACTCGGCACATGCTAATCAGGCGCTCTTTCCTCTGTTGAGTTTATATACTTTTCCTTCTCACTTTTTTTATCTTCCTCTGCTTTTTTTATGCAAACGTGCAATGTTTCTATTATTGCGTTTGAAAATTGACGCGAATGAGTCGTATTCTTGAAAATCTACCTTTAAAAAATTGCGACGGTATAATTAAAACGTATTTATTTTATAATGCTTTCGATTGCCATTGAAACTACAGTTTGATCATGATGATTATGATTATATACTTTTCCTTAGATGGTGCACGCCACTAATTCAGTTTCTCAAAAAGTACTTTTCAAACGGTTTATTTAATTTATGCATCTAATATCGTTAAATCTTTTCCTGCTACATCCCTTGCTCGCTCAGAGAAACGATCGGAAATAGTCATATCTTGACGATTATTACTCGGAGCGAGTAGAATTGCCCCGGTGCACGATACCCTGGGAGTTGATTAAAAACGTTTCCCCATTTTTGACAGTAACACGGCGATTGGCGTTTGCTTAGTTCGAGTCTACAAAGTCTACCTTGGCGCGTTACGTAAACTTTTACTATTTCATTCGTACAAACAACGAAGCTTACATTCATTGTTTGATTTGGAGAGTGACTGAAAGTTGACACCTGAAAAATTTGCAAAGCAAGCGAATGTGAGATTTTTTTTATTTGCTTCCACGAAAATAAAAGCGCAAAAAATCTGTAAAATATAAATCTTCATATCCTTATGTAAATATAAAATCTTTTTTAGAAAATATCAAAGACAATTTCAATTCGAGCTTTATAATTTTTTCTTGAATTTTTGTTCACGGGTAGAGATTTTTTTTTTGGGAAATTAACAATAATTTCATAGTTATAATGTTAATAAATCGACCCAACAAAAAGAAAAGAAAGTTTTACATAAATATGTCATTGTTAACAATAAACATTTTTCTTTAAAAGCCGATTCGATGTACAAATGTTCCTGATAAAAATTTTTAAATGTTTCTGAATTGCCAGGCACGTTTGTACCGTGGTTGAGAAGTTTGATTGACAATTATTTAAATCATAACTTAGTTATTACAATTTTATAAATAATTATTTCGTTAGTGGAATAAATTTTTTCCTTTTGCTTTACTTAATGACGCAATATTTCTGATTGATTGATTGATTGTGTTTGTACAAGTGTAATTTACGAGATAATATTTTTGCAAAACAGTCCAGTTGTACCAGTTACATTAATTAAACTTCATTCAAAAAACGATTATAATTTTGCAATTAAAAGTTGTAGTTTTTGCACAAAGTCGGTCAGTAATCGCAATTATCTAAACTAGAACCAAATTTATTGAAAAATAAATTATTTAATTTAAGTGCAAATAAATATTATTAACTGATTGCAAATCGAGAGTGTAGTAAACAATAATAAGAGACCTTTAAAACTGAGGTCGCAACGTTTGTACTAAAAATATTTAATACTTATAATCAATATAATCTACGTCTTTACGATCGCTAAAACGATACTTAGCGTTAACTTTATGCATTTGCCAATGAATTGGCTTATCGGTAATTGCACACTTACTGAGACACTTTTTTCTTGCTTTTAAGTTGTTTTAAAAATTGAAAGCGCGTTAATACTTTATTGGGCATTTCGAGCGTTCAAGTGAAACAATTCTGATTTAAAAAAAATGCAGTAACTGCTAAAGTGAGATAATAAGGGGAGATTGAACAAATGAAAAACAACTTTATTTCATATAAATATTACTATATTTTTAGAAATTCATTACAATTCAATAAATAGTTTTTTTTTTCAATCGTATATACAAAAGCGAGATATAAAGAGTATGGAGATATTGCCAGACTTCGAAGCAAACATCACGATATTACTTTAAATACATTGTTTTAAAATAGTCTTTCGAACATTTTTACACAACGATTAAGAAATTTGATTCTAGCATCGATTGACACTGTTTAGACAAATACTGAAAATTCAATATGAAAGTTTATTTGGCAGTGGATGCGTCGTTGTAAAAATGCTTATCTAATGGTTGAGTCGCGCGCCGTCGCATCGCCGAAGTCTCACCAAAGATACAATTCTAAGACAAATTTCTATTCAAGACTAATTGAATATTAATAATTTTTCTTTTATTACTGCTTTAAGTCATCGTCCGAAGCACCTCCGACGATTTTTTTTGTACGATTTTCGCCTGACGTCACTCATCTCCAATTGTCTCTTGCTCCATATATTCAATTAATAAGTACACTAGCAACAACGAAAACATTTTTGTTTTACAAAAAAAACTCATTCGTCTCATACTTCCTGCGTGTCTCGTTACGATCGTAAACAAAATATGCCACGTAGACAAAATGAGAGCTACAACAACAAACAGTTTCACTTGATTTTTTTTTTAATAATATTCTTCATTAAAAACACACTTGATACGTTCCTCCCTTTTATCATTTTAAATAGCATTTATGGCACTAAAATTCGAATAAAACGCAAATGACGTGCTATCATTTTTCGCGCACGGCTCTCAGAAACGCACACAGACCATCACAGAATGAAATTACTTTAACAAAAAAAAAAAAAAAAAAAAAAAAAATTCAAAGTCCGCCATCGTTCGAAACTACAACTTCTCCAGCGCCGCACTGTTCGTCAGCAATTCCCGCGTCAGTCTCCAGACCTGCTTCGCCGCGTTCTCCAAGCCGCTCGGCGATTTTCCCTTGAACAGGTCCAAATTCGGCAGAAAATAGTGCGGACACCTCCGGCACTGCAGGCACGAGATCAGCTGCAGGAAAATCCCGTTGATCCGATCAGCCAGGCATATATCGTCCCACTCGGCCTCGTGCGGATGCTTCTCGCACTCGTACAGCAGCAGCGTCTTCATGTGATAACTCGTCACCGGATTGCCGGGCAAGTCGAGGTGCCGATCTCTCAGTGTCTTCAGAATACTGAGACATCGCCGTCTGCTCGCCCCCTGCAGCAATTTATTCTCAGCCTCGAGGAAGGACAGCGCCCAGGCGTCACCCTCCATCGCCGACTGCTTGCCCTGCAGCCCGATGCACTCCTTCGACAGCATATCGAACCCTTCCGTCTTCACCTCGGCCACGAGGTTCGGGTGTGGCCAGGGTATGTGGGGGATCGGCCAGTGCGAGGCCGACCTCGGCCACAGGCCCGCGCACTTGAACGCCGGCGTGATCTGCACGATGTACCGCTCGCGGATCCTCAGCTTCACCTCCGTCGTGTCCGCGATCATCTTCACCGAGTCCCGGTAGGCGCACTTGTCGCACGCCTGGGCCACCAGCGTCTGGAACCTCGACCTTATCTTCCGCGCCGACAAGTACCCCGAGGCGGTGATGAACTCGACCCACAGGGACATCGACCGCTTGCGGCCGTCGCTCAGCTTGAGCACCGCGCAGCCCGGCAGGGTGCCGTCGTCCACGAAGTTCAACACGCCCATCTGGTTCAGGTAGATGACGATCTCGAATTCCGTCGGCGAGATCACGTCCAGACCGTCGAACCTGCCGTTATAGTCGTTCAGCGAGGAGATGAACCTCGGCTCCTGCACCTCCACCTCCTTCAGAACATCCTGCACCACCCGGCAGACCTCCTGTATGGTCTTGGCCACTTGGGACTTGCGCGCCATCACTCGCTCCCCGAAGTACTTGTTCAGCTGGTACACCATCTTCGACTGGGCGGTCAGCATCTCCGCCGGCACCAGCATCTCGCCACCGAGCGTGTCTACTCCCAAGAGCGAACGAAGCGTCGAGGAATCCAACGGGGCAGGATCTTCACTTCATGCCGGTCGCACCGCCGAGCCGAGGGGTCGCATCGCCCGAACACTTTCGCACCCTCCTTTTTATCCGTGGAACTGCGCAGGCGGCTGCGACGTTGCGAGGAGCAGCCGATCGCCTCTTCCTCGGGAGCGCGAGTGGAGAGGAGAAGCGGCGCCCAGCGAGAGAACTAGTCGAGTGATGAGGCGAGTCGGCTCCTCGCGATCCCCTCGGCCGGTCTCTCCACCACCACCGGCTCGCGAGCCGGCAGGTGATCCCCCGGAGCCCCGGGGCCACGCCTCCGACCGCCGGCAGCGCCGGCCAATCCCGCCGCCGCGTGGGTTGGACTTGGCCGCACCCTAAGCATCGATCCACACTCTCTCTCTCTCTCTCTTTTTCCGTCTCTCTTCCTCTTTCGCTCGCGAGCGGGGGACTACCTTCGCGGCTCCCGGCTCGCGCCCGACGTACTTTATGGTGAGCCCGGGCTTCGACTGTATATACCCCCTTTACCCATCCGAGAGTGAATTATGCAGCGTCGACCTCTCGTTGCTCTTGTCCCTCGCCTCCTCCCTCCCTCCCTCCCTCGCTGATTCGCCTGGATTTTCGTGCGTGCGCGGCTCGTGGGGAGGGAGAGTTATAAAGCCGAGGGAAACGCGTATTTCGTCCCTTTTTCGGTCCCTTATTTATTCATCTGCTTTTTTTTTTTCGTCTCTCGATATGGTGGTTTCCGCGCTGGGACAGGTCTCTTTCTCTCTGTCGGGAGTTCACGTGAGCGATAAACACCATTTGTTGAATTGATTTGGGTATCGTCGTGAAATAGTGCTGTGACACGTGCCCTCCAACCGACCACGCGAGGTTTAATGCCTCGCGGGGGTTAATTTAATGAATGAAATCAGAACGGATTTTGCTTCACTTGGAGATGGATGTCTATGGCCGTTACAATTTTTAGTCTAATTAACGTAATTTTCTTTATTTTTCTAGTGATTTGATGAGATTTCTAGTAGATTCACTTTTGCTTCCTCGTAGAGGAAGCTTTGTATCGTAAAATTTTGAGTTTTTTTTTTTTTAATTTTTTAGATACATGTTTTATGGTATCTGGAGTTTTTTCATTCAATGGATTCGTAAGTCTGATTATTTTATTGAAGAAAAGAAGCTTTTAACAAATTTATAACGTCCCAATTGCATTTAGTTTTTGGTATGTCTTTCTGGAAGAATATTTCTAATTTTAAAGCATAGGAAACTCGAAGGTTAATGTGCACTCATATGCATTATATTTTGCAACCTTATCGTGCAGCCTTATTACAAAAGTAGTAACTTGTTTCTAATGGAAGAATTATCGCTTAAAAGTTCATATCCAAACAATTATTCCGACGAGTCGTGCAAAACAGTAAATTGTGCTTATCGCCCTCACAAGAAAGAGTGCCTAAGAATAAATTTTGTAATGCAAATGCTAAAAATAAAAATAGGGAATATGTAAAATAAACATTAATATGCAATTATACGTCGCTATTTAAGGGTTTAACTGTAGGAAAGGTGATGAAATAATGTTAATTAGAAATGTATGAATATTAAAAGTCATTTTATTTCTATATACATTTCACAACTATATAACAGAATATTATTGTACAAAAATAAATATATTATGTATAAATAATAATTTAAAAATAACTATATATACATTTAACAATAAAGCGCAGAAGTTAATAATTAAATAAATGAATATTATTGAATATTAATAATTATACTTCAAGAAATGACAGTTAAATACTTTAAATAATATTAATTTAACAAATCACAATAGTTTTATCAATATTGTATCTTCTTTAGTGAAAAATAAAATTTTGAAGATTAGCAGCGCAGATAAATATAAAACAGAAGGTTGTAAAAGAGTTAAAATATCTAATTTGGTATTAAATAATAAGTTTGAAGATTAATTAAAATTTTTATTTGTTTTACAACAATAGTTAGTATTAGAAAACAAGGGAAAATCAAAATTTTAATTCATTTTATATATCTTAAAAAATAAATTCGAACATTTTGGTAGAAAAATACCCTTTTTATAACTTTTCAATTTATCAATCTTTCAGTCAATTTAAAGATACGCAACAAACAATCGTTTAATAAACATTTAACCAATTTTTTCATATAAGCACAACGTTGATAAAAATTAACACTAAAAATTTAATAAATTATATCAAATAATTCTTATACAGTTATTACTTCCTATCGTAACAATTTTTTACCTTACACTAAAGTGACTTCGTATTCAGTTTGTATACAAAAGTGTACGTATATAATTTGTCCCATTAGATTACAAGTATATATCCTTTACATTTCTATTTTTAAATATTAGACAATAATTTTTCAGAGAAGCAAATATATTCTTCTGCGTTCATTTAACAATACAGCATATCACATGTTGTTTATTTTTTTTTTCGAACGTAAGTATAGATAACGCAACTATTAGTAATGCCGCAGTTTTGTACGCACGTCCTCGTGAAAAATGACTTAGTAATTTTACTTCACAATTCCAATTAAAGAATGTGACCAATACGTATAATTTATATATTTATCACAATTTAGATAAAAGCTAACGTTAACCTTGGCTACCACAAATGAATCGCGATAGACATACTCAATAATTTTTGGCATTAAAAAAAAAAAAAACAAAAAACAAATCAAACATTGCTCAAATCAACGACCATCCGCTGATCCAAAAAAAAAGAGTATAACTCGCAGTAATTTCAAGAGAAGCAAAGCGAGTCTCGCCAGTCGCGAGAAAGCTAAAGTTTCTCCAGCGCGCGACTATTCATCAACAGTTCCCTGGTAAGTCTCCAGACCTGCTTCGCCGCGTTTTCCAATCCGCTGGGCGACTTACCCTTGAACAGGTCCAAATTCGGCAGAAAGTAGTGCGGGCACCTCCGGCACTGCAGGCACGAGATCAGCTGCAGGAATATCCCGTTGATCCGATCGCCGAGACACGAATCGTCCCACTCCGTCTCCAAAGGGTGCTTCTCGCACTCGTAAAGCAGCAGCGTCTTCATGTGATAGCTCGTCACCGGATTCCCCGGTAGATCCAGGTGCCGATCCCTCAGAGTCTTCAGAATACTCAAGCACCGCCGGCGACATCCCCCCTGCAGCAGCCGCGTCTCCGCCTCGGTAAAGGACAACACCCAGGCGTCTCCCTCCATCGCCGACTGCTTCCCCTGCATGGCGACGCTCTCCTTCGACAGCAAGTCGAAGCCCTCCGTCTTCACCTCGGCAACCAGGTTCGGATAGGGCCAGGGTATCTGCGGGATCGGCCAGTGTGCCGCCGACCTCGGCCACACGCCCGAGCACTTGAACGCCGGGGTAATCTGCACGACGTACCTCTCCCGAATCCTCAGCTTCACCTCCGACGTGTCCGCGATCATCTTCACCGAGTCCCGGTAGGCGCACTTGTCGCACGCCTGCGCCACCAGCGTCTGGAACCTCGACCTTATCTTCCTCGCCGACAAGTATCCCGAGGCGGTGATGAACTCGACCCACAGGGACATCGACCGCTTGCGGCCGTCGCTCAGCTTGAGCACCGCGCAGCCCGGCAGGGTGCCGTCGTCCACGAAGTTGAACACTCCCATTTGGTTCAGATAAAGGACCACCTCGAACTCCCCCGGCGATATCACCTCCAGCCCCTCGAACCTCCCGTTGCACTCCGTCAGCGAGGAGATGAACCTCGGCTCCTGCACCTCCACCTCCTTCAGCACCTCCTGCACCACCTTGCAGACCTCGCGTATGGTCTTCTGTATCTGAATCATCCGCGCCTGCACCTTCTCCCCGTAGTACTTGTTTATCTGGTAGAGCATCTTGGACTGTGCCATCATCGACGGCGGCACCAGCAGCATCTTCGCGCCTTCGCAGTGAGGCTACCTGGCGTTAGGACACCGCGAGCCCCGCCGGCGGCTCGATCCCCCGCATCCCCAGGATCATCGATCGCTCGGCCACGACGGGAGTAGGGAGCGACGCGCCGCTCGGACGGCACTCGTGTGCAAACGCGAGGCTCCCGCGGCGAGTGCGGGCTCCGCCGGCGCGGCTTTCCGCGGGCGCCTCGGCCTCCCGTCCCTCTCGCGCCGCGCGTGTCCCTCTCCGCGCTGCAGGCACTATATAAGTCCCGCCTCGGCTCGCGCCGCGTCTGCGCACCTCGGGCACGCCTACCGAGGCTCGCGGGGAGGCGAGGAGCGCCGGAGAGAGGGATGAAGAGTCCTCCCCCCGAGGCGCGACCCTACCGCCTCACCCTTTTGCCAGCCCTGGAGTATAAACGCACGCCGCCTTGGGAGATGAGCCGCTCCTTTTTAACGTCGCCGTTGAATGTTACACTCGGATGCGCAATTAATATATGCGAGTTTTCTTTTGACGAGCGGGACGTTTATTTGAGATAAAAACTCGCGGGATTCTTAATGAAAATTTCATTGCGCTCGAAGTGTGTAATACACGCAAGTAAGAAGCTGCAATAATTGCGGGGAGGGTTTATTTATGCGATCCGAGGGACTGGATAGGAGGCTAGAGGTTTCGCGCCTTTAATATATGCGGAGTCACGCGTGCGAGTGTCGGCCGACAAGCTGCGGATATCGTGACACGGGGAAATTAATTTGACTTCGATCCGCGGGTAATTGATTTGCAATTGGCGGCGAATCGCCGTAAAAGTCGCGCCTCGATCGCGAGGGCCGGCCTCGGGGGGAGTATATCGCGCGTCGCCGCGCGGCAGCGACAGATTTATTCCGTCCGCGTGATTCGACATCGATGTTCCTCGTCCAAGTCGCGGAGGCGCATTTAAATATTCAACGACGGCCGCGGAGGCGCAGATAAGGACTGTGGAAGAGTGTCTCCCGTTCTGAGCTCTGGCGAGGCGTGTTCGATGCGAAAGCCTCGTGTCCGCAATTTTTGCGCGTCTTTGGCGCGCTGCGGTTGAATATTCAATTGATATTCAGTACTAACGAGGGAATCGTTGTAATCAATTGCCACCACTATGGCTGTTATCAGTCCGTCGAAGTTTAATAAAGTACCCACCGGAGTTGCGAATGTTCGCTTTATTCATACTTTTTTTGTTTCTTTTTTTTTTTTTAATGATGTACATTAGTTTATATCGGTCTAGGTTGTCGGATCCCGCGAATAAAATTCTTTTATTGAATCTTGAATGAAGATACAAAAATTTTCAAGTCCCTTATATTAAAATGCATTGCGATTATGATCGAATTGAATGAAGTCGAATTATCGCATTATCGAAACTGAAGGGTGTGAAAGTAGTAGCAATTAAGCGTTTTCTTTTTTGTTTTTGTCGTCTCCGAACTAAAATAATCAGCGCGCGAAGCGCGCGTGTGAATTCTAGTATAATTTATTTTGTAACGGTCTAATAGACGTAATTCTCCAGGTATACTCTTTACCTGTAAATTTTTTTTTACAGGTGGCGAGATACAGCAGTTCACAGGAATATTTTTTTGTTTAATATAGAAATACAAGAAAATCTGTTTTCTTAAAAACAAAGATTTACGTTAATTATAACATTTCAAAATTCTAAACTTCTACCGTTAAACAAGCTTAAGACCTCACTCAGGTAACTTGAATATTTATCATTTAGATACGGAATCGATTTCATTAAATTTCAACGTCGCCAATAAAGGAACCTTAGCAAAAGCCTTAGCAACCGATGAGAAAAAGTATACAGCACTAAACGAAAAATTCTGAAAAATATTTTTCTATATATAAAAAAAAGCGAGCAACTCATTCCCTGAAAATCCTCGTTCACGGCTAATTGAATAAAGCTCGAAAATCCAATCTACTCCCGAGTTCGGCTGGAAGATTGGGTATCCTCGCGCCCCTCTTCAGTCCCCCGCACAGGCTCTCCTTCTCTAATGCGACTTGATTCATGAGAGAGAGCACCCGCGCGCGTTACACTCGACGCCGAGGGGTCCGAACGCCACCGACGCCGCAGCATCTCTCCGACCCTCGGAAGCTGCGCCGCGACGCTCTCCACTGCGCGCCTTTCATCATCCCGCTTCCGCGTAATTCGGTTACCTACTGAATTATTTGTACACTTCGCCCGCTCTCGCAGATTGGATAATAACGCGCCGGACGAGGTAACAATGAGCGCTCGACTTGTTTTCTCCCTTAAATCGTTCGCGGCGTCGATTGCTCCTGGTTTTCCGAGTTTTCTTTTTTGTAGAGTACATTGTTTTATTTGAGAATCGGTGGATTTTTCTTAAAAATTTCTTTGTTATTTGATGAAACAACTGTACAGAGTTAAAATGCAGTTATCTATCGAAGAATAAACACAACATGTGTGTTTAAAATCTAACAAAATTATATGTACATGAACAAATGATTTATTTAACACGAATCATGTTTATTTTTTACATTTTACTCGTGCTTTTATAGCACATAGTTATTGTAATTTTTGTACACAATGCCTGCAGTGTTTTTTTTTCTTCACACAAACATTTAACTCAAATCACGAAATTTTTAGCCGTGAATTAAATTTTAAAGAATAGTCCACTGATTGCACGGAGTATCTTTCTGAATATAAATAACAATTTTGTAGCTTGTGCTCTCTAAAAATTGATCAAGTGAAATTACTCTTAAATAAATAGAAAGAAACTTTTTTTGCGGCAACTTCACGCGTTGATGCACTTACTCAGTTCTTATACATGTGATCATTTTACTGTAATAACAAACATAAAATAATAAATAAATATTCTTCATATTTATAGAGGCACTTAACCATTTAACAGTAAAGTAAATTAATTATCCAGGCAAGAAAATTAAAAATTCCCACCCTAACAGTGAACACCATCATTACTACGATTAATAATGGCATATTGAACTATCATAGTACCTATCGTCTATTCCCGTCGTCGGATCCCTCCACCCATCCGGACACTTACTCGACGTCGTCGTTTTATCTTCGGGGCTCGTTTCGTTCGAAATTCCTGATCATTAACGTTCCGCGCGCGGACCCTCGGACTTTTCGAGTTGTCTCTTTGTCCGCCTCCTCGGCGTACTCCTTTTTCTTTCCTCGGCGCGCAGCACTGATAAGATCAGAGGACCCGCGCGGGAGGCTGCGGGCAGGCGTGTTTTCACTGATGTTTCGTGGAACGGCTGGAAGATAGAGACCTCATCGCGCTCAGCGGGACGAACATGACCTCCTTCCTCAGCAAACAAAATAATTTTTCGTCTCGTCAAATCTTCTCTTTAATTATTGAAAAGTCAATTTTAAAAGCAAACTTTTCTAGGACGTGTGCGTAAAATTTCTTCTTTAAAAAAGTCTACTTTTAGGTTTAATAATTCAACATAAATAAAGCATAATAAATAAAAAGAGAAATATCGTTTTCATTAATCATAAGACTTGGACAAATAAGCAAACTGGTTCTCTATATACTCTTTAAGTATGAATACGTGTCATTTAATCGTAAATTTAATAGTAATCGCTGATTTAATCTTAAAAATCGTGAACGATGTAAAATAAGCGAATATATTCGCTTATCTGAAGTGAACGTCACTTATTCATATTTTGAGAGTATACTCAGTGAAAATAGAGGAAATTTCGCTCGCTCTACTTCCTATTAAGACATCTGCGATTTCCTCCTCGATTAGCGACTGCAAAAGAGCAAGTCCCACTCCGTTGGCGGGCAGCTGCGACGACTGACGTATTCTTACGTGAGCCTATTCAAGGGTCGCGCCGTCGCGTCGTACTTTCGAGGAGCTTTACGCAACTAGACACTCAGACTCGACTGCTGCAGCCGATCCCGCGACTCTACCGGCGTGGAGAGGGCAAAAAAAAAAAAGAAAAAAACGGAGCAATCCAGCTTTGTAAATTAAGCCCGAGTGAGCATCAGCGCCGGGTAATCCCCGAGTAATCCGCTGGATGCAGGCGGCCGTCGGCCTATTTCATGGGTTAAGTCTACCGAGCGCACGGAAACCTGAAACGAAGGGCGTCTTGATGTTGCGCTTCGGTGATCAGTTTTTTCGTCGGTGCCTGTGTGAGGATTATTCTTTTCAGTCATACGTTACACACTGCGTTCAGTCTTTTTTATAATTAATTTGAAATAGTGATAGTTGCTTTCTTTTTTGTTTAAAAAGTTTATTAAAGTTAAACTTGATAGGTGCGCAGAGACAAAAGATCTACTGAAAATTGCAGTAGTCAGTAGTAATGTCCTTATAAAGATTTACATTGTTGAACAAATTACAAAATACCTAGTTTATTCTAGTAAAATCTGGAAGAGGTTCACGAAAATTTGTTAGATTTATTTTGTAAATAAAGTAAATTTTGAAAGAAATTAAAGTAAATTTCACAAGAAACTATTGTATTTTTTCCAGTAATATTAGTCTGTGAGGACATTAAAACTGACTATTGCCATTTGTAGTAGCGAATTTTTCTACGCGTATGAAATAACGACTTTTAAATCTGTACTCAAAAGTACCGAGATGTGCTCTGACACTCTTTAATGAGTGAAAAAGTTTATCTAATTCAGATTTAGAAGCCAGATATAATCCTCTTTAAAGGTCGATAGTGTAACTCTTTAATAGGGTTTCAGCCTTTGTTTGACCAAAATCAACAGATCATAATTTAAAATAATTTATTCAGCGAAAATTGTCACATATTTGGTTATCTACATCTGCTGACATAGTTGAGAATTTCGAAACATAGTTATTGATGCAAATAGAATAGACCAGTCGTAAATAAAGCAGACTACAACAGTGCCAGATGTCGGACTATTCGGACTCATTTACCGTACATATATCTGCATATCATTACAGACCTGGCAAACTGAGGGACTCCGCTGACTTATATGGGAGAATATACCTGTTTTTTTTGTTTGTTTCATTGCGTTTGATCGTTAAAAATTTTAATGACAATCTGTTCACATTAAAAATTAAAACAAAAAAGTAGCATCAATCTTTTTCTTTTAACTATCGCATAAATCGCCCGGAATCTTGATTTACTGGAATATTAATCCGAGTCCTTGTCTCTTTCGATATCCACGTTAAAAATAATCTGACGATCGTATAAAAAAAAAAAAAAAAAAAATAAATAATATTTTGAATACTTAAATCTAGATAAAAAAATATTACTTCGTGTGTTTCGCAACTACGTCAGTAATATTTTTCGCCCCGTAAGACCCGCTTACGCGGGGAAAAACGTAGATGTAAGCGTTTTGTTTTACGATCAGCGATTTAGGAAGCTCCCTTCCCAGTCGCTGAAAACATTAGTCATCGGAAATTCAGTGCTTCCCGAGACGGCGGACACGAGCTTTTCTGTATACACAGTGGAGAGTCTGCCATCGGCGGGATAATGAAGGCGCATTATGAGAAAACGCACGTGGCGAACATAATTCATTCGTTCCGCGGGGGCGCGTTTTCCATTGTGGAAAAAGGTGTACGCGTAAATCGTCGCTCTCGAGGTGAGATTAATTGCCTCGATCTGGCGATTGCATATACGTGGAAATTGACGCGCTGCACGCTTAAGTGCCTCAACACGCGAGCTCTTTTCTATTTACCGTCGTTCGCAGGATATTTTCGAATATTGATTTCAGTGGCAGACGAAATTTTCGGTATAGCCAGGTTTATTTATTGAAAATTTAGAAATTGCTGATAAAAATTCGTACCTTGAGAAAAAAAAACCTTGAGAGTAAAACTTATGTACTATACAGTCTAGAAAAGTGGTCACAGACTGACATTCTGAAAAAGAAAATATTTTATCATGCATTATAGCAAAATTTATCAAATAATATTGTAATTTTTCATATCTATCGTGCAGTAAATTTATTATATAAAATATAGTAATTTTTTTCGTAATATCAGTCTGTACAGTATAGTAATTTTTATGTGATCATTTCTCTGAGTGTACTAACGATTTGTATTTATGAAATAATTAAAAGAGAATGTTTAAGTTTTAAGAATATTGAAACAGTTTTATACAAATGTTTTTATAAAAACATAGATCACATAGATTATTCAAAAGTTTGGATAAATTGGCAACCATAAGACATTTTATTCAATATCTTAAAAGTTAGGTTTGATTACTAATCTTCAGACAGTTATTACATCCAGTAACGATGGCCTAAAGATTAGTAATCAGCTTTATCTTTTAAGGTACTGAGTAAAATATCATCTTCTGTTTTTAAAGTACAACCCATAGTTAAATAATAATTACAACCTCTAGTTTCTCCGCATAAGTACCGAGGAAATCCTTCGCAATGAAAATAAAAATTTAAAAAATTATTAAAAGATAAAAATATTAATGTTTACTCTAAAACTACACCTACTTAATAGAACGATTTGCAACGACCAGTAACCAGCTTCAAAATAAAAATCAACGAAGACATTGTACCCTACCCAAGAATCAACCGATCACATCTCTTGAGCGACACTAATACACATCTCAAGTTCACTCGAAAATAGGAAACGAAACACGGAAAAAGAAACTCCGCGGGCACAAAAGCCGTGTTCTTCGCAGTCCGCTCCCCTTGTTTGAAAAGGGAAGCTCTCGGCTCACGCAGCCCGAGAGAAGAGCGCGGTGTCATCATCGCGTCCGGGGGTACATTACGACGGAGGGAGTAGTGCGCTTACACATTGTACCACCTCTGCTTAATCTGTTTGCCGCGTGCGCGATGCTCGCCGCTAAGTGGTTTCCCGGGGCCAGATACGTGCGCGCAACGACACATGTCGTTGAACCACCTTGGCCCATTGTCGTCGCCCCCGGGGGGCTCGCTCGCTGCTCTCTCGCAGGCCGCGCTCTAATAGAGCACCACTTGACGCGAGTCGCGCGCTCCCGACTGGCCAGTATTCGTCCGTTGAGCGAATTTTTTTTTTTTTTTTTTTTTTGTGCATCCATTACAAAAGATGCTAGGGGTCGATGAGTAGTACTCCAGAGACTAATCGATCTGAAATTTGTAGGGAATATTCCTCGATTAGTGTTGCTAAAAGTGTTTGGCCTGCAGGTGGCGAATGAGAATTTTGTATACTGATATTTTTTAGTATTTAAATTGATGTATCGCTTAAAAAAAAAAAAAAAAAAAACTGAAAATTAGTTAACAATCGTTATTTCGACTGCTGCAGTGCACGTCCAAAGCCTACGTATTCTACCCTCTAAATTTAATTCAGTGAAATTCCACTGAATTTCAAAAGTATGTCACTGCTTTGAAATTCAGTGGGATTTCACTGAATTAAATTTAGAGAGATATATACTGATCCTACAGTTTCATAAAAATTCTAACGATATTAGTTTTTCATTACGATTTTACACGGAGCAAAATTATAAAATAAAAAAAAAATTACTAAATATATAATAGTAACTTTTTTTTTTATTTTTCGTGTTTGTCCTTCCTCTAGTAAAGACTGTCTGTTTTAACGTAATATTTTTCTTCGAGTACTAATTTTACGTTTGTCCTTCCTCTAGTAAAGACTGTATGTTTTAACGTAACATTTTTCTTCGAGTATAACTAATTCTACGTTTCAGTTAAAACGTTTTCATAAAAAAAATCACCATTGTTTTTCACGGTGCTCAAGAAAAATTTAGTTTTAGAAAGATATTTTTTGAGATTTTTAACAAAGTATCTTTTAACAAGTTTATAAGTATGGTACTTAAACATGGTTGTTCATCAGACCTTCTGTGCTCGATTTGATCGCTGAACGAAGTCGTAAAACGAAAATTTCTGCTTCCGATACGATTAAGACCGACAATGCAGAGACTTTCGTTCGTGCTGTATCTCGATGCTGGAGTCGCAGGTAATGTCGGCGTTACAGCGTCCTTACAATGAATTCGACGGCACGAATCTCTTATCGCGCTTTCCTCTGCGGAGCATGCGTGGCGGAATCGCAGGCTTGGCTTATAGGGTGCCACCCCTTCTTATCTCGCCGAGTCTGCGCATCGACGTTCCGTCCACAGATTATTATACTTTACGATTCTTAATAAAACAATGATGAACTACTGTTTAAGCATAATGTCAAATCAAATATCGTTTGTAATAATAAATTCTTTTCAAGTAATTTTTTTTTTTTATCAAAAAGAAATTAATTTATTTTTTGCGATTCATAAGCAGATAGTTTCTGCTTCTTTTATATATGAAAGAATTTGACGTTTTATTAAATATTTAAAACAGTATTTTATTCTACTAGCATAATTCAAATAGGCGATTCTCACATGAGTAATTTTTGCTTAGATAATTTAAAGTGGACAAAATTTTTTGGATTTTGTCCCTCTTTTTTATTTGCTATTCTAAGATTATCTCACTCTGGATGAAATCTACGTGAAGCAAATGTTTAGTACTCAAGCAAAGGATTTCTTTTTATAACTATTTCTTTTTATAAGTATAAAATGAACTTTGCACACAGTTGATCAACATGTCGTTCGCCACACCATTTAAGCTATAATTTTCTTGAACATTATTTATTTGATTTGGCTCGAGAATCTAACTTTATTTTTAACTGCGATGCTTGAAACTTTCTTAAACTTGAATCTGAAAACTTTTAAAATACAAAAATCTCATAAAATATTTCGTTTGTAAAATAAAATAGATCGTCATGTGAAAATAGCTCTCATGTCGCCGGTGTTTACGAAAGTCTGGACGGCAATAGCTTACTTTCGGTGCATCTTTTCCGGTGCTCTCCCAAGGGACGGGGTGACATTCGATGCTCGAATGCTCATAGTAATTGGGTTCCCGTCGTTCCATCAGCCTGCGTCTCGCGTTCAAACGTCACATGGACTTGCGCTGCTCTGTCGAATGTCAACACGGCGAAAACAAAGTATTACAAAATTTTGATCTTCCCCAGAGGTTAGCTCCGATGCAGATCCTCGATCATTCTTAGTCTGATGTATTTTCACATTAATTACCAGACAAACTGCTTCTAATGTGAAGACTGTTTATTTTGCGAGTAGCCGTAAAATAATTATACAGTTCACTTACTCGATGGAAATGATTACGAAAGTCGCAAGAAGTTTTCATACTACTGACTGGTTGAATCGCCAGCTTCTCTTGGTTCTTCGTTAGTCGGCGGACAACAAGTTTAATGTCTTGTTAGTTTGATAAGAAGCTCGAGTAATGGCGTTGAGAATGACTTTGAAAACGTCCTCCTGGATGGGATCGGTTAGGAGACAACCGTCATTTACTTTCGAAAACTGATAAGGAAAGGTGGCATCCTGGACGTAATCTTTATTTTTTCTCAAATGGCGATATTGATAACATTTCGATATGCCTTCATATTATAGGTAAATGCCGAGATATTCAATTAATTCCCTTAACGCTCAAATAATATCTTAATTTTGAATCCGTCCTTAAACGTTATTTTATTACAACATTGCAGATTTTATTGCTTTGCAAAAATACTTAAACTTATAATTTCTTTATCGTACAATTAATATCTTAATTTTTAATCGCCCTTAAGCGTTCTTTTATTATATAACATTAAGGATTCGATTGCTTAACAAAAAAATACATAAAAATTAATTCGTAATGCGGGTAAGCTGATCCCGCCGCAGAGTTATAGGCAAGTGAATGTATAAAATTTTTCTACTAGAACTTACAGGATACCCCACGAAGCTTCAGCGATTAAATTTTATGCAAAATAACAGGCAACACGATCGTTAAACGCAAAAACATATTTTCAGACGCTAATTGAAGTATTTCGTTAAATTCTCAATTTGATTATCCTGCCGCAGCTTCTTCGCGACTGCACGCGACGCGCAAGGGCTGCAATATTGTGCAGCGTTTAACAAGTGCAATAAATTTCTCAAATAAAACTCTCTTGATCTTTTGCATCTCTTTTTTTTTTTTATTTTATCAAACGAAACACGAACGTTACACACCCCGAAAATATAAAGCCAAACATTTTATCGTCGGTATAATTCAAAATAATTTAAAGTTGATCATTAACCGCGCCGCGGCGTATTTCTTTAGCGCTATCTGCAGATTGCAATCGCCGTGTGGATTTCTCACCGCGAATATACCTTTTTTTTTTGTAATCTCCTCCCTTGTTCTTGCCTTTTGGTTTTCACGCGCGCTCCAGTAAACCGAGGAGACTTTTCTTTTTTTAATACCTTTTACCGTTTTTTGGGCGATGTCGAGAAAGTCCCCGCGCGCCAAAGCGATAGACATCTTATATAAAAACGCAAAAAACCAGTTTAGAAATGCGCTCGAACGACCGGAGGAGGTTCATTTAAGATTTTTCATGCCCCGTAAAGATCGTTTTTCTACGGCCTCCGTCTTACCCTCCGCGAGGGCCGACGAAGATGATCCAGTTGTCGAGATTGGCGCGATTGAACAATAAACTGCGGTAAACGAGTGTAACGCGAGATTCCAGCCGCTTGTTAAAGCAACGCAGAATAAAAAAAAAAAAAAATAATTTCATCGCGATTGCATTATAAGAGCAGCGAGCATACAGAGTGCGAGATGGAGGTTCCGGGAAATGAGGCGTCCGACGCCCAATGGAAATGGCACTCTTTCGTCCTTATCGGAAAAAGCACGTGTGTATTATACATAGGCGAGCGGGAAGGGCGAGAAGGACGGAAAAAGGGGGAGGGAGAAGGCAGCGCAAAGAGCGCAAGTCCGCAATGTCCTGGGGATCGATTCTAGACACAGCAGGGAGGCTCCTCCCACCCGGACGGCCATCTTGCAACCGGCCCTCTCGCGATCACTATATCACATCACACTCGGCTGCTCTCAGGATACCTTTCTTGTCCACCGCTGCCAAAGAACTTGGCTGCTCCTATGCTGAATTGCCCTTGGGAGCGCACATTTTTTTGCGCAATGTTTTTTGAAGAATTTAGCACCGTTTAATAGTTGCTATTATTTTTTTTTTATTAGGGCAGTGACCCTCAACTACTCCCCTAATTTAACTGCTTAGCGACGAAAAATCTTAATTATTGCTTATTAAGTTAGATCGGAAGAGATAATTTAGATAATTAAGTTTAAGTTTAGATAGTAGTGTTTTTTTTTCGTTAAGTATATTTTGAATTATATAACTTTTTTAATGTTGCACATATAGCGACATTACTATTGAAATAACGCTATATGAGTGGAACGAAAAAGTTGATAAATAAAATAAAAGATTACAATTTTGCGATTATTTCGTATTATATTATTGCAAAAAAGAAATTTTTAAAATGAATGGGTGTATGATATAGAAATTTATTATTGTGCGTTTACAATATTTTAATTACATTCATATGAAATTTCAATTTCACGTCTAATTATAGGTTGTTATTCATACTAAATATTATTACATTAGAATTTTATAAGTACAGTATTACAGTAATAAACTTATGCAATGTATTAACATGTAACTATTTTGATATTATATTTTTATGATATTTTATATATTTAATGTTACTAATATAATTTTTATTTTCTGTTACAGGTACTAAAATACTGCGATCATCTTCACGGAAAATGGTACTTCTCCGAGGTCCGCGCAATCTTCTCTCGCCGATACCTTTTGCAGAATATCGCCATCGAGATCTTTCTTGCAAGTCGAAGTAAGTGTAGGAGCTTATTTTAATGCGTACCATCGTTTTATAGAATTTCCTTACTTGCACTCCTCTCATTAACAAATTACGATTTACTTACATTTGATTTCTTCATTAGGGAATTCAAAGCTTTGATTACTATAACATTTATTATGCTAAGATGGCACAAAAAATCTATTTTTTTTCAATAAAACAGTTAAAATATCTAATAGAGTAATTTCGGTAGTGTGTCCTAAGGATTTCCGAGATAAATATTCACTTTTAGCTCATTTAAATTTGGGGAGTATACCTGGTCACCGTGTAAATTTCAACCGCTGCGTCCCAAAGATCTTAATCTTATGAACTGAGCAGCCGATGTTTTCAACGGTTTCAACATTTGACGGCACTAGAGCCTCATTTTCGAATTCCTATATACTTGTTAAGGATTTTTGTCTTTTAAACTAATGTATTTTAAATTAAATTAAATGCTGTCCATGCTTTTAAAAGAGAAATCACATTATTTTCTCGATATGATTTTCAAAATGCGTACAACCAGTAGTCATTTATAACTGTATTTATAGAGTATTTATACACATTTCCTTAGTAAGAAGTTGCTTTGCTCATTTGCATAATGCGCTATTTAATTGCATGTATCTATTAATTCACTAGTTCTGACGTTCAGTAAAATCATAATTTCCAGGAATAAAAAAGAGAAATTGTTAAGTCGTTGTAAATGGCATCGATAAACATGTAATTAAATAAATATTGTCGTCCGAGGAAAGAAAGTAGCTTGCTTTACCGTTCGTGTAAATATACTTTTTGCCCATAAAATAGTCTCTTTTCTAACTTATTACTTAAAATAGGTTCTAAAGTTTTTTAAGTTACGATTTAAGAATTTACGATCTTTGTATATATACTTAATTTCCTTACTTTACTATTTTTTATTACTATTAAACCGCAATAAATGTTTTCAATTCGGTTATAAATTTTTACGCTCAATTTTTTCACTAGGATTTCTTGATAGCTGGCTAAACAAATTTGTTAATTTGCATATTTCCATGAAAAAGCTCACGGAAAATTTGTAAAAAAAAAGTAACCTGCTGAAATTTGTAAAATTTATAGCTCTAATTATTCTACGCATACAATTTTATGGTAAACGTGCCAACGCGGAATTTAAAATTACGAGTAAACGTTCGTAATTATGCTGCTATTTAATGTAGAATAAAGTAGCCGTTTCGTACGGTTACAGCCTCCTTACACGCCATCTCATTCTCTTGAAATTTATGTAAAATCATGAAGCATCCTGTTTTAATACACATTGCAAGCTGCTGCATTAATAGCGATTTTATTTTTTTAGCCATTAAACGTTTCTTATTGAATTTTCATGGAGAGTATAATAGCGTGCCCCATTGAACCTTAAATTAATCTATTATTTGTCTATTTTTTATTATTATTTTTTTCAAATAACCTTTATACAATGAAGCTGTTAATAGTCGCTACATTTTACCAGTAAACCAGCAATTTATTAAGATTACTACACGACGTTATAAAATTAAGAAAGGAGCCATAATTAAAATCTCCTGTAAATAGCGTCAAACTATTTCCTTTCTCTCGTTATAACTAAAGAGCAAAGTCAGTAGTGATAAAACTAAAATAACGCATTACAAAAGAATCGCCTATAGCGATCTAAAATGTGCGAGCAACGAAAAAAAAGCGAGATTTACCGATAAACTGTTTCCTGCTAAAGCTACTGTTAAGTAATTATCCTTATCTCGTCTGAATTTACAGCAAGAATTTAAGCAAATCGTCTATAGCTCCATTCGGAATCGTAATTTCTCGCGAGGAAGTCGGTAATCATTTGTTATCTGGTAGTTTTTCACGAGATCGGCCTTGGAAATATAATTTCGAGCGGATCGACTGACTCTGCAATCAAGTTTAATTCCACCCGGAGAGACTGACGGTAAACGGCTTCTGCGCACGCCATCGGTGCTCTATTGTGACCCCCGCGTTGCGTTTCGGCCGGCTCTCAGGTCTCAGAGGGCTCGTATTGTGCTCGGACAGTATCGTTTATCAGTTTCTTCCTCCCCTGCTTCGCATGGGAAAATCATTTTTCAATTACATTTCTTTTTTTCATTGATTATTGAAACAAGTGATATTTCGTTGTTTCGTTTATTTGTATATACATTTAGTAAGCCTTGAATAATAATCATACTGCAATGAAATTTTATTGATTCTGTTTTTCAGCGAGATAATTTTTGCATAAAAGTTTGTTAATCCCTTTTTTCAGAAATGATTGTACAGTTATTGGGCTTACATTAGTTATATTTATTTGAGGTCACAAATGATACCTTTTTTGGTAAAAATTGTAAAGTATAGAGTAATTTTTACACTCAATTCCAAGATTACGAATGACATAGAAATGTTCAAAAGTTTATCGGTGCATTAATGAATTTTGTAAAGATGAAATAATTTTATTTATTTTAGAAATATTTCCGACAAATTTTTTATGGGTTTTAGTTACTCATTAGTGAACAAATGAAATGAAAATATCAGCGCATTTTATTTAACATTCTATTCTATTTTTCAAATATAAAATTGAATATGAACGATCAGTTTCAATTTTGAAATTATTACTATCAAATTCTTGGAAAACTTTTTTTCGTAAATACTCCAGTTATTCTAATCTCTATCATTATTTTTTTAGCTTCTATCTTCTTCGTCTTTCCGGATCAGGCGACTGTGAAGAAGGTGATCAAGGCGCTACCGCGAGTTGGCGTCGGTATCAAATATGGACTCACTCAAACGAGGTAAAATTTAACTAGAAATAATACCTTACGACAGATACTACAGAAATTACGTATTACCTAAAATTAATTGCTCAAATAATTAACTTTATGAACGATATATTTTTATAGCGATAATGTTGGCTCGTATACGCGACTGTTAACTAAATATTTACAACGAAAAATATTGCTTCGTACCTCTTAAAGATGATTGTCACATACAAAACTGTGCAGATTTGCAAATATTTGCTCATTAAATATTTACGAAAATTAATTCAATTAATTTTCCGCCCATCAAGTGCGCTGGATACACTCATTAATATTCCCACGAGGAATAATCTCTTTAACAATTAATCAAGGCGAGCTGCAAAAGAACGCGAGAGCAAAAGTTATCCCACTCTTCATATAAATATTTCTTATCTTTGCGAATTTTGTCCCATTGCCAACGGGGCATAAATAAGCGGCGAACAGCGTCTCCTTTCGTTTTTCTCTCGAGCACACATCGCGTCGTTCGTCAGTCTTTATCCACCTCGGATCTTCCTTATATTCATTTCTATTCACCCCTTCGCGATTCCCGGCTCGTTTCGTGCTCCTCCTTTTGCGCCTCCGTCCTTTCCCGCTTCTCGTGGAATACTTTTTCGAGCCGGAGCGGTGAGAACAGTCGACCTGCGATTCTGCGTTACTCCTACGATCCATTAAATGCGCGAGATGAGGCGAAGGGGGATCAGACGAAACATAGAGAGCCGAGAGAAGAAAAAGAGATAGAGAGAAAGTTTGCGAAAAATACGACGAACATAAATATGCGACCGCCGGGCTCAACGTCTCCCGGCTCGCTGGGATTCCTGACCGACTAAAATAATAAAATATTTTTTTATCCATTAAATTGAACTTTTCTTACCGGGACTTTTAGGGTCCCTGTATTATACTACTCGCGTCGCGGATGCTGCACTCTGTAAAAGATACAAGCTTAATTTATCGACGCTTTGCTTTATTTAATTAACCAATTTCGCATCTTTTTACCGATTTCTGCAGTTATACGACGTTTCGAATTTGTTTGATGTTCATTTGTGCGAGAATAAAAAATTTAACGATCGATCCTTTGTCATTTATTGTGTACTGCTATCGGAGTCTTCTCACAGATGGCTGTCAAATAAGAAATAGTAAAAATTAAAAAAAAAAAAGAAGTGAAAAGTCGCAGGCAGTTATCGCTCAACTAATCTCTACGAGAATTGCTAACAACAATAAAATAGCCGTGGATTATTTATAAAGTGATTGGATCAGGCACGTGCCTCGCGTTTAGAGATTCTTTCTGCATCGTGACACTTTCAAATGAGGAATAGTATATCAAAAAATAAATAAATAAATAAGTACTAACAACAATAAAATAGCCGTGGATTATTTATAAAGTGACTGGATCAGGCACGTGCCTCGCGTTTAGAGATTCTTTCTGCATCATGACACTTTCAAATGAGCAATAGTATATCAAAAAATAAATAAATAAATAAGTACTAACAACAATAAAAAAGCCGTGGATTATTTAGAAAGTGACTGGATCAGGCACGTGCCTTGCGTTTAGAGATTCTTTCTGCATCGTGACGCTTTCAAATGAGGAATAGTATATAATAAAAAAAAATAAATAAATAAAAGGTAGCTACTGCTCAACCAATTATAATCATATAACGAGAAATTCTACAATGTACCCTTGTAAATCCTATTCAGTGAGTGAAATTCCACTAATTTTCAGTAAGTACTAGGATAAATCAGTGTAAATCCTATTCAGTGGAGTTCCACGTCAAATCAGTGAATTTTACCTGATCCGCACTGTTAAATCAGTGAACTTCACGAGATATAATTTACAGGGTACATATTATGAACTTTTATAAAGTGACTAGACCAGGCGTGCACTTTTCAGATTAAGTTTCTTTTTGCAGGACACATAACAGTAGCACAAATAAAAAAGAAAAAACAAAGGTATAGCTATTTCTCACGACACTGTAAATTCCAATAAAATCTTCAAAGAAATTTTTTACATAGCGTTTATTACATTTCGTTATTAAAAGGAGCATCCCGCAAGCGCGAGTTTCCTCCAAAATAATGACGTAAAAGGTAGCCTCCCGTTCGCTCACGATAAGATCGAGCCTCGAGTAATAAATGCAGCGTAGCGTTAAAACATTTTTATTATCCCTCGGTACACGGCTCGTTACCAGTCGTATCTTTGATTAAGCGATAGAGCCGCGGACGCGGTCCGCCAACGTGTCGCGCGCGCGCGCTCCATATATACCCATACCATACACCGGGCATCGGGATCGTCGCGCCTATCGTGGGCTCAAGGGGCCACGTCCGGTCGTCATCATTCTTCCCCGGGCTTTCTTGCAGCTCGCGCGCGCGCGCGGCCATTAAATCGCGCTTGTAAATTCCGAATCGGAGATTGCTCTTGAGGGCCCGCGAGTTCATAAAGCGGCGACGCGAAAATTTACGGCGCGTCTAGATGCCGCGGCTTTTTCGTTCCCGACGCGCGCGAAACAGGTCCCCGCGGGCTGCACGCGCTCTGGTTTTAATAGCCGAATCGGGGGTCGTCGGAATGTCCGGGAGAGGAGGGGTTTGGGGGGGGGGGGGCGGCTGAGGCCCCGCGCGCAGGAACGCGAAGTCACACGGAGGCGCGGGGGATAGCGGCAAAAAGGAGGCGCGAGAGGCGCGCGGGGGTAACGGGCGGGAATTTTAATTGAGCTTTTATGATCGATAAATTTTGAGCGTTCAATTAGGTCGCGAAGAAATTAAGCAGTTTTTCGCTTTTACTGTTGCGATCTGTGTGTCGGAATTGTTTATCGCTTTCTTGAGCGCGAACGAGTCGCTTTTTTTATGACTGATGCTCGGTTGGCTTGTGTATGGGCGATGGCAGTGTATTAGAGAATGTAATAGTGGCATTCTTGAGAAGGTATCGTTACTCAAGTGAAATTCTGCTTTTCAGGAGAGCGTCGATGATGTCGCCTCGGCAGCTAATGAGGAATTCAAATATGACGCAGAAATGGCAACGACGTGAGGTCAACAACTTTGAGTACATCATGTTCCTCAATACCATTGCAGGTGAGTTTGATAATCTCATTATTCAGTAAATGGAAAGATACAGATTCATTTTTTTCGTGGCTCAGCATTTCGTGTGTATTAGAATTTATACTTCTTCAGGCGAAATGAATTATATTAAGTGCAACTTTCACGTGATATTGATACTTAATAAAAAATCGCATATTTATACAATAGAAAAAACTTTTAAAAGTTTAGAAAATTACTTTAAAAATCTTCTACATAATAATGTTTAAAAACTATCCAGGACGAAACTTCAATAATTGATATAAAATTAATTAGCTCTATAAATTCTAAAACCACGTCTAATATTATACGCAAGCGCATCAAACAATTATTCTATTCATAAAAGTACCCCTCTAAAGATCTTTCCTTCATAAATAAAATTCCATTCTACGGATGCACAAACAACCGAAAATGAACAAACAAACGACTTTTAAAGCAGGATCTCCCCGGTCAAAGTGTATAAGCCCGGCAGAGCCCCTGAATTCGGAAGCCGTGTTCCATACAGTTCTTATTTACATTTCGCCGGGATCGCGAGTGGCGAGGCGAGATCCAGTAGAGAATCGAGAATACGCGCCGGCGTGATGCGCGCGCCACCGCCGGGGCGGCGGCGTCTGGCTTTTTGTGGCAGCGCGGCTCTCTGCACGCGCGAATGGAGTCTGTCGGGGCGCATTAGGGATGTTCTCAATCAGGCCATTCCTTTGGCGCACCAACAACCCCGAGTAATCCCTGGCTTCGCTCTCCCTCCCTCTCTTTCTCTCGTACTCTGTCTTTCTCCCTCTGCCGATCCGCTTCGCCGGTAATCCCGCATCCCAGGAGCTTGTCCCTCCGCGCCTTCTTTTGTCTCTCGAGCTGCCCTTTAATAACGAGGCCTCTCCTTACCATCGCGAGGAGTCGACAATGCGCGTCTTTCTCTTTGCTCGCGACTCGTCAAATCGTGCGCGAAGCCAAATTGTTCGCCGGGAATCGGGAGAGGGGCGCGTGGCGCGGGTCTAATCAGTACGCGTAATCGTCTTCATTGCGTTTTATTAAGCTGTGGGGTATGTTGAGTGACGTGCCTGTGATGTGATTGCAGATCAGGCTTTGCGTAGAGATTGAGTGCTGATAGGTAGAACGACAGATTGGTGAAATCGGTGCACTGACAGTTGTGATGATTGACTCTTTCTAGTTGACCGTAATAATTGCTGTAAAATTATACTCGATATTTAAAGAAAATTATTATTTTTCGTAAAAAAATTAATACTTTCGTGGATTAATGGCAGCGTGTATTATCAGAAGAATATTTTTAGTGTCAACTGGACCTATACGCTGAGAAAATTTTCCAGTAAAAATTGCGGCGGAGTTCTCCGTAATAATATATACGAAAGAACTTAATCACTGTAATTTTTATCTAAAATCTTGAACGAATGCTGGTACCTTATCATTTTTATTAAAAAACTTTGTTTTTATATGAGACGTGCTCCGTAATTTTTACAGGAAAATCCTTGGAATTTTTTTTTAACTATCCTTGTAAAAATTTCAAAGTTTCCCCATCTGTTTAAGTTTCATTTAAAAATTATCTTGATTTTTTCATAAAAATTCCCAGTGCTTGCAAAACCATCCTGAGAGTTCATTTCTTTTTCACGTAATTTTTAGGGTAAGCTTCAACATAATTTTTAAAGGAATTTTCTGGACTATTCCTACATAAACAACTGAAAATTTGTGTACAATAAACGTTTGTCATGGTTCGCAGAATTCAATAATCAGTATAACACAATTTTTCATTAATTTAATCCAGCTGTACTTTAAACTTCACAAGATATAACGGCATCTCACATAAATTTACTTCATTACCTTCTTCATCAAAGAGCCTAGAACATTCGCAGCCAATATCCACAATCACCCGTAAGCACAGAAAATTTAGACTGCATCGTGCAATAAACGCCTCAAGTGCAATGAAAATGCGGAATAAACCACCGATCAAATTGACGAAAAAAACGCGCCGGACAAAAGGCGATTGCGGAGCTTTGCGATCGCATAACGCGAGGGATGCTGGGGACGTTAATGATGCGTATGAACGGAGACGGGTAATTATACGAATTTCCGTATCGTTGCGCGGCACGCAACGCCCACGGCGCGCGCCTTATTTACGAGCGTTATATATTAATTGCTCAAATAAATAGCCCGCGGCCCTCGGCGGCCGGCGGAGTCGCGCGGGAAAGAGAGAAGACGACGCGCGAGGAGCGCGCGTAACCCAACCGGTCCCGGGCGTTCCTTCCTTCCTTCTTCTTCTTCTTCTTCTTGTTTTTTCGTTGCCTTTTTAATCCCCTTCTCTTGCTCACAGTCGATTCTTCTCGTCGCTCCCGCTTTCTTGCGATGCTAAAGTTTATACTTTTCGCGGTTTCTTTGGGATGCAGTACGATTGGCGCTTTTTACCGCCAGGGTGGACATCCTTTGTCTTCTGTTGAGAAATTCCTTTCTTTTCGTGAATCACTATGCTGGAATAGTGTTACGTAGATATTAAAAAGTGTAGTAAAAATGTACGTTACAATGAATAATTAACATCCCATGATGTAATGTATAATAATGATGAATGACGTTTTAATCATTTTTTAACGTTTATAATTGATTGAAAGATTTTCACCTTTTCAAGTTAAATTAGTGTAAAACTATTAAAATTAGTGGAAATTGCTTCAATCGCTAAATAGCATAGTAGAGCTCTTTCCACTAATTTTTAGTGAAATCTCCCTAATAAATTGTACTACTATAGTTTTTCATTGATTCAGTTTTAAATATATAGCATCAAATATTTTAATTTTTTAGAAGAAAATGCCGATCACATGCAATTTGTAAAAAGTAAATTATTATTTATTTATTAATTAAATAGCCTACAAGTTGAATAGCCCTATTTACACACCGAGAAAAAAATTTAGTTGGGTCAACGATCGCGCTGTTAAATACTTCCAACAGAAAAATATTGCTATTTTAACAGCGTCCACATTGATTGAACAGAAGTATCGTTAAGATAACAAGAGACTCTGTCAAAATAAGATTTATT
>JAWWEN010000024.1:550509-580809 GCA_035582955.1 Sycophila texana | reverse complement strand
CGAAATAATAAACTACGTAAATAACCAAGTCGGATTAAGTTTCGACTTGACGAGCGCGAAAGAACGCGCTCAAAACAATTTATTTACATTCCCTAAATTCATTAATAATATATATTATTTATCAAAACGATTATCTTATTTACATAATTAATATAAAATAACATTAAAAACACAAAATTTTCTTACATAACTAAAATTCTAATAATAAAATAATCCCCTCATGCAAATTAATCGCAAATCAACGTATTCCCCGTAATCGCTGACCATTAAACCACTGCAAACAAATCCCCATACAAGTCGGCGAAGTCGTTGAAAAGCTAGTAAAACGTCAAATCCGCAGCTTCCTTTGAGTAGCTGCGACACGAGGAAATGGCAAACAGAAGTACGTGGGCGGACGTCGGCCGAGAAGCGGAGCAAAGCAAAAGCAAATGAGAGAGAGAGAGAGTCAAGGGGCCGCGCAGGTCTGCGCCGAGTAGATTTGTATAAGCGGCAAGGGTATATGTATATAAGCGGACACCGGGGAAGGAAGATCGAGGCAGCAGCAGCGTCGACGGCGTGGAGCAGCTGCTCCCGGGGCCACAGTTTATCGGGGTCTTTACGGCCGCCGCTGCTGGGCTTTTGTCAGCCCGGCCCTCCTGAGGTGCGCGCCGCGACTCCCTCTCCCTGCCCTCCCCTCTTCACCCCCTATAGGCATGCTATAAAAGAGGCAGCGAAAAGCATGCCTATAGGGGGTGAAGAGGGGGGCGTTTGTGCGCGTCTTTCCGGCGTGGATCTTTCAGAAAGATCTATACCTTTCCTCTGGATTTCTTTTTTTTATCCTCTCTCGCTTTTTGCGGGTCTCTCGGGCGTGAATGGCCAAGGACGAGGTGAATGAAGATTTTCGGGAAATGCGTTGGAATGTTTCGAATGAAGTCCTGTGTGCGGCCTCATTGTTTCTTGTTCTTTTGAACGAGCCAAATTTCAGGTTTTTTTTTTAGCATTGCATTCCCTGTTGAGATTTCCGTGAAAATCTACGAAAAATTTACTATTATGTAGTGTTAACCCTTGTTACATTGTATGTTATATGTCGTTAAAAGGTAGAAATAATTTTACTTTAATTTAATTATTTTTTAATGCAATTGAACGCTGAAATCGATAGTGTGTTATTTAATTATTTCTCTATTTATAAGAACTTGCTGATACTAAACTAATCCAATAGAATTTAAGTCAGTTAGAAAAGTTAGAATCGTTTTCTAAAGTAAGAAATTCTGTTTATTCAATTAGAATAGTAAGTAATAATTGCCATGACAAAAATGCAGTGCTTTTTACTTTATGAAAGTTGTAATCATATTTTATGAAAACACCATTCCTACATAATGTATCATATTTTACATGCATATAAGCAGACTACTTACAAAGATTTAATAATAGCTATCTTAAGTTTAAAGCTTTAAGGAATAGTTGAAATATAAAATAAATTTATGTCTGACTTTAATGACTCGACGGTCGTAAATAGCTCCCCAACTAAAATGAAAATTAATACTTAGTTTCCCAGGCAGTGTCACGTCTGTTTAAGCAACTTTTTGTTCAAATTTCAAATTGTCTCGCGCGCCCTCATCAAGTATTGTATCTGCATAGTAGTATTTAGCCGGCCATAATGTATAGCTGCCACCAGTCGCAGTTAGTTTTGAAACTTTAAAAGAAAGCCGGAGAATTATAAAGCTTCACTTTTATTTCGACGCGTTGACAACAAGAAAACTTTCTTATCGCACTCAAACTTGATGTACGTCGGCGTGAGAATGCGATAAGAAATATATACGAGTTTGCTTTTCTGCCTGCCGCGTCTGAAAGAAGATCCGACAGTTTACCGATAGGCGTGAAAATTTTGCTGATCCAATGTGTAATACTCACGTTTAACGGTACTTATTATTAAAAACGTAATAATTAAGCAATCTCAGTAAGATAAATACGAATACAATTTTTTTTTTTCGAATAATTTTTTAATACAAAAGTAACAAGAAATGTTTTAATTATAACAGATAATTTTAATGAGTAAACTTTGTACTCGTGAATTGATTACCTCTTCGAGATAAGGAAAAATGATTTATTATAAAATTTTTTCAATAAATGATTACAACACTCGAAAATCGAAAAATCTAATGTCAATTTTCTCAAAGTAAATCTTCACTTCAATTTGGAATCCTTTGAATCCTCATCGCTGCAGCAGAAGTCAAAGCCTTTGAAAGCACCGCGCGAACAATGCGACACCCCGCGTTCCGTCCGACCTCCTCTCAAGCCAGTCCATTCCTCGATCTCCGCCCAGTGCCCCAAAGAAAGAAGAATTCGCACCTCGTCCCTCATCCCACTGCGCGCTTAACAAGAGCCATACTCCTGTAGCGGCGAGAACTCGAGCGGATAGTCGGATTTCGCCGAGCAGCGGAGATAATGGATGTAGCGAGACGCGCGCACCGGAAGTGCCGCCCTGGGGATCCCTCGCTTCTCTCTCCTCCCTCCCGAAGGAGACAGCGATCCCCCCAACGCGCCAGTTTCTCAGGAAGACTCGCTTTACGCGGATCCCGCATGCAAGTCGTCGCGAGAAAATCGCGGGATCGACAGCCGCACGTGCGCTGCGCTCCGTTTTCAAGGAGCGAGCTGCGAGTAGTGCACTGCAGCGACGAGGAGGGCTCGTCGCACTCATCGGATGTCGTTAGTCGTGATACGACCAGGAGGAGGGGGACTTTTTTTTTCCTTCGTTCTCAAACGTTTTACGAGGGAACGGTGCACCGGAACGGGGACAGCGTGAGTCTTCGTTTCCTTGGCTCGTAATACGAGAATAATGGGCAGAAAATTGTGTAATGGGTTGTCATCGAAAAAGTTACGTTTTATTCGGAGAAGTCGATTCAAATTTAATTGCCTTAAAAGTTTAATAACGTTACGCTGAAAAAAATAAAAGTTTAATGGCGTTGAGAAAAATATATAAGTTTTCTTATAAGAAACGTTATTAGTTGCTTGAAATTGTTTGCGGCGAGGAATATTATATATAAGTAACTATTAATTACTTAACCAATTTTAACAGTTTTTGCAGTAAGATTGGAGTAGTATTTTTTCGAAAATTTTTTAAAGAAATTTTTCAAGCACACGTTCCCCACACCTTCAAGAATTTTAAGAAAAATTTTCCTACAATATCACTTTCTTTTGTACGTATGACTATCTGTTAGGTGCACATTACATTTTCTTTTTAAATAAAATGTTATTTAATGTTATGAATGCATAGGACATGAAATTTCTTTTGTAGCATAAATGGCGAGAGGAGCGACAAGAAGAGCCGAGTCCTTTCAGCGCGATATTGCGCAATTTCGAAATTTTATGCAATTTTAATGGCTCGTTTACGTCGAATTTTTGTTATTTGAAACTCCGCTCACGTTTTTGCAGTGGAATTTCGAAGGCTGCTCTTGAAATGAAGCGCATGCGCACGTTGACCGTTATAAAGGTCAGAAAATCGCGTTCCGGCTCACTGAAGTTCCTATAATGTTCTTCATGCTCGCTTGAAAACTTAAAATAGCACCTCCGCGATTCATCCACTTTTATCGGACTATTTACATGGGGGGGAGCAAGTGCAAATAAACGGCAAATAAAAAGCCGGCGCCAATAATAAGATTTCCGTTTGTCTTTGTAAATGAGCATCCGAGCCGTTGCCCGCACGTTTGTGTGTTTACGTGTTTGTGTGCATTGTATCTACGTTGTTATCAAAGGTCATCGAACCCGTTTGCTCTTATGCAGCTTCATTGCACCACTTACGACTCGAGCGGTGCTCGTTGCAACTGAGAGAGGAAATTTTATTTAAATTTATAGATTAGAAGTAATGAAATCGCAAGTTTTTCTTAATTCGTCATCGCTCGAGCGTGAAAACTCTCGAATGGCAGTAAAACATTGCCTTCCCTTCCCACCAGGCAGCTTCCAATTCTGCCGAGAAAATATATCATTCTAACAAACAAACGTAACGACCTCGGAGCTATAAACTTACTTTCCCAACTTAAAACCAAAAAGTACACATGCCGCAGTAATTTATCTCTATTTTCACTGCGTGCACTTCGCGTTCGTATATATTTTCCAATAAACCGCAGGCTACGCATCGCCAATCTCATTATGCGGAACAAAGAAATAAATAATCCATACGCCTTTATACCACTAATAACGCTCCTTATACACTGATTTTACAAATTATCGCATTACGCGCAGTTATACTATAAGGAAAATCACGAACAAAATAAAAGAGATACAGCAAGTGTCGTAATATCAAAATATTATAAAAAAAAAAAAGAAAGAAAGTTGCGTCTCCTAATAATCTCGCGAAATAAATTCCGTTAATCTAAGCCGATAAAGACAAGACCAATTAAAGAATCCAGCCATTGAGCGTCTCGCACAAACGGCCGGACGAAAAAGAAAGGGGAAAAACTAGAGCGAGCGCCGAGCGCACCGGCATAACTCGAATCAAGTGTAAAAGAGAGCGCTTTTCCGCCGTTCCATTTCGATGAAAGTACTGCCGAGTTTAAACAAAAAAAAAAAACAAAAAAAACAAAAAGAAAAATCAGCGCAGCGCTCT
Organism: Sycophila texana; assembly: GCA_035582955.1. Taxonomy (NCBI): domain Eukaryota; kingdom Metazoa; phylum Arthropoda; class Insecta; order Hymenoptera; family Eurytomidae; genus Sycophila; species Sycophila texana. The sequence continues at coordinate 576,227 of JAWWEN010000024.1, read as the reverse complement.
TTCACTTTGTTCGCACATATAGGCACGCACAAAGGGGCCGCTTTGCGCAATTCAGTTTTGTTTCGCGCGCCGCGCGCTAAGTACACTCGCGTATACCTCCGCGCGCGTAAAAAAACGCTATCTGTGCCGCGGAGCGAGAGGCGCGCGAAAAAAAAATCCGCGACGCAAGTAGAGCGGGAGTACGGCGCGTGCTTCCGCCGCCGTATTGTAAGTGTACCGCAAAAAAAAGCGCGTCGATTAGAAAATTTTTGGAGCCGATCGGAGCGCCCGCGAGTTCACGCGGCCTTGCTCTCGATATTTATAAGCGGCCGACGCTTTATGAAAGCGAAACGGTTTTTTTTTTACAAACGTTAATAAACAAGTTGTTTACGCGCGTCATTAACTACACGTTTTGTTTTTTGCTGGCGCGCTCCTTTCTTACGTGAGTTAAGTATTTGTTTATATATACGTGAACGTCTATAGTATTTGTTTATATATACGTGTGCGTCTACAGTATTTGTTTATATTATAGTATTTGTTGAAAGTTTCATTGCATTTTGCTTTTAATTTATATCGTGGCTTAATTAATGGCCGAAATATTCAAGGATTTTCGGGCTTACGTTAATAATAGAAGTCATTAGGTTTTTTCGCTGTACACAAAGGCAATCACGTTTACTTAATAAATGTAAGGTTATTTGATAAAAACTGATAAGAAGCCGTTGCATTGTAATTTTTTAAATTGACGCGTCAGCCTGTCGATACTTCCATATCGACGTAACGGCGATTGGTAATTTTCTTTTTTTAATTACGAAATTAAGCACGCCACAGCCGTTATGAGGTCACCCGAATTAAAGCTTCAAAGAGTTTCACGTAAAAGATATCCCAAGTAAAAAAAAAAGTAAAATTTCAATTAGTCCGCGCTTATTTTCTCTTTGAACAGCTCCGGAGCCAAAGTTGGGAAAGTATACCCAGCTTGCATTCTCCAAAAAAGCTCCTACAGCTGCGAAGTATACATATACATATACAAAAAAAAAGACAATGGAAACTAACCCCCAAGCCAACCAGGGTAGTCCCTCCTCCGCGTTCCCAGAGGCGCTCGCCCGGGGCACAAACACACACAGTCCTTCCTTTTTTTTTTTCGTCGCGGCCGTGCACCCTTCCCCACCCCCGCAACTGTCATCGTCGTCTCGTCCGCCGCACGTTTATAAATCAAGGAAGAAGCATCACGCACGTATACGCGCCTTCTTAGCAGCGCGACTGCGAAAAGAAAGCCAAAGCTTGCGCAGTCACGTCGCCCGGAGTAAGGTACTTCTAACCCTACAACCACTGAGAAAAACTATTGTACTCACCGAAGTACTTGTCGGGCTCGAGTCCGGAGTCCTTGTCGAGGCCGCATATGACGAAGTAGTCGGCGAATCTGCCAGGATGCTGTTCCGGACCGCGCAGCATCGGCGCGCTCCCGTTCATCCTCGCCCGTATCCACCGCGGCGCAGCTCGCTCTCCCCTTCCTTTTTTTATTCGACTTTTCCCTGCAGGCCTCCGGCGATCGAACGAACGCTCGCTCCCCGCAGCAGCTCGGATAATAATCCCCTTGTCGCTGCCCACTACTGGAGAGAGCACGACAATACAAAGGACGCGACAAAGGCAGAAGCAGCAGCCCGCCTCTCTCCTTCTCACGTGCCGTGGCGCAGCTCCCGCATCCTCCCGGATCTCGGGCGCTTCCTTCTTTCTTTCTCCTCTGCGTAGGCCTCCAGCTGACACTCGCGGCCGACACGCTGCTCTCGATGCTCGCGGGAGAGAGCCCCCCGTGTGTGGCTCGTACGCGCGCGCGCTCTACGCGACTCCACTCTCGCTCGTGCACTGGTAGGAGAGCGATAGTTTCGAGGCTGGCGCGGTTCTCCTATACGTTTCGGACTGCCCCCCCCCCTCCGGCGACGACGCTGCTGCTGCTCTCCGCTCCACTCCCCCGCGCGAGCGGCCGAAGTCTCGCTGTAGAGAGGGACGGAGTTTATAAATTGATCCGCTCCGCTTCTGCGCGCGTGCGCGCGCTTCGCTGGTGGTTGGCTGTCTCTGTCGCGCGAACGCGAGCTCCGATTGCTCCGAATGCTCCGATATAAGTACGCATGCTGTAAGGCTTTTCGGAGCGGAGAAAGCGAGGAAATCGCGGGGAAAGAGCCTATGGCGATTGCGTTCGATGGGTCGATTTTTATATAGTTTGAATGGATTTTGAAAAGGCGGGAAATTCTGGGGTTTGATCTGCTTTTTGGACTGGATTTTTTAATTTGTATTGATTGAATGGAGCAAGTCTTTTTTTTTTCATTCAATTCATATTTTAAGTAATGACTTGGTTTTACTTTATTTTATATTTTACTTTACTTTACTTTGCTTTATTTTCTTTTCTGTTTTTTAAATGAATTTTATTTTAGTGTATTTTTTTCTATGTTATTTTGTTAAATAAGCAGAATATAAATAATGTGAAAACAATTTTTAAGTGTATAAACGATCTAAAGGCTGAAGAAGAAAAATTTTCTATTTTTAAACAATGTTAGAACTGTATTAATAATATTTATTTATTCAAAATTGAGTGTTTTAAACAATATATTATAGTTTATTGTACGAACTAAATTGTAATTCAAGATTTAAAAACTTTTCAATTAAATAGAAAATTTATCCTTTAGAACTTCAAAATATGTAGATACTTCATTTATTTAAATGAAAACAAACTTTCAGGCTTTTTAAATACACGCATTATAAAATATACTTGTGTATATAATTAATAAATAATAAAAAATTAAGTATAATTTGAAATATACTATTTCAGGTAGTGTACTTTAATTGTACATAAAAATACGTCTGTAAAAGTTCATATAATTATAACTGGCGAATTGACAATGTGTACATATAATAATATATACCTACTTTGTATTATATATTATTATTAGCTCTTTACAGTGTACAACCGATAAAGTAGATATTTACATGCTTCACGCCCACTTATACCGGGTGTATACTGCTGCGGATTATCCGTCAGCGTAAACTTTTATTTAAATTATTTTGTATTTTTCGTGCAATATTTTACGAACGATAATGTTAGGAACGATTAGGCTATCATCGAGAAACGAGTCGAGAAGATAATTTGTGATAAATGCCAAGAATATGATGGATGAAGGAGTGCGATCGTCGCACTAAGGTTATATTGTTTAAGCAAAGTTTTATAATCTTATGATTATTTAATTTTCGAATTTATTAGTTACAATGGAGGAAGTAGACAATATTATTATACATTCCCTACGTCAAATAGGCTGGTGAGTAATCTTTAATTTACACTAAAATGATTTACGTTGATCATAAAAAAAAATGTGTTTTTAGTGATGTGGATGAAGAAATAACAAATCTCGCTAGTTTTGATACGGAACTTGTTGTTAAAGCAACTGTAAAATGTTTAGAAATCATAAAACCAGGTCTCGGATTGAATCCTGTTTTACCTGCAAATATGGCTGCAAGATTTCGTATGGGTGCAACATTAGCACAATCTTGTTCGGTATGAAGAAAATGTTACAAGTTTCAAAAATACAATCATCTTTATAATAAAACAGTGAAGTAATTAAATTTTGTTGTATCTCATTACATATATTGTTTTCAGGATCTTGGATATAGAGGTGACATAGGATATCAAACTTTTTTATACAGTGCTGAAGCAGATCTGCGCAGAGTTTTTATGTTTTTAATTGAAAAGTTACCTAAAGAAAGTGACAAGACTATAAGTGAACCTGTTACAAAGAGCGCACAACTTGAAAAATTAATCTCTTCTACCATATTGTCCCAAATCTCAGTACCCTGGCTACCTTACTATTGCTATAAAAAGAGATCGAAATTTAGTTCAAGGATTAAAATACCATTTAAAACAGTAGATGTTGACTCTTTTACAGCTGAAGATGATAATGATGAGGGTAATGAACAATAAAGTTTTTAATATTTTAATTGAATATAAATGATTAATTATGGAATTTTTTTTATAGAATATAGGAATTACATTATTCGATACAAGCCATCGTTAATTGAGCAAATACCAGATGCTAAGTTTTTGGTGCCATCAGTTCTTGCTTTAAATAGTAAAGCAAAACATAAACCTCTTTCAACACTGTCAGAAAAGATAGATTGGCTAAATTCTAAAGAATATGACAAAAAAGTTGAAGTAACAGAAAATGATCTTTATTCACTTGGTAAGCTTATATCTAATGTGCGCTTGCAAGAATCAAAGAATTTAAATGATGAAAATGTAAAAGTTGAAAAACTAGAAAATAAAGAACAAAATTCCGAAGAAATTAAAGAAATTAAACCAGATGAAAATATTTTAAAAGAACAAGAAATTGATAAATTAAAAACTGATTGTGAAAGTTTGAAGACTACTATTGAAGGGCTTCAAAATGACATGAAAAAATTAAATGCTGAAATAAATCATATTACTGCTACTGAAGAAAATGAATCAAAAGCACTTGCATCTTTTGAAGAAAAGAGCAAAATTAAAATGAAAGCTTATGAATTGCTTGACAGTGGAGAAGAAAATGTTAAGAAATTGGAAGAAGCAATTGAAACTTATGTAAATAAATTGGTTAATTTAGCAAATCAATGGGAAAAACATAGATTCCCGTTGATAACTCAATATAGAGATGAACAAGAGAAGCATTCTTCCAAAGCTGTAAGTAAATAAAACTTTTACACTCATTAATTATTTCTTGAATAAATATCTTCATTAAAATTATTTTCTTTATTAGAGTGCCAGTCAGAAAAAGCTTGACGAGCTTCGACAACTAAGAGATAAAGAAAGAGAATTATTAGAAGAATGTCGAAGTAAGGATCAGCAGTATTCTCAGCTTGTGGCAGAAGTACAAAAACTTCCAAGAGAAGTAAATAGATCTGCCTATACACAAAGGATTTTAGAAATCATTAATAATGTTAGAAAACAAAAAGATGAAATTGACAGAGTTTTAGGAGATACACGTGAAATTCAAAAAGAAATTAATACTCTCACAGGGCGATTGGAACGATCATTCACAGTAGTTGATGAACTGATTTTTCGAGATGCTCGAACAAATGAAACATCAAGGAGAGCCTATAAATTACTGGCAACTTTGCATTCTGACTGCAGTGAACTGGTAAACCTCGTAGAAGAAACTGGTGCTACTGTAAGGGAAATCCGTGATTTAGAAGAACAGGTATGTTTTTATGCTTTTTTTATGCTGTTTTATATTTATAAAAACATTTGACTGAAATTCTTTTTTAGATTGATTCTGAGTCATCAAAGAATGTTGGAGCTAATCTGGAGAGGATAACGGCTGATCTGAAACAAATGAGACAGGAGACTGCAACTTTAACTGCACAACTCCAAAATAAGAATTCATGATTATTGCATGAATCCTGGTGTAATGAATCTAAGCAGATTAAAAAGAACGACCAAGTTATCAAATTTACTGGACTGCATTTAGCAACATAAGTTCAATGAATTTTATAGATTTACAAATCAAGCAGATAACAACATTTTTACACTATATACAGTATTATAATATTGCTTTGCATTCAAGGGGTCTTATTAATATTCATGGATGTAAAAATGTTGCTGTGCCTTGGCACAAAAGTTACTTGGCTCAAATGCTGAATAGATTACAAGTTCGATAGCAAAACTTTGTTTACAAAAAGCCTGTTTCCTAACAAGAACATTTTTTAGACTTATCCATGTGCTGACTGCACATATAACTATGTAAATAATAAATAGTTTTATTGCAATTGTTTGCAGCTACAAAACTTATGATGTAAGTAAAATAATTATCATTTTTTAGCATTTTAAATTTATTAAATAATTATAAGTATTAATTTTGGAGTAAACTAAAATGTTTTTACTGCTTTGAAAGTTAATTTGTAATAAATTTAAAATAAGTATATTAGAAAATTTCGAATTATTTTTAATGTATGAGTTAATGTTGCAAATAATATTGAGGTAAATTTGTATAATTGTACATAAGTTACTAAAATTGAATAAAAGTAATAAATTTTTATTAACAATTAAACCAACTACAGATATTTTTTTTATTCAACCTTAGAATAATGTAAAATATTTAAAATGGTTAATTCTTTTTACGAAATCCTAATTTAAGTTTTATCAAAATTGTTTAACAATTATTGATTTTGTCTTTTTTTAACGATTTCAGGTGGCACATAGTTTTCTTCTTCCTCTATAACAGTCTGTTTTTCTTCACCATACAATTTTTTTTCTTTTTCGAGCTTTTGTTCTATTTCCAATTCTATTTTTTCTTCATTTTCAAAGAATGTAAGCAAACGTTCTCTTTCGATAAGGTCTTTCTTTATTTCTGCAACCTTTGCAAGTCGAGAATGTCGATCTATTTCAGCTAACTGATCTTTAAGAACATTTATCCTCTTTGTTTCCCATTCAGCATACAACTATTAAATAAACAAAAAGCTATTGTGAATATTATTTCAAAAATTGACAATTAGTTTTAATTATTTAAGAATAACATTGTACAATAATATTAGTTTAAAATAATTTTAAAATTTCTATTTACATTTTTTTCTTAGGTTTTCTATACTTTTATAATTAACTTATTTTAAGTATAAAATAAAAATTAATCTTTTGAGTATACCTTTTTTTGGCTTGCAATATCCTGCTCTGCATGTTCCTCTATTGCTTTTTTAACTAAACTTTCCAGATCTTCTTCCAAATTTCTTTGACATAAGTCAGCTTTTTCTAATTCTGTTAACAAAAGTTGAAGTTCCTTTGCTTCTTCGCTAGCTTCTTCACTAAAAATTTCTGAAACATCTTTTTTAATTAAGGATAAAACATCTTTGTAAATAACTTCCTTACTGATATTTTCCTTCCACTTTTTAATTAGTGAAATAGCATCTGAATATTTTCTGTATAGAACTAATCCTCTTAAATGACAAGATCTTCCAATAGGGTCATTCATTGTTCGTCCTATGAAAAACAATGTTTTACCCACTAAGTCAGATGCTTTCCATAGATCAAAATGATCATCAAAATATGGATTCCTTAAGTATTTCACACGAATTTTAACTTCTTCTTTAGGCTCTGGTTCTTTTAAGGTTTCAGGATCTACACCTTCCCACGTACTTGGATCTTCTAAATATTTGTGACACGAGTAAAGTGCTAAAGCATTGCAGATTGGATGCTGGAAATCTTCTTGCAACATTAAAAAGCTTGCAACTTGAGCTGCTGACCCATAATCTTTTTTTTTAATAAAATGATCCATTAATATATTATAGCAAAAGTAATCACAGAAAATACCGTAGTTTATTCTGTCATTTAAAATGTCTAAAACTTGTTTTGCTTCCCCAGCCTGAAATTTAAATAGAAAATTAAAGTACTCAGAAAATTGCAATAATTGGAATTTTTAAATTTTTTGAAACCTTTAATGAATATAAATTATACTTAGAACATCTACCTTTATATAATATTTGATGACGGCATGGTGGGTTGAATCTAATGTAAAGGTTGTTTCTCTGGTCATCCTGAGTTTGTGCAATATATCGGCAAGTTCATCGATATGAGTATCATCTTGAATTCTATTGGCAAAGATGTCAACGTCTAGAGCAGTTATTATCTTTTGACTTTGGTATTTTTGATCAATTTCTAAAAAGAAATCAATGGGCTTTATTTGCTTAAGTAAGTTAGATTGCAATCTTTTATCCCATTCCTCTTGACACTGATAAGCTTCAGAAAGAAAAGTTCTCCGTAATTGAGGTGTTTTTATAAATCGGAGCAGAAACCTCTCATTCAATTGAATGCTCCGAAACATCCTCGAAGTACTCATATTGTTGCAGTATCCTTCTAAAAGTGTTAAAACAAATTATCATTACTTATTATTTATTCGGCCGGTTACGAATCTCTAAGAGCAAGGTTATAAAAACAAATTTTTCCTTTAAATAGAATAACATAAATTTATCATAGCAGCAAGTAACAGAGTAGCAAACAGTTGTAGAACACAAAAGAAGATAAATATAAAACACTAAACTGAGTGTACCTTGTATACTAAATGCTATTAATAATTAATCATTCCTTATAATCGTTAGCAGACGAATAATAACAATTCTCTTTTTGTACACACTGTATTATAGCAGTGCAATTCCCACATGGTTCTTCAACATTTTTCCCTCTCTTAAGTTGCCACATCTGAGCAGTGAATTGAGCATTTAAACATGTGATACTAAGTGACGTCAGAATTCCAATGTTACCGTCAGGAAATACGTATTACGAGCAAAAATCGCTGCAAATTCAAATAACAATTTTTTTTTTACACACTGCGTATAAAATGCGCACTTTTTGCACAGTGTGTAAAAAAATATCGTATACACCAAGGAAATAAATAAAGAATCCCTTATAGGATCGCATGTTTGTCAATTTCATGCGATCCGAGACATTCTTTATTATTATTACTCCCTATAGGTGCATAATATACTAATTTATATATGCATGTACAAATACAGCACACTATAGCTCTGTATAGTATTGTATTGTACTATATGTAGTGAATTACACACGTGGGTACTATATATCATAGGCGCGCGCAGATAAAACTTTCCGATAAAACCAGCCAGCTCCATTACAAAATAGTAAATCGTATCTAAAAAAAACAAGATAACAAAACGCGACAGGAATGATTTAGCACTAAAATCGCAGAATCGTTTTATCGTTTACATAATCGTTCGCTCGCGCAGAGCGCCTATCTGCATCCTTGAATTTTTAGTCAATGAAATAAAACGACTGGGTAAGTATCGGCGCACCACCGCAGTACTTGAAAGTGCTCATATACAATTTCTCGCAAAAAATTCATAATTATAACGTATCCACTATCAGCACGAGGCATCGGCCTTACAACTCCGCGCGCCTCGAAAAAAAACGGAAGTGAGCATCGCATAATATATAGAAAACTAATCGTTACGTGGCGGCGAAAGTACGCGCGAGTATGCGTAAGTACATGTATAACAATACAAAGTGGAGCACACGAATATCCGCGGAGTAGAGTACAAACGGAGCGAGAGAGAAGAAAGACACGTCTGCACGTCTATTAAAAACGAGCGAAGCGCGCGCGCACGCACTCAGAGTCCGAGCGTCGAGCGGCTCGGGACGTATCCTCTAACGCGCGCGAAGGAGAGGAGAGCGCGATAATAGTACCCAGAGAGCAGGAGCCCAGAGGAGCTAAACCGCGTGCTCCGATCGTGTGGCGCGAGCTCCCCACCCACACACATATACATATACATATACATATATACTCGCTCCCGACGTGTGTGTATAGGTAAGATATTCTGTACAGCGGAAAGCGCGCTGCAGGCGGATCAGTAGAGAGTCGCGCCCGGAGCAGTCGGTGTGCGCGCGTAAAACCGCCGCGAGTCGGAAGGGTTTGCTTCGGAGCTGTGCGTGCGCGGCCCCCCCTCAGGGCAGGTGGTGCGGTGCACGGAGACGTCCGTCCCGCGTAATCGATGCGTGTCGGCGCGCCGCCGCCGCTCCTAACTGTCCGCACTCGCGCTCACTCTCGACGGGCCACGAAGGCGCTTGCGGCGGCCGAGGAGTCCGCTGACGTGCTGCCCGACCGTCGTCCGGTGGGACGGCCGCCCCGAGGATGCAGTTCTTCCACAAGGAGAGGATCCTGTCGCCGGGTCAGCTGAAGCGGCTCAGCGAGCACAAGTACAGCTGTTCGAGCGCGAGCCTGCTCGACCGCTTCCTGCAGCCTTGGTGGGACTGGCTCGTGAGCAAGGTGCCGATTTGGCTGGCCCCTAACCTCATCACCATCGTCGGCCTCGTCGTCAACATCGTCACGACCCTCGTGCTCGTCTGGCACAGTCCTGATGCCAAGGCCGAGGTAATATTTTTCGCCCTCGTTTTCTATAGTTTTTTTCTCTGTTTGTGTGTCTCTTGTCTTTTTTTTTTTTTGTCTTTCTAGGTGGGCTCCTCGTTTTTCTATGTACTCGAGCTTTGATTTTTGTTTGCGACTCGCGAGTCATCGCGCTGAATCATTTATTTCGTGCCTGCACACCTTGCTTATATACTACTGAAACGTGCAAGTTTTAGTTTTGCTCGGACGACTTTGTTTTTGTTGTGTGTTGTTAGCGATATAGAAAAAAATTTCTTTTTTACTAGCTACACTGTGTGTGTGTGGTGCAATAGTTAAGTAACGCATAAAATTGTTTAATGTCGAGTTTTTTTTATGTATATTTATGAACGTTTAATGATGAGGGATTAAACACTGCCTGGCAATGAGGTGATGGCGATTTTTAATTGGTTTTTGTTTATAATGACGGAGGAATTTAATCTCGCGTTCGCATGTGACAAGGAGAATACTTTTGGGATATTGAAGAGCGCAATAGGAAAAGATTCTTTATAAAAGTAACATTGAAAATTTGGTTTACAAAGGTACAACCTTAAGAGGTTTTCAATAAGTATTGTGATTTTAGTGATTAAGAAATAGCTGTTTTATATATAAATGTGTGTTTTCAGTTTTTAACTGAACTTCTTGAGTCATCGTGTCTTTATTAGCGTATTACTGGTCACCTTGAAACTAATTAAATAGTACAAAAGACATATTTAGAATATACTTTTTAGCATGAATATTTTAACAATGATAGTTAAATATATCTTTTCATTAATTGAAATTTGGTAGTTATGTAAAAGTTCTATTTATAAATGAAATATTGAAATTGATTCTGAGTGAAAATTTTTAAAACAAAATTAGAATTAAATTATGTAAACTACAGATTTAATTTCTCAATCATGCTATAATCAGTACATCATTTTTTAAAAATGACTTCTTGCAATAGTATAAACTTAAAAATATAAATATATATATGCTGTTGAGTTATGTTAGGTTTTAATATTTGTCAATAATACATTTTAAAATAAATAGACATTTAGTTTAATTATGAAGCTATTTTTTTATCTAATAGTTTAATTTAATATAATTTATGTAGAACATTGATTACACTTATCTATAATTAATATATATTTATGTTTTTCAATGCTAGCCACCAAGATGGGCATGCCTTTTATGTGCACTTGGACTTTTTATTTACCAAAGTTTGGATGCTATTGACGGAAAACAAGCAAGAAGAACAGGAACATCAACACCTTTAGGAGAACTTTTTGATCACGGTTGTGACTCTATTTCAACAGGTAATGTAATGTTTTTAAATTTCTTTAAAAATGCAATACGTTTAAAGTTATTTAAAAATGTGTAAATTTCATTCAGCATGTTTTATTATGAAATAATTATCTGATTTTAATTATCATAATTTTCCCTTTGTTTGATAAAGCTACATGATTATTTATACTTTCATTCTATGAGTTAAGTCTGTTCATGTCATTCATTAGTAACAATGATTTTAAGAAACTTTAATACACCAATATCGAAGTATAAGTAGTTTTTATAAATACTTTATACTTTTTAATTATTTCTGAATACTACCCATATGTGTAAATATTAATATTTCATTTTACTTTTAGTATTTGTGGCTTTGTCCGCATGCATCGCAGTACAGTTGGGATTCTATCCGACATGGATGTTTTTCCAGTGCTTTTGTGCCATGACACTTTTTTACTGTGCTCACTGGCAGACCTACGTTTCAGGTAAACAATTAATTAATTATTTAGACATTAAAATAACGTGATTTTTTATTTTTTAATATTATGAAAGTATGTGTTTACTAATTTTATTTACTGTACTCAGGTTCCTTAAGGTTTGGAAAAGTTGACGTGACTGAGGCTCAATTTACAATAATAACTATTCATTTAATTTCTGCCATTTTTGGACCTGGAATTTGGATGAAGGAGGTTGTATGCTTTTTAATTACATTATTATTATTATTATTTTTACAAATCAGTTACAAATTTAAATTGTACTGATACTGTTGATGTTTTAATTTAAAATATTTTTTAGAAAAAATAATTTAAAGCGTTTATTTTAATAAGCTAAATATTTAAAAAATAATAAAAGAAAAAATAGATAGTAGATTTTTCTAAATACATCATATACACTTACACTTTTTTAATATTATTTTTTAATATTGATGTGACAATGTTTAAAATTGGGAGGTTAAATATTAATTATATTTTCATTCAATGTTTTAATTTTAATAATTCGCACCAATAATGGATGTAAATTTCACAAGTCTAAATTAACAAAACGATAAACGAAATTATATCACTGTAACTTATTTTTATAATTTTTTATTAACTTATTATTTTTCTTAAACCAATAACTTTACGGAGATTATTGGAACTGTGGGGCACTAATTTAAAATTTCATAAAATAAACAATCGCTTAAAATAAGTAGGGAGATTAACTCTTTAATATGTAATTTGTTTTTTAATTATTCAATTTTCTAAATCAATCAGTTAAATAAATAACATTGTTAACAAATTCGAATTCGGTAAATGTCTAGTGTTCATAAAAAGTTAACAAATTAATTTCTTGCAGATACCATTATTAGAGGGTTTTGAGTTTAAATATTTGATAGGAGTTATGACAGTGATCTGTGCATTGGCAAACTTACACTCCATCTTTTCGGTGATATTCACCGGAGGAGTGGGCAAGAATGGTTCGACTGTGGCTGTAAGTTGGATAGCTAGACTCTTGGTTGAATATACGGTTTAAAAAAAAGAGTTATGTAATCGGGATCTGGCATGGCATGAGGAGCGGCGCTGAACCTAATTATTGACATGCTGCATCGTTTATACTAATCTGGAAACTGGCCTCTCTTCTTTCTCTTTGTTTCGACTACTAATACTTTCTTTAAAGTTCCTTTCTTACAGCTTAACGTTCTAGAAGTTAATCTTTAACTATCCAGCGACATTTACATGCATTATAACATATCATTAATTCCAAACAAAATCCATTTAACTGCTTATATTTAACTAGCAAAAAGTTTTACCATCAGATATAAACCTTCTAGTGGCAATTGTTTCACAAATATAGTTCAGTTTATTCACTCTTACTGTTTTAATATTATTTTTAAAGAAAAGTTCGGCATCGGCTATTAAGAATTTCACTCAAAACTCATTGCATGATATCTAATTTTAAACTGGTTAATACGATAGGAGCTATTTTTTCAGTCTACTCAGAATATCGTTATCTTAAATTTTCCAATTTTCTGCTATTCTCTGCTTGTTTATTCTACAATTACAATAACTAATAGTCTTTCCTTTCAATAATTTTAATAAATTGCATTACAAATCTTAAATTAATTTAAATAATGTATGTACAATTAGCTTTAAATGAATCAGAAAATTAAATACGAAAGGAAAGGCAGACACTAAAATTTTCTCTATTCAGCAGCCCCTCGTGCAGGCCTCATATGTTAGTACGGTCACAGACAGAACTAGCCCAAATATGTCAGAAATCAACCCCTTTCTGTGGGCACAAATTTATGTGTTGATTAATATTGCAGGGAATTTTAGAGGGGTGAAAGAGTGTTGTTACATCCTTAAATATTTTTCTTTGTAAATCATTGATGTTAGTGTATAAATATTGCATTTATAACTCTTTGTTTTATCATTCAATTCTTTTCAGTTTTTTTTTTTAATATTCTATAATTACATGTATGTTTACTTATTAATAAGAGTAACTAAAAACCGTTTTAAAAATACTATCAAAACAATGGAAAAATGTAAGTTTCAATTATAAATCATTAACAAGCATTAAGGTAAAATAATATGTCATTTACCATTTCTAATGAGAAAGATCTGTAAAATTTGTTTAGATCCCAGTGCCTTGGTTGGGTACAATCAGTAACGTCGTAGCAGTTATATTTTATGCAGGCTACATTAATGTATTCATTGAATTCTGTAAAGTCTTTGAATCCGGTGGGGTTGGAAAGAACGGTTCGACAATTGCAGTAAGTTTTCACTGACGTTATTTCCGTATCGAGGAGGTGAAAGAAGACTGTTATTTGAGATGATTCGATCAGTAGTATTATTGATACGTTGAGCATTAAGTAACCCGTTACTTTAAACATCGGAAAAGAGAGACTGAATTTACATTTGCTTTTTCATAAACTTTCTTTGTGAGCATTTGAAATTTTTAAATTTTGCAAAGTGGAATATTCATTTCCAAAAATTATCAAAAATTGTTAGTATACTTTTTAAATTGTTTGCCAAAGTCTCCAACCGATTTCATTGTTTTTAACCTTTAGTGCGCGGATGTAGTTTTAGTAACGATCGAATCATCTTATTTTTTTTTTTTTAAATTGAGTTAGTCTAATTTTGCAAATCCCTTTGCTGTTGTTAAAAAATTCTCAACGCTTGCCTCTAAACTCTGTACTCACTTCAAGAACTCCTAATACCACTGTTAAAATACTTACCTGATAGTTAAACTTACTTTTTAATAGGTTTTTTGTAAGATTAAGGGGTTACCGATAGCTATAGTGCGAGCGGCTACTGTCGCTATGATTGTTTGATATCTTAAAAAAAGTGTCCATTTAATTTGATCTTTTGGTCTTCTTTGAAAATTCACGTTAGACTGGCTCGTATCGTCTCCTGTCCAAAGCGCTTACTGTATTTATTTTTTCAGATAATTGGTAAAAATTCTTCGTTCTTTTTTTTACAAATTGATATTTTTCTTATTTTTATATCTCTTTCTCTCTCGCTCGCTCTTTTCTCTACTTAATTTATAGCAATTTCTAGGAGAATTGAACTTTAAAGCAAATTGAATGATTTCTTTTATGGCCGTTATTTTTGCAGGGGAAGATACCTACATAAATTTTCTTAATTAATTTAGATGACTCGAACGCTCCATTACTAAAGTATAAATTTTCTTAGCCACTGTCGAACAATTGTCAATTCGTCACGAACTAAATATACTAAAACGAGTGTTTGATGTTAACAATGCCATTACGATTGCTGACTTTATCGTTATCGAAGTTCTCGATGGTCATTAATCATTATATTTGATCACTCATTCTTCATCAATATCATTAAAAAAAAAAAACCTTCGCTTAATTGCAAATTGTAATAATTTCCTGATAACTTACTTAATAGTGTTTATAATTTTCTTTGATTCTTCTTTATATTCTTTACGTTTATTATATGTTTACAAATTGATTCACGTTAAAATTTGAAAAGGATCAAAGAAAAGCTTATTATTACCATCGATTATTTTCACATAGTTATTACAGTAGTTTGTTTTTGCGATTTGTTTCTTGAATCAAATAACGCTATTAGAAATAGTAATCATTTTACAGTTTTATTAACTTATTCAATTTCTATCGTTTTATACTAATTAATTTTTGTATAAATTTGAGGGAAACATTGACGATTTTTAAAATAATGCTTATTCACAATTTCATAATTAAGTATAGTTTACAGCTGCGATTTGGATTAGGGTGCATGATTCACATGTCTCATATTATTTGAATTTCAATTAAAAAATTTCGTCAAATATCTTTAACTAGCAATATTAATTTTCTGAAATTGAATTTATTCATCAACAATTACTACCGGAAGCGAAATGCTTTAATTAAAACGCCTGAAAATAAGATACTAGAATATTTTGCATTTTTAATTAGGATTCAATTGCTTTCTTAAATTACGACGGTTTACTGCAAAATATTTATAAAAAGAAAAGTTTTCTACAAATAATAAATAAATATTCAAAGAAAAGCACTACTAGAACAAAAAAAAATATTATATCGAACACTAATCTACAACGTACAACGCGTGTGTTTGTTTCAAGTACTCCAGCTTATCTGTATGAAATTAGTTCGCGTTTAAAAACAATAATATTTCTGATAAAATATTACGCTAGTAAACAACGTAAACTTTAAAAATATTGAAAGAAATAAGTATTTTTATTTGTTTTTTTTTACATTTTCACACTACTTTATTGAGACACTCTATAATCCACAAATTATACATATATTAAAAAAAATATACATTATTTATTCTTTAAATTTAGAAAAAATTCATTGTAAATTCAATTGTAAATCACATCCTATATTTACAATCTAAATTTATAATCTAAAAATAAACGCACGTTCGATAGTATCATCACACAATCAAAATAAACGAAATTAAAAAACAAAAAAAAAACGTAATGACACTTTTTTCATTAAACAACGAGCTTCGATTTCTCATTTAGCAAAAAAAAAAAAAAAAAAAAAAAAGTCATTGCGTTATGGAAAGGCGTGTCAGTCCGTACAGCCCACCACTCATTCATTCGCTCGTCCACGACTAACAAAGAGATATTTCGCTTTTTTTTTTTCACAATGTAGTTGCCATACACTGGCACAGAGGTGAAGATCTTTCCGTTGTGGGGCGCAGTGGGCATCGCTCTTTTGCTTGCGCTCAGCAGTATGTCCGTCATTCTTGCCGGTGGTGTCGGAAAGAATGGCTCCACCGTCGCAGTAAGTCATCACCGTAGGACCGATGTGTACCAGTGCATATCCACCCTCTCTCTCTCTCTTATTTTTTTTTTTACTCATCCATCCACCAACCACCGATTAATTCACTGCAAGAAGAAGTAATTTTGTAATCTCGGCTGACTTGGCGTTCGCTCAATCAAAAGGCTCCTCTTAAACGTCATCTATATATAATATATAATGTATGTGTGTATATAATATTTTTATATATAATTTACGTATATATATAATATATTTATTATATCTTTTTCGTTTAAGATTTCAGTGATTATATTTGGCGGCGAGTAATTGGAGTCTTTTGTTTTTAAAAAAAAAAAATAAATGGCAATGCTCTCACTCGCACTTGCATCACGTACAGCTAGAACTTCATTGCGCTATAGTTTATCGTTTCATTTTTTAGTTTTTGATTTTGAAATTTTATTTCCCAATCGAACATGAAAGTTCGGGGGTTCCTTTAGCGAGCCTTTTTTTTTTTTTTTTTTTTTTTTTAAGTAGAATACACGATTCTTCATGGGTTTTCTTTTTCATTTGTGATTAACTTTTTTCGCTTCTTATGAGCTTTTTTTGTGGCGTAATGCACTTAGAATTTAACCGATAGGTGCGCAGTTATACTGCGGTCTCGTACGAGGGGTTATTCATTCGTACTGATTAAACAATACTTGAGTAAGTGATTTTCAATCACTTTTTTGTGAAGTTAATTTATAATTTTTAATCGATTGTGTAATTGTTATTTCAAACATTTAGTTCGCCAGATAAAATAAAAAATGATTAATGTTTACGAGTCTTAATAAAAAAAAAACTGCACTTTCGACCGCAATGTATGTAAAATGGATTGTGAAATTAAAAAAGTTGAAATTAGCGCGAGTAGTCGGTAATTAGTTTTTTCATTTAAAGGTAATTCGAGTCACTATATTACGTGAAAGTTGAAATTTTCCTGGGCATTTATAGATTTATTCAATTCGAGAACTTGATTTGAAAGCTAATTTCAATTAAAATGTTCTTAAATTCATTAAAATTGCAAATGAATGACCCCTTTTACTTTTTTCCAACTGTTCCATTTCGTTTGAATCCAATCGCAAACATATAGCTTGATAATTTTAAGCATCTCACGAATTTGGTGTCCAAGAGCTTTTTTTATTTATTTATATCCTCTACTAAGTGGTACTAGTTAAGTTTCCTAAGTTCTGAGACATCGTGCACTTATTTCATTTTTGCAATAAACAAAAATGCATGCACTTATCGATTCTTCTGCTTGTATATGTTATTTTCATTAATAATACATGTTTTGTGTAAGCAACTAAGTTTCAGGAAGAAGTATATTCTCCATAAGCTATAATCGTCTAATATTTTTATGTGTATTATGTGTGTTCAGTTGTGTTTTCTGCTGCTTTTTTGTTGAGGTTTTGGTGTATTTAATTACTTTACTATAATTTTAAATTTTTACACAAATTCAAATTTTACAATAATAATGTAATACTTTACAGCTAAAGTAATACTAGTTTAAAAAAAAAAAAAAATAATGTATACTCAATTTATTTTTGAATTTGTGATAAAAAAAGAAAAATGCACGACAATGCCAGAATGAATGTACTTCAAGTTGCAAAAAAATTTTGCAGGGAACGTCCGTGATATCTCCTATTATACCGTTCAGTTTCGTCGTAGTGCCGGCTTTCATAATCTACAGGAAGAGCGCCGAGCACGTTTACGAAAATCATCCCGCACTGTATATACTTTCATTTGGAATGGTTGCTGCCAAAGTCACGAATCGTCTTGTAGTGAGTACAATTCAATCGCACTCAATTCTCTATACACTGAGAGAAATGTTTTTTATTAAAAATTACTAATACTCTTTTGAAAAGAAGGGACAGACTCGACAAAGTTTGCTGGACTTACAGTAAATTTTACTATAAAAATCTAACAAATTTTACTAAACTTTCTAGTAAAATTTTTTATTTGTCGAGTCTGTCCCTGCGTTTCAAAATAGCATAGTAATTTTTACTAAAACACTTCTCTCAGTGTATTTAATCTCCATCAAAAATTTCTCTTATGCGCATATATATATACACACACACTTATCTAATTAAAATTTATTTCCGGTCACCAGGTGGCTCACATGACGAAGAACGAGATGCAGTACCTAGATAGCTCATTAATAGGACCGGCCATGCTGTTCCTCAATCAGTACTTTAACTTCTTCATCAGAGAATACTACGTTCTCTGGCTGTGCTTCGTAAGTTCGCTTGATTGCAGTGCATATACCCGTCGGAACGGGATGCGGCGCAATTTTCGCCGGGACGTACAATTTGAACTGGTAACTCGTGTGTTTCAGTTGTGGGTGACGCTCGATTTGCTGCGGTACAGCGCTCAAGTTTGCACGGAGATATGCGACCATTTGAATATCCACCTGTTCAGGATACCCGTAGGAAACCAGCAGCACCAGCGCAACAGCGGCGGCCAGACTGTCGCTGACAAAAATGGTACTACGATTACTACCAGATCTCAAAGTAGAAGGTTATCAAAGAAACACTAGGGAGAGCGATTGTAATAATGAATGCACTACTCGAAAGTTTCGAACATGAGTAGCCGAGGTGGATGGGGCAAGAGCCGGAGGGAGGACTTTAATTATCGTGATACGTGTACATAAATCTGATACCAACAGAAACGGTACATTCATTGTTGTAATCGGATCATGCTCACTTTCTGAACAAATAACAGAAAGATAGAAATCTCGTTTGCTCTCTTTTTTTTTTCCCACTGTAGTTCGTTAAAAAAAAAAAAAAAATAAAAAAAAAATTGATACCGTATCGCGTGACTTGTAAACACATTGATCTTCGTTACTTCTTTTTTTTTTAAGAAATAATTGTTATTTGCGACGAATAAGTGAGCATAGTTGGTGAAGGTTGCAAAACATTTAAACTTATTATTTAATATTTTATTTTTGTTTTAATCAAGTCAAATGAAATGAAATTAATTTCTTCCGCGTGACACTCAACACATTAACTAATAGTGTAGCTTTAATACAACAAATGTTGTCGTCCGCAAAATCTTAAATGCGTTTGAAACGTGTTCTTGAGACTTGGGATGATATTGTTCTGAGTAATTTTACGAGATTTTTATTCGGTATTTTCTTTTTTTACCTTAATTTAAATAGTTAAACCTTCTTCATAGTCTTTTCCGCAGTCGTTTTCAATTAACTCGCTTATCTTGTGCTAAATTAAAAATTATATGCTCCTACTTAGTTTACTGGCCAAATGTACAATAAAATGTTTTCTGCATATACAAGCCTTAAAGGAACAAATTGTCTAAACTAGTTTACGTAAAAGAGTCGAGTTATTTTTCACGATTAAACATTTTGTAAATATTGCTAGTTTTGCTTTTTTGTTCTTACGAAAGAAGGATGATCTCATTAAAGGCATCATCATATTTTCTTAAAAGAAAAAAGAAAAAAAAAGAAAAATAATTGAATAATGTAAATAATTGTAATAATATTGGATAATAAGTTTTTTTCAATAGAACCATAGAATATAACAGTATAGCCGTAATATGCTGTTGGCGCCTAGTCTTTACGATTTGCTGCGGTCTAAAAAAATCTCGGAAATGTCGGTAATAACTGTTCTGTTCACGATCGATGTCCAAAACCAAGCAAAATTTATTCCACTAAAATTCAGCGCACATCTTTTTTCTGTCTTTGCTCTTTATTCTTTGTTCTTTCACAGCTTGTACATACTAATTTTCTATAAAGCGATTTCATACTTGCAACAGTAACAGGCTAATATTTCCGAAAACCGATCGATCGACAATTCCAACTAAAACAACTTTTATCGAATGACTTAAAACATTGAACGAGTTGTGAAAGTTTAGTTCAAAAACTTTTACGAATCACTAACAAAAAAAAAAAGGATATTGTAAAACTAGGTATACTTAAAAAAATTAATAAAATGAAATAAACGGATGGAATACCGATAATGTAACATTGTTTCTAACTAAGTTTATATCTAGAACGAAGTTGCGAAGCATCTTTTGAACTTTTATAAGATAATCTAGAGTATACAAGCTGTAATATAAAGCATCGAGCGATCGGATGTGGTAACGAGCTCCAATAAAGCATGTTGTATGATGAACAACTTAAGAAGTATTTTTTTAACAAATACACAAACAAACAAGTTTTGTCCTTTCCTCTTTAAAAATAGATTAAAATAAATGCCTGTTTGCAATAATTGTCTGTCACGATGTGTAAATCACCAATCTATTAGGTACGTAAAACGTTTTTATCGCATGGAAATTGCTATTATGAAATTTTGTGCGATTTCTTTGGAGCTCGTCGGAATGCACGTTACGCGAGGTCCTTTGTGTTTTTTATTTATTTTGCTTTCTCTAATGCTTTGCTGTAATGTACTAATACACTATTGCTTGCTTAGAACCTTGCCGATGTAGTGACCTGTTCAACAAAACGATCTTTCAATTATGTAAAAAAGCGAGATCTTTCGTATTGTTCTTCTCTTGTTGATATGCTTGTGCTGTGAACATATTTTAAAATCATAAAAATTGCACTCTCGCAGATTTTACTATTTAGTTCATAAGGTTTTATTTTGAAACTTTATAATGAAAAATTTAAAAAAACAATTATTTTGTTTAACTTGTAGTCGCATAAATCTGCGATAACTCAATTTTTGTCAGACGATTTTTGACGGAGCGAGTTTACAAAGCACAAAAACGACGGTTCGTTCGAGTGACTTTTTAATCTAGTTTGAAGGGCTTTAATTACTTTCACTAGGCGGACTTAATTAGGGGTCGGCGTCGAAGCTTCGATGATCGAAAGCTTCGTAGAGACTGGCGTGTGCATGAGAAGAGTTTTGTTCGCAGTGGAAATGCCGGTGGAAGAGGAGCCGCTATTATTCGAGGAGCCGCAGCCTCAGCAGCAGCAACATCCGTACCAGCACCACTACCACCACCACGGATCCGACTCGTCCTCCGAACTCTGATACGACGAATCTCAACAGTCGACGGATCTTGTGATCGTCGCTGTGCACAGTGACGCTGCAATAAGTAGATAGTAAAACTTTTTGTTTCATACCACCCCAGCGTCTCGGACACTGGGCAGACTGCGTTCGTTGCATGAGAGCGATTTTTATAGCCGAATCGACTGTGTCCGTCGCCACAAGTGTATAGCGAAGCGAAACGTTTCTAGAAAATTTTTGAGGTAGAGTTAAACCTGCTAAGATTCAAAATTTTCAACGCGAAAACATTCCAGATTAAAAAGCATTTAAACAATTTTCATTTACTACGGCCTAAGGTGTTTAATCCATAGATTGATGTGTACAATTGTAAGAGATTGGAATTGTTTAAGGTCAATGTTTGCATTAAAAACTGGAATTAAAATTTTTAAATAGCGCAGTGGGACGTACTATGTGAAGTTGATCATAAAAATTAAAGTATTTTGTACGAGTATAAAAGAACTATTTAATTATTTAAAGTACAAAAGCGTAGTTAATAGAATGAAATTGACATAGTTCCGTCGGTAAAAGAGAATCTTTGTATTTTAGAATACATATTAATAGAAGTTTGTAAATATAAAAAAGTGAACTATTGGTTTGGAAAATATTTTCTAAAAGTGCGTAATTTTTATAATCAGAGATAGGCTGATTGTATCGAAGATTCATCAATTTTTGGTAATTCAATGAATTAAGTACTTAGAATACTTAATTTTAAATCTATAATGATTTTTATAAAACAAAATAAATAAGTAAATAAAATTTTTTCCAGTATAGACAGTGACGATTGAGTAATTTAAATAGCTCAAAGATCTCGAACTTTTGCAATAACAAACCAACGTAAAGTTCAAAAATAGATTATACGCTTGTGAGATTGTAACTGAAGGTTTTCTACATTTTATAAGTTTGCATGAAAACGAATAGAACGTGACTAGAATAAATATAGGCTGCTTAAAATTCATTTTGAAACATTCATACATTGTACAATGTATACGTACGCTGCTAAAAATGTGTTTTATTTTTTAATTCACATGTCTCACTTTTCTATCGATCTGAAAAAAATTACTTTATAAGGATTTTGTCTGTCTAATTCTCTTATAGAATCAAGCAATAAAATTAAAGCAAAATGTACTATTGAATCAAAGCTATTCCGTCGCAAATGTTCTCATTGTTCAAATCCAAAATAATGGTTTAGTATTTGAAGAGACGTAAAAGTAGCTAGACGTGTGCGATTTGAAAAAAAAAATTTAGCGACTATCGAAAAGGACAGTCTGAGTTGGATATAGAAGTGCCTTTTGCATGTATGCCGATACTACGAATGCTTAGAGTTGTTACTAGACTTACGATTACCAGAAGCGCTTTACATAAAGTAGTAAATTTTTTTAGTTATACACAGAGTGCAAACGGTAATTTATTTCTCATCGACGAAACAATATTGTTTCACAAAAAACACTTCAACTTTATTCCGTTAATATTTGTACACTTCATTTTTTCGCCCATAAAAATTACGTTAGTTATAAATACATATTTATAAACCTATTAAATCTATCAGAGATATTGCCTTTTGTGTTATATTTTCATAGACTATGTAATTGCAATTTAAAGCTGTTAAACTATCGATGTATTCACTTGTTTAAATTATTGTACGATTTGAAAATTTACAAACGATATATTTGATAACTACGTCTAACCCGATTGTAAGACGTAGATGTTGAATTGTATTTGAATGAAAATCAAATATTTTTTAAATTATAAAAGCTCGATTAGTGGGGTTGTTAAATTAGAAATATTTAAAATTATCTTGTTAAACATATTGCTTAAATTTGAGGACGTAAAAAGTTGATGTGACATATAAATCTAATTTATATGAATCGAAGGAAACTGCTGTATCATTTATGTGTTATTATACAACACATTGATTAATAAAGCTTTAATTAATATTTCGTAATTCATTTCCTGTGAATATGCCTCTCAGCTTTTAATTCCACGCTCCCGCCTTAATTTGTTATGATTTTTGTAAATTCAAGCGTAGAAATAGGTCATTCGTACGTGTTTTAAATTATTTATTACCACAATTTCACGGGATGAACAATTTAACGAATAACAATTATATTGGATCAGGATGTCCGGAAGCTTAAATACTTATTTCCATAATTAATTGGCAGTGAATTGCATGGAATGAAAATAGATGTTTTATCTTTTGCTTCCAAGCATGCGGCATGAACTTTCATAAGCTTATAGTACATTTTTCTTCAGTAATAAGCGTATTATGAGAATATGCAGTATTAAACTTTTATGTGTCAATAAGTTACGAACGTATCATAAAATAATTTAATAAATAGTCTCTACGAGGTACATATTCCCATTGAAACTCATTTTCATCCACTTAAGTTTTCTCTAAAAGACGACTTTAAAAAAAAAAAAAAAAAAGAAAAAAAAGTACATTTATAAACAAATTTTCTTTTATTGAAAGTCATAAAAGCGTATAAGATGGTTCACGTATCTCAATAATGCAACTGTACGCAGGTTGCAGTTGCACTTCGACTCTATATAAGTAGATGAGTTTTAAAATAAGAAAGATGTACGATGGAGTGTATGATGAAATTCTTATTTTTTTAATATACAGCAAAAAAAGAAAAGCTTGGATATTTTTAAAAAATGTTCATCTTCAAAATAAGGTAAAAATTCTCAAAAAATACTGTCATTCACTTTAGCTTGTAAAAAATTAATTGACCAGTACTAAATTAGAGGCGACAAGTATAAATAACAGGTTGAAAAATAAAATGGTCACAGACTACTTATTTATACATTTTTAAGATGGTTAAGTCTAACAAATTAATAAACTATTAACAATCGAATTGGTTACCTAGGAATTTTTATTTCTCATTCGAAAATGTATGCGCCTCTTTTGTAAGCAGATGTATCAATTTAAGTATAAATAAGACGTTTTTTTATTCAATACACTGACACTTGTAGCTTACGCAGCAAAAGACCTCTACGGACCTTCCGACCCTCTTTTTTTCATACAACTTGTAATAACACTTCCCAATTTTCCGGTCGAATCAGCAAGTCGTAGCTAAACCTCTCTCCTCGACGCCTCTCTAAACAAAATAAAAATTTCAAAAGAATCGTAAATTCTTCCGCAAAAGAAGATAAAAAAAAAGGATGTCCATGTATCAAAGGCAGAAGCTAGGGAAAAAGAAACAAAAAGAAATGACAAACCTCACGAACGATTAAAGGAATGTTTTATTAAAAAAAATTGTTTAAATCGACATTTTTATTCGCGGAATAATAGTATCGTAGATAATACTATCTACGAGGAAAATGTGTACATAAATTAAATAATTTGTATGCATTTCATTCGCCAACTGAGACGAAACGAACAGCAAAAAATTTTGCATAAATTTGATGCGTATATTTTTGTACATTTTTTTATGAGAAAAATTTGCGCTTTTCAGCCAAAGTTTACGCAAAATTCGTCTTTTCAAGGCAAAATTTCTGCATTGAGAGAATTTTCTCTGTGTAATCGAGGGAGGATTTGTAAGGACTGGATATTTTTGGTGAATCTTTATAATTTTTTAAAGAAAAGCTCTGTACAAACTACGCGTGCTTTTCCAAAAATTACGGTAGATCGTCCCATGAAAATTATGTAGTTTTACTTGTAAAAATGATAAAGCTTCAAGTTTCAAGCTAAATTACAGTGATTTTCCCCTATAAAAATTCCAGTACTTGCAGACCATGCCTCGATTACATTTTTTCGCCTATTTTTTTATACGAGAAACTTATATCTAAATCTGAAAATATGAAGTTCACTTATAGAAAATCTGAATAGCAAAATTATTTTTTCTAAATAATCATTCGTTTATTCAATAATAAACGAACGATTTTTCACGTAATAATAAGTCAGTCGCTATTCACATTTTCAGATTTACATAGTATAAATTTTATCCAGTAAATTCTCTCAGCATACAAAAAATTGTCCATATAAGTTAACCCTCCGTCTCCATAAATTATTAAATTTCATACAACGCATTTTCCGTCACCGAAGCTCTCCGACATCCATATACCCTTCTCCATTAAATATTTAGGCGCCGTAAAACCGCGAGCTGACTTTCAGCAGCGATCAAGATCAAGAGCGAAAGCGAGAGGGCCCGGACAAATTCGCACGGGGCTACTAAGTACACGCGTTACTATACTATACATTCGAGCCGCGCTCAATGCGATATACACTGAAAAAAAAAATTTGGTAATTTTAAGTAAATATTTACTTCAATAGTACTTGTTAAATATTTCTTTGAATAAACTAAATAT
>JAWWEN010000024.1:533128-543388 GCA_035582955.1 Sycophila texana | reverse complement strand
ATTCAAAGAAATATTTAACAAGTACTATTGAAGTAAATATTTACTTAAAATTACCAAATTTTTCTCTCAGTGTATTTAATCCACCCCCCGTGCATTTTAGCGCTAGAAATCCCGCTTTTGAGCATTTATATTCTCTATATATAAAATGCAACTCGACTACAAAGTATATCCGGTCATCCTTTCATTGTAATGTACTAAAATTGACAGAATTTAACATTTTTTACAATTTGTATATCTCTATAATCTAGCAATTTATTTATAGACAGTCTATCTATATATAAACAATGCACCAATTTTACTGCACAACTATCACTGCCCATTGCATATTATCTTCTCTATATAAAACGACCCCACGGCCTGTCTATCCGACAAAAAGTCGATCACGATTTCTCAGCCGAATGTTATATATTATATATACAAATGCACCGATGTGTCGCTTCGAATCTCTCTTTCCGCTCCTTCCCCCTCCTTCTATCTTCTACACAATGGAGAAAACGTGCAAGCGAAGCGCAAGGAGTCGAGTGGCGAGAAAAGAAAAGAAAAAAAAAACAAACGCGAAAGAAAAGAGCAGGAGGGTGCACCCAGCGGTGGATAAATAAAAGAAGACGCTGATGATTATCAAATGATGCATGACCATGATGTTGATGATGAAAATGGCTCTAGGATAAGACGGAGGGCGGTAGTTTCGAGTCAGACTCGGCCTCGACGACGACGACGCCTCGCACGATCCTGAGCGCACATAACGCCTCCCTCGGGCAGCTGGGCGTCGGCCTCGGGCCGCTCGGCACCTCCCTCGACATGGAACGACCCTCCACCCCTCACCGGACCTCGCGCCTCTCTAGATCTATCACTCCAGTGAGTCAGCGAGCGAGCGATTCTGCACACACACACACATACGTACACACCGCGCCTTTAACTCTGTATATACTTGTCTGAAGTCTATATACACCTATTCTTTCTCTGTCTCTATTCTTTCTGTCTGCCTAACACTTCTCTATTACGAGCTTTGTTCTCTCCCCTTTACTTTTTATGTCTCTCACCTTATCAACGGAATGGATATTCTCCTTGTTTTTTTGATCAACCACGCAGGCAAATGAAACCAGTATATTACTACTACTGCATTTTTTGCTTTTATATCGATTTTTCTTTTTCGGCAGGAAAGAATTGCTTTGTCTTTGGGATTATATTTAAAAAAGAATCGTTATTTAGATAATTACAAGTGATTTATAGTTTTAGTGGTAAATTTACTTATTAGCGATGCTTTACGAATAATGGCAATGAAACAGTCTTGCACTTGGATTTGACAGGGTTAAGTAGTAACAGCTAGATTTGGTCAGACGTCACTTTGATTTATTTTTAAATGCTTTGAACTGAAATTGCTTCATCGATTCACAGTCTTTTTTTTTTAATTTTAAACTTTTAATTGTATTCTGAATAAAAAATAATACTAATTAAGTTGATAAATAGCATTTGACGATGTACTTTTACTGTTATAGAAGTAAATGAAGATCAATTGGCTAATGAAAGTAGGTCGGTTGTCTATTTACCTGACTCTCTAATACTATCTTTTTCTGCGTTTGCCTGACGAATGAATCCATTGTATCCTGCCTGCGTGACATTTCGCTGCACAATGCACCATTCACCATTTAAATATTTTATTTACCTTATCAATTTTGAGTATGCAACTAAGTAGAAGGAAATAAATAGTGTTTGAATAACTTCTAATGAATTATACCAACAAATTTTTTTATATTCATTAATAAAGGGGTCAACGTCAAATATGTCATAAATATACGAATAATTTATTAAAACTGCTTAACATTACTAAGAATTGTAAAAATACGTTGGTGTAATTGATCCTACATTTTTAAATAATAATTAATTTTATTTCGTAATTTCCAATTGAATACTAAAGAACACCTGCTGAGATTGATTTTTAGACATATATCGATAGAAATGTAGAAAGCAGCTTACTTCCAAAGAAAAAAAAATATATATATATCAATTATCCATTCATTTAAGCACCGTAGTTCATTGTGTTCATGCACCGTATGACAACTCGCCCCTACCCCTATATTTATTTCTGCACGAATAAATTAACTAAACTATGGAACAAACCTTCTATTTTCAGAAAACTTCCATAACTCTGCTGTATTATATTATACTATTTATGTGAAAGAATTTTTTTCCTACCAATAATTGCCTACATAAATCACAGTACCTGTATAATAATAAATAAATGTATATATCTTATACACTGTACCTACTCGCGAGCTTATATCGTACACCGAGAAAAAAGACCGAGAACCAAATCTCAACCTTTTTTCTTCGCGTACAAAATAAAAAAAAATTCAACCATTATACCTAATTTTTAATTATATCAATTAAATATAATTAAAAATTACATTTTCAAGAACCTCACACTTTAAGGCCTGAAGAGTAAATCTGGAAACGTTAAAGATTAAAATGCACGTTTTCTACTTTATAAAGAGTAAAATGTATCTTTTAAAAGATTAAATTGTAGATTTTCTACTTTATAATGTGGAAAGATCTATTGTAATTGTTCAAAAGAATAATTCGATCTGTTTACTCTTTTGTACGTTTACAATCGAACTTTCCTCTTTATAAAATATAAAATTTACCATTTAATCTTTTAAAAGGATTAAAACAATACATTTTACTCTTTATAAAGTAGAAAACGTGCATTTCAATTTTTACGTCTCTACACTGAAAAAAAATTTAGTAATTTTAAGTAAATATTTACTTCAATAGTACTGTTAAATATTTCTTTGAATCAACCAAATATTTCTTTAAAACTAAATGAATTTATTTGTTTCTAAATAAATTTAGCAGTTTCAAAAAAATAATTACTTATGATACAAAGAAATATTTAACAATTATACTATTGAAGTAAATATTTACTTAAAATTACCAAATTTTTCTCTCACTAGGAGAGTCTCTGAACTCCGGATTACTGATTCGGATAAAACTTTGGATATTGTTTCTTAGTACCAAATAATAAAAGAAAGCATCATTAGTTTAATCCCATAGGTCTTTATTTATTTCTACAAAGATTAGCATTGCTCATATGCGCAATGAATAAAAAATCGTATATATAAGTATATCTTCAATGTTAACAAAACGAGCTATATCTGCTAAATAAAGGCCTATGGGATTAAACTAATGGTAGTTTCTTTCACTATTTTTTACTAGAAAACAGTATCCAAAGGTTCATCCAAATTGGTGATCCGAAGTTGAGACCCTCTCCTAGTCAGTGCAGATTTTATTCTTTAGGCTTTAGACTGCAGGTTCTCAAAAAAAAAAAAAAAAAAAAACTGCGCACCTAATAATACCCTAAATCGCAGTGAATTATAACAAAAGAGAACGAAGGTGGTAAAGTAGTTTGGTCGGGCGTGTGCTGATCGCAGGTGCCGCCGATAAGTCCCACGTGCATGCAGCGCCAGCCGTCGGTGGGCAATGTCCTGGTGCGCACGTCGAGCTTCGGCTCGGCGGTGAATCCGCTGCTCGCGCGGCAGGCTGCCTCGGCGGACGCCGGGGGCACGCACAGCCTGCCACGCCAGCAGCGCCAGCAGTCCCAGCCGGTGCCCCAGCGGCAGAACAGCGGCAGCAGCCAGGGCAGCGGCAGCAACGGGGTGCTCCGCCAGGGCTCCCAGGGCTCGCTCTTCGAGCAGATCGCCAGCCAGGCTAAGGACCTAGTTAGAGAGACTACGAGGCAGAGCAGTCAGGACGGCATACTCGCTCACATGGATAAGGTGTGAATGGACATTGCGTGTGCTTTTTAGCTGTCTCGCCTTAATCGTACCTTATGGGTTCTCTATCTCCTTCCTTTCTTCTTCTTTTTATAATTCTTTTGTTTGTATATATAATATATAGTTTGATATATATTGTTTTTGTTTATGTCCGATTTTCCGTCATTTATCATTGTGACATACACATAACATACACTTTGGGGAGTAACGGGGCAGTGTGGAAATGTGTACTTGAACCTGAAAGTGAAAGCTGGTACCTTTAGGTTCGTTCATTGCTGAAATTACATTTTTTGTAGGCTGCACTATTTTCATGTTTTTTTTTTTTTAGATACATTAAATGCCAGTTTTCCGTCATTTATCATTGTGACATACACATTACATACACTTTGGGGAGTAACGGGGCAGTGTGGAAATGTGTACTTGAACCTGAAAGTGAAAGCTGGTACCTTTAGGTTCCTTCATTGCTGAAATTACATTTTGTGTAGGCTACACTATTTTCATGTTTTTTTTAGATACATTAAATGCCAGTTTTCCGTCATTTATCATTGTGACGTATACATTACATACACTTTGGGGTAGTGACGGGGCAGTGTGGAAATGTGTACTTGAACCTGAAAGTGAAAGCTGGTACCTTTAGGTTCGTTCATTGCTGAAATTACATTTTTTGTAGGCTGCACTATTTTCATGTTTTTTTTTTTAGATACATTAAATGCCAGTTTTCCGTCATTTATCATTGTGACATACACATTACATACATTTTGGGGAGTAACGGGGCAGTGTGGAAAATGTATACTTGAACCTGAAAGTGAAAGCTGGTACCTTTAGATTCGTTCATTGTTGAAATTACATTTTTTGTACTACATTATTTTCATGTTTTTTTTTTAAATATATTAAATGCCAGTTTTCGAACTCATCTTTTGATTATAATCACTGACGGTTGAATAATACACTTTTGTTTTTAAATACATAACTCAACAATTTTTCATTCTACGTATAAACAAATTATTTAATCTGTGTTTTTTTTTATGCACCAGTGTACATACATAACAAATTTTTTAAAAGGAATAAAAATTCTTTGCATATCTCACTCACTATATTCGCTATATTTAGGTCGGGGAAATTCGCGGATAAACATCGAAGCTTTTACGGTAAAAAAGTACCTCCGAGTCGCCTTTCCTGAGCTGAAATAGAGTTATGAAAAATAAAACGCGTTTAATTATGCTACCGGTATGAAATGAGAAATTGGAGCTAAGCAGTTTATCCCGATGGAATGGTATAATATCAAATTAAACTGACAGTAAAATAGTCAGAATTACGCGTTAAAACGTCCGATATATTTAACTTGTTTTCTTTAAAAGTGTACAAACTTCAGTAATTATGGAAATAATGTGCATTACCATCTACAAGTTAATGTTACTTATTTTTCGAAGAGAATATTACTCTAGGAAGAAATAAAAAACTTTATAATTGCCCATCGTGGCTACAATAAACATCCTTTAAATTAATTTATTTATGTATTTTTTAAACAAATGTATATTATACGTGTTGTACGGAATTTTATGTACTATTTCAAAATTTCGTTTTTAAATATTCTTTTTACTGTATATTTTCAATCTGGTGTGCATGCGTACGATATCCGCGCAGCTATTGATGTTGTATTTAGAATATATTTATAAAGTATATATTTATGCATATTATTAATTGGTAAATGTACAGTATCCGTGTTCGATTCAGCTAAGCACATATATACATTCTCATTTGAAGCTTTCTTTATTAAGTTTTCAAAGCAAGTATATTGTTTATAAATATATATATAATTTTTTTGCATTATTTATTCAGTTATTTACGTTCATTCACTGAAATTTAAAATATTTCTTTTCACATAAATATATCGACATTTAATAAAACATTTAATAATACATCAACAAAGCTAATAACGCTCATCTCGCTTCATTCCGGAAACGAAAACTAAGCGCGACATCGTTAGAGAGTAGAATAATTAAAAGTCCAACTCTGAACTAGAATCATAGTCTGCCTCGAAAATGCTTTGTATGAGAGTTTCGAAACGCTCAAAGTCATTTAAGCCGATCTGATTAATAAGTCTCGACTGTGTCTCCCGTAGAGCTCTTTAACTGCTCTCGAGCTTGAGAGGCTTGGCTTCGACATATTATTTTCCTTCGCCTTCTGGAGTTTCGCTACTGTCAAGTGGGACCATTTAATTCGATTAAAAATGCAATTTGATGCGTCACGAGGAAGAACAGGAACGGGAAAAGTCACTCGTGAGGAGGGCCCTTAATTAATTTACAATTTTTTTACACTGCGAGCGGCACTTTTGATACACATATATAAACAATACAGGATACACTCAACGATGACATATTTGAAATTTAAACGATTTATTTAATTTGTTGATTTATATAATTCAACGTTGATTTAATGTTCCTTTGTTAAATACCTTGTACCGAATGAATTTCCAATGATTTTTGTAACGCACTTATTTTATAAATTCTTTTATTTACCTTTTAATGCTATACAGCTCAAACATCAAGCGAAAGAAAAAATTTCTGAAGCTGGAGAAGATAGCCTCTTTGCGCCTCTGGAACAAGTTAGTCAAATATTGTTAATTTTAAGCATAAATTAGCGAGTCCCTTGTCGGAGCTGTGAAGTTTTAATGGAAATTTTATTAAATCGCAGTTGACGCAGCAGACGAAGAAGGCGATGGAAGAAGCGAGCAAGTCCGTCCAAGAAGCCTCGAAGACAGCCATCGAGGCCAGCAAAACGGCAGCTGGTGCTAGCAAAAATACTTTGGACGATCTTACGTACGTCGGCAAAAGCACCTTTGGGGATCTGACCAAAAGCGCCAAGGAGGCTGCTGCTAAGAAAGGCTTGCTCAAGGTAAAATACTCTCTGTTGACTAGTTACATGTAAAGAAGGATGAATTGAGATTCTAACTAAAGATCAGGAAAAACTGTTGTTATTACTGTTTAGAATTTAAAAAGTAAAAAAAAATTTAAGAAAACAAAAAAATTAATTCGTAGATGTGCAGGGAAAATAGAGCAAACGGGTGCAATTTACTAAAATAAGTAGAAAAATCGAGATTCAATGCGGCACTCAGTAGCGATCTTTTTTATACATAGTTTGATATTGCAAATACTTTATTTTGCATGTATTTTTTATATTTTATATCAGTTTTATAATCTGCTGATGAAAGGAGTGCGCAAGCAGCCTCCTTTCACAGGTTTAAGTAGTATAAACCGAGTGCGGCCAGACATATGTTCGAAACGACCATTTATACATTAAAACAGTCAAAATTTAATTTAATTATTATTGTCATTTCTTCTCATCCTTTTTACATTATAATTACTCAAAAATTTCAGTCGAAAATGTGAATCTGTGAATAAAAATGTTATTTTGCAGGGACTAGGAGATTCTCAGCAATCACCGCCTCATTCACCTCCCAGCAGTGTATTGCAACGAAAAGATTCTAATACGCAGCTTGTAACCTCGGATTCTCGCACTGGCAGGCAGAATATCAGTCGCGACTTTTTCAGCAACATCGGCAGTGACCTGAACGGATTTGCCGAGCAAACGAGCAACATGTTCAGTGGATTGTTTGGTAAGAATGAATAACGACTTGATTACATTTCTTTTTATTTCCAAATAAATTTTCAAAGTGTAATTGTTAAACGTACAATTATTTAATGCACATTCTAAACTGCATATCTAACGTACATTACAATTATAATTTCAAATAATTTTGTACTGATGCCTCTCTTTGACATAGTTTATGTACAGACTTCACTTCACTGTACTTTACGTAATTTTTTTTTTCATGCAAATTTGACAAACATATGCAATTCTGCAATTCACAGGTAATAAGAGTAACGCTAACAGAAGTGCGAGCATCCTCCCACAGTCACAAAAGCCCAAAGAAAAGTCCCCGCTTTTCGGGCCTTTCCCCAAAGGTACTCCAGAAAGTAAAATTTCATATTTAAATGATAACAGCATGATTATCAGTCTATAACTGCCTACCTTCTTTACTTAATTTTTAATTTGTGGGTTTAATATTAAAAAAATATTTTAGGAAAAACGAGCCTCGTCGAACGAACCTCTTTAATAAAGCACACATCGTCCAAGACCAGTCAGGAAGAGCTCAGGAGGCAGCAGAATGCTGAAAGGACGAATACCAATACTGATAATCAAGCCTTCCTGACAGATGTAAGAGCAATTTTTTTGTCGTTTATCATTTCGTTAAATGATTAAATTTTCATATTTTATCGTAAACGATATAAAAATGTTTTTCAGGTGATTAATCAAGTAATGGCTGGTGAAGGTGTAGGCTGGCTGAAGCTGAACAGGCTAAAGAAACTCATGGAGGACGAAAGCTATCGCGACTTCATAGTGACCAAGTTGAACAAAGGCTTGAACAGAAAAATTAGTCCTGATGATCATATCGACGATGTGGTAAGTTTTTAAATAAAATATTATTAAGTAAAATATTTTTAGAGATAATATTTTTACATGTAAAATATTTTCAAGTAAAATATTTTTAAATATAGTATATTTTTTGATAAAACATTTTTAAATAAATTATTTTTTGCAGTGTATTACGAAACCGGTGTACAAAGGAATGTTAAAGTGCCTTCAGGCAGTGGCGCATGGTCTGGCGCACACGTATGCGAATTTCGGCCTTGGTGGTATGGCCTCCGTATTCCAGATGATGGAAATAGCCCACACACACTACTGGAGCAAAGATCTCTCGGAAAGCGGCTTCGACAGTTCGGTCATGTCTCAGGTAAGCCATAAAGTCGCTCGACATACATAAAACTCAGAAAGATTTAAGATCTTCTATTACTACTACTACTACACTGAGAAATATTTTAGTAACTTTTACTAACAGCTCGATACTCTGGTTACAAACTGAATTTAGAGGCTTCTTCATGTATTAGCCATGAAATATTGCATAATTAATATTCTACAAAAAATTACTAAATAAATCAATAAAATCTCTCAAATTTGTAGTCTGCGTACAATTTACTAAACTGATAGTAAAAATTACTAAATCAACTGGTAGTAAAAATTACTAAATAAACTAATAGTAAAAATTACTAAATCAACTGGTAGTAAAAATAACTAAATAAACTGATACTAAAAATGACTAAAACATTTATCTCAATAAATAGTACATTGTATAGTATGTATAGTACTTCCAGTACTATTTGAGTAGTAGTAATAACGATATCAGTAGAAAGATATGACGAAAAAAAAATAATGAAAACGTTTTGTTGTCCAGGCATCCAGTCCGTTTGGTAGTCGGGAAAATTTGACGTCCCCGCAGTCCCCGAATCACCCTGCGTACGATCCGTCGCAGAAGGGTTACTCCTCGCAGGAGCCTCCGCAGGTGCGGCTGGAGCGGCCCCAGTCACAGACGGGCAACGAGGACAATCAATCCACGACTGATATGTTCTTGGATATGTTCACGAAGAAAAATAAATTTTTTCTCAGTAAACTTACGTCTTTCGATTCGGAGGTAATTAATTCAGTGGCTACGTTACCGCGTGAAAATAATGTTACGTCAGAGGTCACGTTAAATTTAAAAAATCAGAACTCACGTTAAACTTTAAATATTAGATCTCATGGTAAATTTTAAACGCCAGATCTCATGAGGAATCTCATGTAAAATCTCACTTAACTTTTAACTGTAGTTTTAAATTTAATTCTGATGTAAGATGAGATCTCGCGTATACCATTTCCACGTGGGTATCGTTAGACAAACTGTTATTACATGCTCTACCGACTAACGACGTGCTTACGAAAATTACAGTCGAAAAGTGGAAACGCAGCGGGTAGTAACGAGGCCTTATCAATCGACGGCGGTAGTATCACGACTAATCCCGCCTTCCGACAAACGCACCAAGCATCCTTCCGCAGTACCGTATCCGACAGTGAAGTCGAGCAGGGCAACGTAAGTACAAGCGCAACTCGACTATTTTTTATTTTTTTTTTTTTTTCTTTTAATTTTGATTCGCAAGACGTAAGATTGGCCACTCACCGCGGAAATTCAGTTTCCTCGGCAGGTGAAGCAGCGCACTGCAAGTGTCTGGTCGAGCAGTAGGTCGTCCTTGAGCAAGTTCAGCGCGGCGGGCAACGTCTTCATACCTTCTACGACGAGTCCGAGTCCGGAGACCGCGAGGACTTACCTGTTCGAGGGTCTCCTGGGCAAGGAACGCTCTAATCTCTGGGATCAGATGCAGTTCTGGGAGGACGCCTTCCTCGACGCTGTCTCGCAGGAGCGGGACATGATCGGCATGGATCAGGGACCTGGTGAAATGATGGAAAGGTATTTGTTCCTTCTTTTAATTGTTTTATTATGTTTTACCTACACCGAAAAAAATAAAAAGTAGTTCTTACTAGTTTGCACAGTAGATTTAACTGTAAAATTGGAAGTAAATTTAACTTTCCGAATTTTCAGTAGAATCTGCTTTACAGA
>JAWWEN010000024.1:514029-533028 GCA_035582955.1 Sycophila texana | reverse complement strand
ATGTAACAAACGCATGTGTTCTCGTTTTGAGCATCTGAAAATCGTTATGTAATTCTTTCTTGTATTTTTAAATTTTTGTAGCCCTGATGAGGACGCTCTAAAATAAAGCGTCGAAACGTCGGCATAATTAATTACAAACTTCTTGGTTCGTCTCGATCATTTTTTAAACCCACAAACTCTACTACTCCCACGAACGTTCGAGTCTTCAACTATCAACAATTCTTTTATTTATGTAAATTTCATTTTTAAAAAAATATTGAATCTTAATAGTGAATTCATTGATGGGGGATGCAGAACTAAACTATATGAACCTAAAGAATAAGCTTAATAGTGTTGTACGTTTTTAAATAATTTAAATTAATTATTTATACTAAATTGTAAAAAGTAAATGGCTAAATTTCTCTTTTCTATCTTTAAATATTACTCACAAAATTTAGAGCGACAGGAGCTGTCCGTTACAGAAAAATAATTGAAATAAAAGGCGTGTCTGACCATATCCTGATATTTCTACTTACACGTTTTTCTTTTATTATCTGTGCCATAATTGTTAGATTAATTAAACACACGCCTACAATTCATTTATATCTTTATTAAATAAACAATTATAAAAGATTAAATATTAAAGATTCATGAAAATTATTTAATTTAAAATAAAATCCAGGATAAAAATGGTAAAAATTTAATTCCATCGAAAAAAAAAATGTGAAATAAGCGGGAGGCGAGAAAAAGTAAGTGGTGTTCGAAGAGAAAATTTTCATCGGTCGTTTATTGCAGTGCAAAGATCTGTATTACTGTATAAAAGACGCGATGGAGAAGGCCGCGGCCCGGGGCCGTGGCGCTAACATGGACGTCGAGCTCGGCGGCGAGTTCCCTGTCCAGGACATGGTCACCAATCAGGGTGGCCTGCTGCAGGTCTGCATGGAGGGCATCGGCCTCCTCTTCGCCAATAGCAAGGTAACGGTGTTGACAACTAACTTTTACTATTTATAAATATCTCTCTATCTATCTCTACTTCTTCTACTCTTGGATTCTCTTTTTTTTTCTAAGAAAATTATCTTATTATCCGCTCTCCGTCCTTCGTCGCTCCTTGACTATTTTGTTTTTTTCGTTCTGTACTGACTGTGAGCAGCTTTATTATAAATTTTGGTAAAGACAGTAAACGGATTTTTATTTTATTTTCATTTTTATGATAATTTTTTATAATCTACACTGTATTGAAATTGTTAAATCTTACGCAGAATTAATTTACGTACGGTTTAGTAATTTTTTTTTTTATTGTTCTTTAATTTTAAAGCTACTCAAGTTTGGTACGTTGTTAACACTTTTATGTTTCTCCTTTTTATGTGTATTTAAGTACCTGTACTTTAACTTGTAATTTATAAAATAAACATTTAACTGTTGTGGTAAGGGTCCCCTTACATTGATACATAATAATTTACTTTTTCCTTTCTTTTACATTAAAAAAGCTAGTCAAGCTGCGTAATATAATTACATAGACTTTACTGACGAGTTTTTAGAAATCCCCCTAAATTCCTTTAATTTTACATTTCGACCCAACTTGTTGTTCCTTTGGTGGGTTTACTAATGAACGACTGCACAGCAAATTGATATCTTACCTCACGAGGAAATTCAGCTTTTCTGTTATGGTTTGTTACGTTTTTGTCCTTTAATATAAAAATCATAGTAAATGTGAACGCCTCGAGTTGGTGCGCACTCGAAATGCAATCTTAATGCAATCGATCGAAAAGATTTTGTCCAGAAAAAGATACGAAAAAAAAGTGCAATGAAATTGTATTTTACGTACGTAAAAGAAAAATAACACCCCAATACATGATTGGATTAAAAAAGAAAACTAAATGTATGGGAAGCAACTGATTTATTGTTTATTTTCCGATTGTTATATTCTTATATTTATTTTTTTTTTTAATATATTTTTTTCAAACGATTATTGGAACCCCCTACATTCTTTAACTCTTTGTACACGTTTATTACTTTAATTATCGAATTTTTCTCTATGGTTTCTTTTTTCGTTTGAATTGCATTGATGCAAGGACCACTCAATATTATCTCCCATCGCTAAACCACCACGAACTGCTTAATTATGTATATGTACGTATCTTCTCTCAGTTTTATGTAATGACTCTTCGAAGTGTACTTTTTTTTTAAATGAGATAAACAATATATTATTATTGTCACTTGTTCCTCGAAGTGAGGGCAGGCACCCGCTTTTGAAAGGAGCGATCATTAGTTTATTCGTTCAAAGCACACGTATTCCTTTTTGAGCATTTTTTTGGTATGGTATATATAGATAAGGTTGCAAAAGCCATTTTTTTACACTTACACTACTAACATATCTCATTATCAAGTGATATACTTTTATTTCATGATGAATAAAATTTTGAGTATTTTTTACTCTATATCATTCATTGATAAATATCATTCAGTAAGATCATGAAAAATGATTTTTTTTTTTGTTATTGTTAACTTGTCAGTGTAGTTGCATTAATTACGGAAAACTAGCAGGAGGGAAATCGTGCATTCCACAATCAATCACGAATTATAGTTTAATACAAAAAAAAAATCACGAATTAGTAGCAATTAATAATTAATTTGAATTTGAACAGAATAAAAATTACTTTAAAAAGCACCTCTGAAAGTCAAAGACGAATTGCCCGATGATGAAAATAAATACTTCGAACGGTCTTTAACTGTGCATATCAAAGTCCTCTATTTATTATTATTATTATTTTTTTTTTATTTCATTTTGTTCTCTCTCTTTTTTCTCTGTCTCTCTATTTTTTTTTCTAAATCTCGGTAACGACATTTACACCGATTTTTATGTTGGGTACATTCCGTCTTTTTTTAAGCATTATTCAATGTCTTTATGCATGGAGCTCGATGTGCAGCTACAGTCACTTTTATCTGTCTTATACATTTTATATTATATTATATAATATATTATATACATTTCACATCACATTGATCGAATTCTCATCTATATATATATATATTACGAAGCGATGTACATTATATGTTTTTACGACATATATGTATATATATATAGTGGCGCGTCATGTAAAAGCGATGCGCCACCGTTTTATAAGCAATAGAGGATAAAAAAGAAAATTTTTTTTCAAAAAAATGTATTTCTTTTTCATTGAACTTTTTATTTATACATATTTTTCATACTCGTAACTTTATACTTGTTTGAAGAGTACTGGATTTTATGGTAACGACGACTGAGATTTGTAATTTTTCGCTCCCTTTTAATTCTGCCTACTTCTCTCTTTTCTTTCATTATCACACTAACTTTATATTCCCATTAATCTGTCAATTATTTGTATTTTTTTCACATTTTCTATAATATGGTATATTTCATTTATTTTATTTTTTTTTTAAATACTGATTTTACACATTACTATAATGTCTGTTTTTTATAATCTTGTATATCTGAATGCTGGATGCGATATAAATGAATTATTTCTGCCGTGAAATGTGCGAGGAAAGTTTATTTACCAGTACATATGGATAATAATTATGATTACTTAACAATCCTTGAACTGTCAGTGATCGACAAAGATTCCGGTTTTACTGCAAAAAAAAAATATATTCTTAATTATCTTTATTTTACTGCACTTTGCAAAATCATGTCGAATTCTTTTAAAATAGTATATTTTTAAGAAAATTTAATGAAACTGTGCATCTTTGCCGGTTAGTCAATATCCTCACTCGAACACGTGTGTATTTCCTTCGTTTATAAAAATACAGCACAGTGTCATTGTATGTCACACACCCACACACGTACACACAGTCAACATGTCGGCATATACGTTTTCAATCGAAAAATTGGATACAAGCAACTTTTTTTTTAAATATAATACATAAGGAGAAATGAGCGTATAAATTTTGGTCAATAGACTTTTCTCTTGGCTTGGGGAACTTTTGAGATGGTCCTTGAACAATGAACGAAAAAGTCCAGAGTTCGCGGTTTCTTGTGTACTATTTTACGTCGCAATTATGTGCCTTTTGTCTACTTCTGACTGTTTCACTCTATATATACTTGAACTAACCTTGAGTATGTACAAATTATTAAACCTCGAATAGTTGACACCGTAACGTGTTTTTATGTTTTGTAAACTGATAAATGAGCGTACCTTCAGTCTACCCTTTTTTTTTTTTAATTAATTAAACGTAGAAACTTAGCACCGACTGAACCGAATCAAATAGATAAAAAAGAAAAAAGAAAAATTGTAAAAAAAAAAGAATATTTTATGATGAAAAATTCTTCCCACGTCTTTATCTCTGTCTGTTTATCTTTCTAAAAGTTTCTCCTGCTTTTTCTTCTTATCCCCAAAGATCCTTTACCCCCAGATTCTCAACTTCCTTATCTAATGAATGTTAAAAAAAGTTTTTTTTTTTTTTTAAAAAAAAGAGATGAAGAACGGTGTAGTTGGCCGTTTCTGAATCGTTCTTTACCAACTGTTTTTTTGGTGGACTTAATTTTGAAATCTTCTTTTTTTCTGTTTTCTTGAACCGTCCGTGCGTCGGATCAATTGCCCTTGGCTGTGTGTGGGCAAGCAGGATTTCGAGGTACTATTAAAATATCTACTTTTTTAATTGACACGCATTATTATTATACCATTTGTATTACTTTTCTATAAGTACAGCAAATTATCACTATGTTTGTTAGCTATATTATATTAATGATATGAATCACACCGACATATTATTAATTTTTCTTTTGTATTTTTTTTTTTTAATCAACATTTTTTGTTCCTAATCTCCTTGATTTTGTACACGTTATTTGATCGCCTATCATTGATTATATAGTATATATAATATCATTTGTTAATGTTTGCCGTGTTACGGAAATGCTTTTATTGATTATACTCGACTCTCCTGTTTTTTTTTTTTTTTTTAATTTTCTTGTCACTTGTATACAGTACCAGACACACGACCACAACCACGTAAATAATCTTGATTGACATGTGTTATATACCCCTTTGTTTTGTGTATACCTCGCCGGAGAGGAAAATCGCGTCGGAAACAGTTCTCGCTGACGATCTTTATTTTTTTTTTCCTGTCGGATTTATATACTTAGATGACTTTTTCAAGGCGCATGAATGTTGTTTTGAATGTTTATTTTATTTTTTTGCTAAAATCAAATAAAATTCAAAATACATTTGCACGAATTGAAGCCAACTATATTGAATGGACTATATCTATATTCAATTGTTCCTTCAACGGACTTGAATAAAATAGGAGTATTGGAAAAAAAAATATATATCTTTGGTATGCTTCTTCGAAGGCTTGTTTAGTGCTTAACTTATCTGGATTGGTAGTGACAATTTTGAACGATCGCGACGTGCTTACTATGCGCCTATAAGTGAATAAATCTATAACCATTTTATGAAACAAATAATTACACTATCAGTGAGAAAAAAAGAAATGTATCCATCACACTTTAGAACGAAAGCTTAAGAAACCGACGAGCTTTTTCTGTTTTACTTTTCTTTATCGAAACACGACACACTCGTTTGAATTAAGACTTTAGCGATTTTATATATACGCCCGTATTTTGTATTACTTTATCTACACCGAAATAAAAATGCATCGAAATTAGTTGATCTGCTCTGTCCACATGACTGTATTTATCCTATCATATAATGATTGGTGTTAGTTGTGACATAAGTGTTATATTCGATTCGTCGTTTCGCAGTACTCGCATACCAGCGGCATGCACCTTACGAATGTAAGATTCGTCAATAAAAAAAAAATTTAACGAAAAATATTTGTTAAAATTGCATGCAAATCGACGGTAAAAAAAAAAACGGTAAAAATGCAGCTGGTATCGGGAAAGAAAAAAAGACTCGTTAGAAAACTGCTGTACTTACCTGCGTAATTAAAAAATAAATAAATAAAAAACGACAATGTTTCTTGGTCGTACTGAGCTTTTTACTCTGTCTTTTATTCTGCATTGAAAAATCGACCACATATGAAATTAATCGTTTTTTTTTTTTTTTTTTTTTAAACAAAATTAAATATGGCGTGCATCTGTAGATGATCAATGCGACTCATTTGTTGACCTAAGTCCTATAGATAGTACTTAAAAATGTTTCAAAACACTAAAATTTTTACGATCGTGTAGTTTGACACTCTGTCGTTCTAGTAGTGCCTCGCACACACATAACATCTCAGTTCTTATATTCTGCATACTTGTAGTCGACTCTCGCATATATTATTATATATAATCAAGTCTTATAAAAAGAACCCGTTTTTTTTTTACTCTCTTAATTTCTTCCAGCCTTAATTCTTTGTTCCCATTTTCTTCCGATGTTCGTACGATCCAGCAATAACGAACTTAAGGACAAATCTGATCAAGCGAATTTTCGTAAAATAAAATAAATAAGAAAGTAACTAAATACATAATAATAATAATGACGAATTAATAAAGTAAATAAAAGTATTATAATAATGATAATTTGTTTCGAAAATTCGCTTTTTTGTTATACGGGCAATCAGAGAAATTTCAGATTTTGATTTTTCTTGCTGCTATATAAAGCCTCTTTATATGAATTTCTGCCACGCAGGATGCATTTACACATATATAATTATTAGACTGAATGAGCTTCTGCGGATTTTAGTGTGTAAGCTACGAGACTGCGGCATACACGTATGTGAGCACTCGCCTCGAATTTTTCGGCAGAATTTTTAACAATGAGCACGCGAATGATTTTAGAATTTTAGATAAAATTTGCCGAGCGAAGCACACACCACGACATTGAACGCTTCTCACGTTTCTATTATCCGTATAATATTGACGCTTTGAACAAAAAATTGTTTAAAAAATTCTGCATACATCTACTTTAATTAAATTTTCAACAAAAAAAAAAAAAGAGAATTAAGATTTATTCTTTGAAAAAGCGTCAACATTTATCTTTCCCACATAAACTTATCGACATTAAAAGAGACACATAGCATCGAATAAATTAACGAAATATATAAAATAACAACAAAAATAAAAGTAATTAAATTAACCGTAGAATATCTAGCCAAATAAATTAGTTTCGCAAAAAAAAAATAACTGCGAGACACGAGCCTAAGCATGGTAGCTCTTTCTCTCTCCCTCTCTCAGCCCTATTCATTCTTATACAACTACCCCTCCCAAATTCAACCCTTCACTCTTAAAAAAAAAAAA
The DNA here is from genome assembly GCA_035582955.1 of Sycophila texana. Classification (NCBI taxonomy): domain Eukaryota; kingdom Metazoa; phylum Arthropoda; class Insecta; order Hymenoptera; family Eurytomidae; genus Sycophila; species Sycophila texana. The sequence goes on along the minus strand of JAWWEN010000024.1, from coordinate 525,830 downwards.
AAAAAAAAAAAATTCTGCAACTGGCACCCGCGGTGAATCAGTCCTCCTCCTCCACCTCCTCATTGACTTAAAAAAAAAACGAAATCGAGCACCGTTACCGGAGCATTCATGCGATCAGACCGTTGTGCTATACCCACACTTGTTACGAGCGCACATCTTTTTAGCCACTTATATATACGAATCCGTCACGCCTCCCGCGGAGCAATAAACGATCGACACAGAAGCGCGTAAGATGAACTTAGGCCATCTCCAGAGTTGCCTGCCTAAACCGCCTGCCTGTCGCTGCTTCGCCGCACTTGAATCCCCCGATCTCCTTGCAGTATGCGCTCCTCAATCGCTTTTATCAGCCTCGATTCCCGCGCCCTGCTCGTTGGTTCGATTCCCTGCGATTTCCTTTATTTTTTTCTGAGTCCTCGCTGCATGCCGCATACTGTCAGTAAACGAGCCGGGAATGCTGCCGCGCGTCTGTGTCTGTTTTATACTCGTACCTTTGATTTGTTAAGTTTTTTTTTTTTTAATTTTTGTTGGTCTTGAGTGCACGATGTCGGTGTGAAGTCATACTTGCATGAGGCGAATTGTCCGAATAGGAAATGATCTTTGGGGAATTCGTTTATTTTATTTTTTTTTTTTTATTTAGTTGTTTTTTTTTAAGGATTAATTATGTAGATTTTATTTTCCATGTAAGTTGAAATATATAAGTAACTATATCTGAAGTTTATTTAATTAATGAAAAACTACTATTTTTTTACCTATTAAATTTTAAAGGATAATTTATTGTCGGTAAATTGGGAATTCTTATGATTTACGAGAATACTTGGTTTATAGAAGAAATGAAGTTGGAATTGCTTTTCTTATCTGGACCTTCGCCAAGCATTGTGAAAATGAAAATTTCTTTCAATTCTTCTACGCTCTCCATAAATATGAATAAGTGAAATTTATCGAATTACATTTATCAAAAGTAAATGATTTATAAGACCGAACAAATGAATATTCTCTTATTCAAACGTGAAATCCGTCAATTTCACTTATTCACGTTTAGAGAGTCTACACAGTTTCGTTGACTATAAGCAAAGCATGACTGACTCACCACACAAATTTTGACACGCTTCGAAATTAAACAAATGAAAAAGAGAAAATAATAAATGAATTTTGAAAATTCGCGCGTTCTGAAACTTCGAGTTAACGAAATGTTAGTCCACAAAAGTTTTTTTTTTTTTTTTTGTTATTACTTGAACGTTTCGTAGTCTGCGTCTGTGCCAACACACAATTTAGACCAAAGTAGTGTCTTTTTTTTTTATCAATATTTGCACGCATCGCTTAGGTTTAACGGATGCGAATGAATTACTTCTCGGCTTGTCTAATTGGGGCTGATGTTATTTTCAGTTTTTTGTAAGACTCGAGCATATCCGCAAGTGCTTTACTCAGAAGGGTGGAATCTTCGTTTTGGAAGAGTTCAGTGAGTGTCCAGCTTCTAAATTTGATTTATTTTTTTTTTTCGTTTACCGAGAAAATTATGACCTCGTTAATACCACACGCGTCTTCCAGGGTACTCATTATTATTTATTTATAACAACAACAAAATTTATGTTAAAATGTAATTATACGGTCAACTGATAAAGTGTTTAGCAACAGCAGAATTTTAATATATTTTTAATTATAGAATTTTTAATCTCCTCAAGGTTAAATTTTAAGATCCATTATTATATTTGTATTATTTGTCAAGACCATTCAGTTCACCGAATTTAAATAAATTAATAGTGTACTTTAAAAAAAAAAGAAAAAGAAAAGGAAATGTTTAATTTGGCTGAGAAGACTCTCTAGGTATTAACAGGTTGAAATAAACTTGCAAATTAAAAAAAAAAAAAATAAAAATAAATAAAATTCTTGTTTCAGATCCTAAGACTAGACAAATAATTCAACGTAAATATAAGTCCCAAATGGTGAGTAAAATGAAATACGCAATTTCAATGAAACTAGCTAATCAAGTGTTTGTCATTGTTGTTGAAACTATGCCCTACCTACCTATTATTATACTTTAATGTCCAAGCCAGTAGTACCTCAAGTTTTCTTTTTAATGCTGTTCACTCTAAAAAAAAAATAAAAAAAAAAAAAAATTCGTCAACATGAGAAAACAACGAAACCTTGGTTTTTTTTTTCTCGCATGAAACAGGCCAGCGAAGCAGTTCGCTGCATGCACAGAATCTTCTCGGTTGCGTTAGCCATGCAACTGTCGACGGAGGCTCGCCTTGTAGAACAGTCGGATAGCAAAAGTTCTGCATGATGATGTCACTGTTTTCTTTTCCTTTACTTTTGCGCCGTTGCGCAGTGTAAGTCTTATTTTTCCATTTTTTTCATTCTCTATTTGCTTTTTTTACTATTTTTTTTTTAGTAACTTTATCTTTATACCTTTCTATGTAGACCGTACTTTGTGCCTTGAACTTTGTAAATAGTATGTGTACTAATTCAATGAATGAATGCAGTAGTAGTAGCAGTATTAACCATTTTTGAAGAGTGCAAAACTAACATATTTCACAATTATTTTTTAATAATTTATATAATAATATTTATGTATATAATTAAATTATTCAAATATATAAAGAGGGTAATGGTTTGATAAAAATTACTTTCAATTTTTAGGAACGATTGTCATGTGCTAGAATCTTAGTAGTAGTTACCCATAGTTTGATGAAAAAATGATAAAAATAATGATAAATAATAGACTGTAATAATTTTTATTCTAACCAGATCTCTCTTGATCTCAAGATTATTAATTAAACAGTAATTTTCAACCAGACAAACATCTCTGTGTAAACAATGTTTTGAATGAAAATTAAAATTACTTGCATAATCAATCTGGCCCATTTTAAACGATTAAATGATTAAATAATAGAACAAATAACCAGAAGTACTGTTAATTATTGCTTCTTATTATCAAACGATTAATACGAAGAGTACTAAAAAAAAAATTATGAATTAATCCTAAACTTGATCAGCTTAAGCTACTATAGATTCAAACTAAAATATTTTTTACTTTATAAATCAGCTATAATCTATCGACACATAATCGATACATTCAATTTACGAGCGTCAAGACTCGTTTCCTTAAAAAACAAGAAAAAAAAGAAAAAAGAAAATCTTACAAAAACAAAATTATTATGCACTTACCATACGCATTTTCATTCAAATACCTTGCGCATCATGAGCTTGACCTGTAATGCAACCGTCTAACTGATATGCATAATATATATATATAAAAAAAAATCTCGCTCAGAAAAGAAAAACTCTCTCGAGAACAAAACAAATAAAAAACCGTAAAAAAAAAAAACATTAATTTCAGGCGGATCAAATCTGCTACTCCGTGCTCTGTTTATTCTCGTACGTGGCGACCGGCAGCGACCAGTCGAAGCAGCAGCAGCACCACCACCATCCCCAGCAGCACTCGTCGTCGACGAGTCCCCGGCCGTCAAGCGTCGGCCTGCACCAGCAGCAGCCTCCGCGCAGGGGCTCCCAAGTCGACACCCTGCACCCCCGACACCACTGACACAGAGGCAGGCACTCTCTACCCTTTGTGCACAATTACGAGGGCTGTGCACCTTACGCTTGTTTACCCTGGGTGTGAACATCAACGTGTAGCTCTATGATACCCCTCTACTACCCCTTCCTCGCCTCTCTTCCCCTTTGCCCGGTTAATTTTTTGTTGACGATAAAATTGCGCGACTTTTATTGTAATTTTTTTTTTAAGTCGGTATGTTATTGTTTTATTTTTATGAAAATAGATAGTGTTAAATTAATAGAACATTCTTTTTTTAATTTACTTTTGACTTGCACGCAGTTTAGTGAACAAATATTGAATTTTTGTTGATCTTCGTGAACTGCTTCATTGTGCGTTTCACTGATTTACGATTCTGTTGAAGAAGTGACCAGCATTTATGGAATATTAATTGTTAAACTTAAAGATGTATAAAGGCAATTAAAAGAATAGACTGTTGTAATTAAGATAAAAAACAAAACAAAAAATGTGTAAAAAGAGTTCTTTTACATTTACGTTGGCGTGTACGTTACTGATGATTTGCCATTGCATTGCATTAGTCGCGCGCATCACATATGATGTAAAAAAAAATATATATTATACATAAAAAAAAAAGAATACCCAAAGAGCAATTTTACTTAAAAAAATGTATCATTCTCTCGCACTATTAGAGCGTCAACCCTCTCTGTCGACGATAAGCCTGAAACTTTAAAAATAGTTTTCAAATTTATTTTATTCGCTTATCTTCTTTTAAAATGTTAATAACTTATATTTATTGCATTATTTCGTTCATTATTTAATTGTATTAAATAATTGTATTTAGAAAAATGAAGTAAAATTGAAATAAAATATGTTAAAAAACAATGATGAAAATATCGTAAATGTATGAGATATATTAAAAAATTTAACATACTGTATAAAAAATACTATATCTATTAAAACAAAGCACCGTAGAATCGAACAAAAGGTGATTTTTTTCTTCATAAAGTTTCATAAAAATCGTTGAATTCGAGGGTTGACGCACTCCCACTAAGACCCGGCGAGCCAAGAGTGAGAAAAACGCAAAGTGTTTTATTGACAAATTGCAAAAAATATTGCTAAAACAGATTTAAAAAAAAAAAGAAAAAGATAAAAAAGCTCTTGCTTCGTTCACGGCGTATAGCGTACTGGAGGTACCGCACGGTTGTCGCCAAGCGTCCAACTGACATATTAAAAGTACGACTGTAAATGAGACGGAAAGAGAATAATATTCTTGCGTATACATCCTGAAAAAAGTAACAGTGCTTAAAAAGTGTATTACACCGAATGTTTAGCTTTTTATTTTGAAAATTTAATATAGATATCTATTAAATTAACGCAGTAAAACGTGTAAGCCCAGACAATACAACTTTGATAGAAACGAATTTTTTGGTAATGCTAATTACGAATAAACCACTTTCAGTGTGCGCGAAGTTGCTTTGAAAAAGAAAAAATAAATAAATAAAAGTACTAAAAAAAAAATCGGAAAAATGATAATTTATCGATCCGTGAAACGGAAAATATTGAGAAAAAAAAAATCTTTAAAAAGTGCAAGATGATAGAAGCGAATCCGCTGGCTGCAAGCACGAAGGGCACGAGAAACGAAATGTATATTGATCGATGAAAGGGGATGACGCGTTTATTAAAATATCGAGGGAAAGGCATAAGTGATCGTGAAGCAAAGCATTTTATTCGGCGAATTCTGCATTGTTTAATTAATATTGACACTATGTAGATGTAACGGGTGTGTGTAAATGTCTGCTTGAAATCTCCATTATTTGCCTGTGCACACCTTGGTTGGTTTACGTGATTGTTGCTGAAATTATCGTTGATTCTGAGAATTTCAATATTGTTTACGTGGAATAATAATTGATTAGATAATTTAGGTAAATAATTTTTTTTTTTTTTTTAATTGATTTGAAGATATTTGTACTTTATTTGGATGTAGTTTAAACGATTTACAAGCAAAAAGGTAAATGAGAATCGTGTAAATAAATTAATTTGTATCTTCGTTAACTGAATTTTAATGGAGATAGGATTGAGGAATAAAAACAAGTCTCAAATATGACGAAACTAAAGCAATACCAGTTTAATGCGATATAGCTTTATATGCGTGATTGTACCTATACTTGAAACAATTTTCTTTTGTTATTGGACTCAGCATTTCGAATTTGGTAAATTCTTTTAATTTGATAAATTGAATAACATTAATTAAGTTTTCTCCACAGAGTACCATAATTGAATGAAAAAAGATTTACCCTGTAAAACAATATTTTTTCAAAGCTGCAGAATTGTATGTACAGAGTATTGTTGTACGTCGGAAACCCTCAAGGAATAATATTATAATGTTCACTTACTGAAAATAAACATAAATTATTTATATAAACTACTAATTTAGACTGTAATCAGTTGAAAAGAATAGATATTGTAAAAATTCGTAATAAATTAGACATCGTTTCAGACGAAAATACAAAAAAAAAAAAATTGTTTGCACACAGCAATCACAGTAAAACCATTCTGTATAATAAATTACACACAGGAGAGATTCGAGTGCTAAGTCCAACGCTACCTTTGTGCGTATACACAATATTTGTAAAGAAAAAAAAAAAAGGGAATGGATATAAAAATAAACGAAGAATAATAATTACACGCGGCACCTTAAAAATAAAATACTAGAATGTTTGTAAATATGTATATTTTTAGTAAGGTGCATAAACTATCGTTCCAGATTTTCTCGTGCTTTGGTTTTTCGATTCCTGATGCAAGTAAAAAAAATTCATATCCCTCGGAATGAGACCAAAAGTTCTAGTGTGTATCATATATCATTATGCTACCGGAATCGAGACTCATAGAAATATATGAAACTCTAAATAAATATCGTGTTTTTTATTGTGTCACCTTTTCCTATTTTGAATGGTATCACAAATATTAGTTTTGAAAAAAAAAACAAGATTTTATGAAGTAAAACTTTTAAATGAACATTTTTTACCCGTAAAACGTTAAAAAAAAAAAGTGTTTTTTTCGAAAAGAGCTTTTCTTGTGGTCAATTTTAGTTGCAAATTGTTAAAATTACTAATCTACTCTCTCTCTCTCTCTCTCTCTCTCTCTCTCTCTCCATCTCGATTAAAGGGTACATTACTCTAGCTTGATGATTTAATTGATCTTAATTTGTTTAGGGCATTATTACTAATAATGTGTATCTTTAAATTCTAGAGTAATATTTAACTTATGTTAATTATAATACTCTTTACATTTCAATAATTATATATTCGAATAATATAAGCGGGCAAACAAAATCCCTAGGGTATCCCTGAGAATACTAAAGTGGCGCAAGCGTATTGCATATGCATGGTTGTTATTTTACTTTTTTTCCATACCCCTGCGTAAAGTTCGTACTTTATCCCCGCCGAACCAGCAAATAAAGTGATGCCTTATTTCCCTACCCCCACTCTAGTTCCCAGCGCCACTCGCAAACGGCGCGGTGGCGCTAGGAACTAGAGTGAGGTTAGAGACAAATCATGCAGCACTTTGTTTTCCTTCTCGGCACGGAGAAAGTACGATATTTACGTTGAGGTATGTAAAAAAAATCGTATATTGCACTTGGGAATATAGTAGGCTAGTGAACCCTACGCCGCGCAGGGAGCACATAGGTACCCTACTTTATTCCCTTGGTGCATAATATACTATTTCTTTCTAACCTCACTTTCAGAGGAAGTTATTGTTACTCACAAAGTATTTTGTAGACTATAAATTCAACAAAAATAGAGTAAAGTTAGAAAGAAAAACTCTTACTGAGAATTTTATTAATTGATTAGATTTTAAGTTGCAATAACAATTTTGTTAAGGTCTTAATTTATTTCTAAGAAAACTCATCACTTACATGGACTCAATAAGCTATTATTAGTTACAAGTGCTCTTAAAAGTTCTTAAAATTAAAAAATCTTGCTAAAAGTTAAAAAAGTAAAGCCAGTGCAGATTAATATATATTTTCTGACTTAGAGTATACATAACTTTAAAGCTGTTTTTTGAGAAATATGAAATTTTCATGGTCTGTGTAACTTGCAGCTCCAACGGGTCAATCAATTTTCATCGGATTGGTCTTAAAATGCAGGTAATTGATGTTATTATGGTGTAAAGACTTGTATGAATCGAAATATTTTCAGTAAATAATTAAATTAGCTCTGCAATTGAAAAATTCTTGAAATTCCTACAATTCAAGAAATTTTAAGTAGTTTTTCAAAAAATTTAATTATTTACTTAGAAAATTTCAATTGAAACAACTCTTCACATCATAATGATATCAATTACGTACATTTTAAGACCAAATCCATGAAAATTGATTGACCCGTTGGAGCTGGAAGTTACGCAGACTGGAAATTTTTAAAACTAACATAACTTAGTATAAAATAGGTCTAAAGACTTCTATCTTGGCTCATTTTATCAAGAATGAAAAGTAGTATTATAATACTAAAGTTATACTTTGGTAACTACTGTAATTTGTTTATTTTTGTTAATTTTATATACAAAATTTTATAGGTATGTGACCTCCTGAAATAAATTATATCTATTAAAATAATAGGAAATAGTCATATTTATTGCACTAAAATATTTCCTACAATAATTCTCTTACTAAATAATCATTTAGTACAAGAACTAATTAAAACTAATTAAAATTTTTTAGACATTCTGTTGCAAAAAAAAAACTTAGAGAATGGGCTCTTACGAGTATTCGCTGAAATTTATGTCACTGGCGCAGCTACGTAATTTACTATTGCACCGGCACAAGGTGCTATCGCCTAGGATTAAAAAGTTAAATTATTCGGAAACGGTAAAACGTCTAGAGAGACTCAGAAGACGCGGCCTGGACTTAAATTATGCCGTGCCCTCTGATGCACCTGTACCCGAAGACATTGCATCGGACCTTCTAGGATGCACGGCTTTACATTTTGCAGCTGATACCTTCGACGAGCAAATAATTAACTACTTGATTCAAAACGGCGCCAAGATCACTACTATCAACGAACTTGGGTACTCGCCTATCCGACTTGCCCTTCAAAAATTATTTGATGAGTCTGAAAAGTGGTCCATTATAAAACAGGTAATTAACAATTTACTTATTACGGATGTCGTGATCACCGCTACATCGCTTACTACAAAGACTCTAACTTTTTATTACATATTTTTATTTTTTTTTTACAAAGATTCTAACTTCTAAGCGAAGACTAGCAACGCGAAAAATAGTTCAAGTGCACGTATAATACATATTTATTTTTATAGTAAACGTGTAGAATGTTGGACACAAGTAAATTTTCATTCATAGCTAAAAGCTAAAAGTGGTTGTAGATTTATATAATTATAGTAATACCTCATTTGCTCGACAAGCTTATTTTTTTTTATACATATAAATATTCAATTAAATAATTGTATTTAATTAGAGAGTGAGCTTTGCTAGTCTTCGCAGCGGGGCAGTGAAATCTCTTAGTAGAATCTTCGTAGAAAGTGACGATTAAGACTTGTCTAATATATTTAAGGAAAATACATAAACATTGTTTTCTGTAAATGAGCAGTTATCGAATAAAGCTGTCCTAGACATGTTATTGAATGGACAGTACAATCAAAATGACGCTTCCAATCCATCGTGCAAGTTGGGTATATCCCACCTGCACATAGCTTGTATGGTGGACAACGCCAGGATGGTGGAATTCCTACTGCGCTCTGGTGCATCGCCCGATGCAGCGATAAGTCAAGATTTACCAGAAATAGCGGGCTTTCGGCCGTTACATGTAGCGGTGTACTGTCACTCCACAGACTCGCTAAAGCTGCTGCTGAAAGGTGGTGCCGATCTTTTTGCGCGTGAGGCGCGTGGACTTAATCCATTGCAGTTGCTAGTCGAGGACAACCTGAAGCTGGCAGCGTTAAACGAGAATTACTTAGCCAACGATGAAATGGCTATTGCGATGCTGGATCATTGCGCCAAAAATTTCTTCGACGAATACGGATTTAGCCGGCTGCATCTTGCTGCCTCCATGAGGGATGACGCGGCGCTCGTGGACCTGCTAAAAAATAATCCGGATATCAACGTGAATGCAGCAATTTCATCGAGTCCGGTACAATGGTCCGGATACACCCCTCTTCATTTTGCCGCTCGATGTGGGCCTAACGCCGTTAAGTTACTTGTGGAAAAAGGTGCAAACCTGCTTATCGCCGATGCTCAAGGCACTACTCCATTCGATATATGCGTCACCAGATATAATAAACCTGAAATTATTTTTGAAATTATGCAATTTGATGAGACTCTTAAGGTATCACTTTTTTTTTTATTAATTATCATACAATTGCTTTATTATTTTTCGATACCAATAAATTAATGATGCAGTGTAAAAATAATGAACAATCTTAAACTGCTTACAATAAATTTCATTAGCTCGTCCTTTTAATTGCAGAACCTAACGTTCAAGGCCAGTCCTCTTGCAACACTTTCCGAAGCAATTAATGCACTTCGAAGTACAAAGTGCATGGATGAATTTCAACGCAAAATGAACCACATAAACGACCCACTGCCTTCCGATTCGCCCCTGTGGCCAGGCTATACTTTGCTACATTTGCTGTGTGACAAGTTTAGCAGCTATATGGACATATTGGAGCACCTAATAGAAATCGGAGCGAATCCACTTGCTCAGGACATAAGGAACTCCTCGCCTGTGCACCTGGCCTTCCGGCGGGGCAGTACGTATGCAGTCGTGCATCTACTCGAGCAAGTCGTCAAGAAATTTAAACGCTTCGAAAACGTAACGGACTTGGACGGACTGTCTCTTCTTCACATAAGCGCTGCTGGGGGTTTTAATGACGTAGCAGACTCTCTTTTGAAGAACAATGCAGATGTAAATATTCGCACGATATCCAGGATTAAGTTTACGTGGAATAAAGTGGAGGACGATTTCCCGCCGGGATCTACGCCTCTTCATTTTGCCGCCGCTACTAATTCTGATACCATCGACTTATTAATTCAAAAGGGTGCCGATGTTTTGGCTGTTGATGCTGACGGGTTTACTCCTGTACTTCGTAGTAATACTTGGAAGGACTACGACTCGACAGATTCGTTCTATCAAGGAAAAAATGCACTGTTATTAAAAACGCTAGAGACTGACATTGTGAGCGTCGCAGGCTTGTCGCACTTACACTTAGCCTGCGAGTGGAACTGTACTACCGCGGTGAAGGCATTACTCGACGGAGGAGCCGACGTAAATGCAAAAATAAACAGTGAATGCACGGGGACACATTCTTTAAAGGTATTCATTACAGCTCAATATTTCAAAGATTATTATTTATTAATATTTTATCGTAATTGCTGTATTGAACATTATGATATGTATTTAAATTTTAAGGAGTCACTGTTAAAGAAATATGCTGGCTACACACCTTTACACTTTGCGGTGGAGTTCAAGTCGTACTATACGATAAATCTATTGATGATGTCTGGTGCGGATTTGCACGCGCGAAATGCCCGCGGCCTTAGCCCGTTGCACATGGCGTTATATAGTGATTCCATACATGTGAAGAACATAATACGATGCTTATTAATGAATATGGACAAGTGCAGCTGCGAACCCCTTGACGATTACGGATTTACTTTACTTTATGTTGCCTGCCGATTTGTGGAAACAAATTGGACAAAGAAACTGCTACTTAGAGGCGCCGATCCAAATGCTCAAATCGCTAAGCACTCGCCGATATTCCCCGGAGATACGCCCCTGAATGTTCTTACCGACAGATTATTAAAATCGAATGAGCTGCAGGACAAACAACTTTTCCTTGACAACATAAATTTACTCACGACTCACGGCGCCGTCCCAGGGAAGGGTCAAATCCTTGCCATCACTAGGTATCTTTACGGTCCTCACCGAGGTAAGATATTTGTTTTTTCAAAAGATTTTTATTCAATATAACTACTTTGATTAAATTGTGGTAAAAATTGGAAACTAAGCTTTCAAAAAAAAAAAAAAAAAATAGCTACAATATATTGTAATAAAAAGTTGCATGAAAAATTAAAAATTAATAGCAAATGTCAATATACTGTACAAATACCAACTCCAAATGTTTTGCTTCTAGTGAGTTATAAACAATTATGGAAACTAAGCTTTCAAAAAATAGCTATAATATATTGTAATAAAAAATTACATGAAAAATTAAAAATTAATAGCAAATGTCAATATACTGTACAAATACCAACTCCAAATGTTTTGCTTCTAGTGAG
>JAWWEN010000024.1:502965-513929 GCA_035582955.1 Sycophila texana | reverse complement strand
TGGTGAACAATTACGCAACTACTGGACGATCTACTTGAATAATAACTTATTACAAAATTACGACCGCTCGCTAGATATTCATCTAGCGTGCACAGCTAATAATATAGAACTAGTTACGGAGCTTTTGTCATACGGAGCCGACATCAATCAACCTATTGACTATTTCGACAATGACGGTGGTGGGGATCGACCGCTCCACATTGCCATTAAATATGGTACACTGAACATGTTACAATTGTTAATCGAAAAAGGCGCCAACTTAAGTGCTGAAAATGGTTATGGTTGGACTGCGTTTCACTGCCTCTGCGATAACGCTGGAATAAGATACTCGCACTCGTACTTTGAACAGGTGATTCCAACGTTCGGGTGAGTTTCCTTATTTAATGTAATGACAAAAATCCCGTAATCTTGATTTAAGTAAGAACTTTAAAAACAATAAATCAAATCATTCATTATTTAGCAAACGCGGATTGAACATTAACGCGCACGACGTGACTGGAAGTTCACCTCTACAGCTACTACTGGAAAGTTATCTTTTAAATTATCAGAAATGTAAATCCGAATATGAAAAAATATTTGCTTACTTATTGAAATGTGGAGCTCGCTTGAATAATCTAGACTCTACGATGTTATACCTTGTCAAAGCGAATATCAAAGGGTTGTCAATAAACTTCTTGCGCAACAAGGCCAAATATGATACTGATATTCTTGCCGTGATGGACGATGGTTCTACCGCTATCCATAACGCTGTTCGCGGCGAAAAGTTTACTGACGGCTATGAAGATAAAGTGTTCGCCAACGTCATTACAGTGCTGATGAAAAGAGGCTGCTCAATCAACGCTCAGGATAATCATGGTACGCTTACTTTAATTTAATTGATGGTATTGAAATTTATTGAATAACAATGAAAAAATTGTAATGGTATTTACATTAATACTCTGCAGGCAGAACAGCTCTACACGTGGCTTTAGATTACGGAAATGTACAGGGAGTCTGTATGCTGTTGGAAGCAGGTATCGATATAAACATTGTAGATGACGATGGCAAGAATCATTGGGAGGTAGCAAATCGTTCCGATAAAATTTCTAATATCTTAGTTAATCATCTGCACAAATTCACCTTACTTGGTTTGGAGATGAGTGAGTTAAATCGCCGGCAGTATTCGGCAATGCATCACCTCGTTTCATCTTCATTAAACAGAGCTCCATTAGATAGTCTCAAAGAGGAATTAAAGTTGATCACAGAGCTGAAGGAGCCTATCGGTGGCTTCTTACTGAGCGAAATCTTGTCCGAGCGCATATTCAGTGAATTATACTCAGCAACGTCACGAGCAAACCTCGAAGTTATTCTACATAAACTCGCCGCCCCAAAATTTCGCAAGATGTTTCATCATTTCAGGGAGCTAATGCAGTATCAATACCAAAGACTACTGGAGAGGATGAACTTGGTTGACTCGTCGACATTTCTGTTTCATATTCTCTTAGGCGACTTCCTGCCTGAACGTTGTCTCGATCGAATAATCAGCTTCTTAAGTAATGCAGAATTAAAATTTTTGATCAGAAGCAGACTACAGCTTTAGATGCGGATCTCCAATGTGTTTCACTATATACTAAAGGATAGATTAAAGAAGTTTATAAAAGTTTATATATACACAGTTTTTAGAGTATTTCCTGAAGTTTCAAACTTCGGATATAATTTTTGTAGCTATTTTTATACACTCCTAGAGTTTATCAAGCGCCATTATAATATACCCTGTACTCGTACTTTTCTTATTGTACTGAGCTATGCTCGTTTAATTTGATTAAATAAATAAAAACAAAATAAAATAAATTACATATCCTCATTAAAGACAATAATTTAAAGACAATGTGTTGTAAGAAAATTTAAAAAAATATATAATAATTTAGAACTCTGTTTATTCAAATCGTTCATACTCACAAAAACATTTTTTCGCGCGGTACAGCGCCTCGAAGCAAGTTCCACGTATAATTTGAAATTTAAATAGCGCGGGTATAAAATCACACTGCAAACATCATGCGCGCAGTGTTTTGTTGTTGCAACGGCGACGCGAACAGCGGCGGACTGAGCTGACTGAGCAGAGAGAAGCCGTTGATTTTATCTTTTCATATTTATGTGAGTATTGTTTATTAATATTTAAATTTTATGTTATTACTTAGGTCAGTGTAGCATAATTAATTAGTCATTAAAATAAGGAAAAAATAATTAAATGTTTACATGAATCCTACGATTATGCGAAACTAACCTCAAATGTCATAACATATAAGCTTCTTGCCTTGACAATTCATGTACATTAATGAATTTAATGTGCTACAGGAGGTGATAAATCGTAAACATGGATTACCAAAATCGTCCTGGAGGAAAGACAGGAGGAGGAGGGGTCGCCTCCTGGTCGGAGAGCAACAGAGACCGAAGAGAGCGTCTTCGACAACTCGCTCTCGAGACGATCGACCTCAACAAGGATCCCTATTTTATGAAAAATCACTTGGGCTCTTACGAGTGCAAATTGTGTTTGACTCTTCACAACAATGAAGGAAGTTACCTGGCTCATACTCAGGGCAAAAAGCATCAGGCTAATTTAGCCAGGAGAGCAGCCAAAGAGGCTAAGGAAGCTCCCCAGACACTTGCTCCGGAGAAACCAAGAGTTGAACCCAAGAAGTTTGTAAAAATTGGACGACCTGGTTACAGAGTGACTAAGCAGAGGGATCCTGAATCTGGACAACAGAGTCTACTGTTTCAAGTAGATTATCCAGAGGTTGCCGATAATGTTATTCCAAGGCATAGATTTATGTCGGCTTATGAGCAGAGGGTAGAACCACCAGACCGTAAATGGCAATATTTGCTGTTTGCTGCCGAACCATATGAAACTATTGCTTTCAAGGTAAAATTTGTATTCAAATTAAACAATTTAATACAATAGTACAATTTAGTAACAATAGTAGAGTAAACACTCTTCTTTGCACGAGTTAGACACTTAACATACTTATGACAAAATATTATTTTATACAAAAGGATTTATTTAATTGCAAAAATTAATTTTAACAGTAAAAATTGAATCCCTATCAAAGAAACGTTTTTGTGTGTATTTTAATTTAAAGATTTATTAAATTTTATTTTACAATAACTTAAATTTTGTATTTTCAGGTTCCAAGTAGAGAAGTTGAGAAGGCAGAGGGGAAATTCTGGACTCATTGGAATAGAGATACAAAACAATTCTTTTTACAATTTGCATTTAAGAATGAAAAACCATCTATTGGAAAAGTTCCACCACCTCCAGTACCTTTGATACGACCAGGATTAGGACCATCAATGATGCCAGTTCCTCCACCTCCACCCCGACCACCTATGTTCAATCCTGTACCACCCCCACCAATGCTAGCCCCTGGAATGCCCATACCTCCACCTCCTCCAACTATGGGATAAATGTAATTAATTTGTTCAATCAATCACGTATTAATTTTTTCATATGTAAGGTAATTTTATTAAGGTAAAAAGAATATAAAACGATATTTAAAATTTTTTTGGTATTTTTTATTTATAAAATTTTGTACACGATGTTGCACGTACATTGAAGTCTTGGAAAGAGTTCTGAAAAAGAAAACAACAATTTCAAAGTTAAATTTAATTCACAAAATTAGCAGAATTCACAAAAAAAGGAGATAAAAATAAATCAGAAAAGAACCAATCTACATGATTTAAAGTGTTGTACACACTATTAAGTCCGCCCGTTCTATTTCATCATTTAAAATAATTTTTAAAGTTGATTGAGTAAAATAATTTTACGAATATAAATTGAAAAAGAAAAATTTTTTTTTTTATTCCATATTTAAGATTTGTACAGCAAAATAAAAAGTTCTTTACCTGAAACAAAAAAATAAAATACAGTTAATTAATTTCATAAACATTTTTGTTTTAAATTTAAAAAAATATATTTTTTTAATCAGAAAGAACATTCAACAAGGAGATTGAGTGTTGTACGCACTCTTTCAGTCCGCCCGTTCTAAATCATCATTAAAAAAATATAATTTTTATTCAATAAATTCAATATTTTATACATACCCAATAATTTAAGCGCTCAGAACACAAGTTCCACCAACAGCCTTGATTTTGTCCTCGGCAGACTTGCTGAAGAATTTGGCCTTAACAATAACTGGCTGATTTGGCAGCCTTCCCTTGCCCAAAAGTTTGTAATATCCCTAAAAAAATATTAATATTTAAAAAAATAATTCCTTATAATAATTTTAAAATCATAAACAGATATAATTTACAAAATGTTAATTTTTAAAATATCAAGAACTTACAGCCTTGACAACGTCAATAACTGGAACTTTGCTGTCAGGCTTAGCGTCCTTGTACTTCAGCCTCGTCTGTTCAGAAACAAGGGTCCACAATTTGTCGAGATTGATAGTGGGACACCATTTGGTATTCTTCCTCAAGTGGTAGTTCCTCATACCAAGCTAAACAAATAATAAAGAAAAACTTAGCATTCTAAATAAAGAATATATAACTTATATTTTCTAATAATGAAGTTCAGAAAAAGAAGTTTGAGAGTACATTCAATGTAATTCAGATCGCCGGTGAAAGCATATTTTCATCATTCAATTTATAAATCATTTAAGATTGTTTTACCAAAAAGATGTCAAGTAAAGTATTTAACAATCAAAATTTCTACTATTTCATATTACTTTTTAAATTTCAATTGATTGTTTTTATACAAATTTTGAACTAGCAGTTTTTTTTACCTTTCCGAAGTAACCAGGATGGTACTTGTCAAAGTTGATACGGTGGTGGTGCATACCACCGGCATTACCACGACCTCCAGGATGTTTCCTGTGCTTGCCTGAAAAAAAAAAGAACAAAACGTGAGTACAAAACAGATTGTAAATTTTATTTCCAAACTAAATTAAAATCTCTAGTAATAGTTCATATGCCGCACTTTTTAGAGTAAACAATGTGCACTCATCGCAGCACTCTTAAACTGTACAAAGTACTTTTAAAACCACAAATTGGAGCAAAAACTTACCAATACGTCCATGACCGTGGCTCACGTGTCCACGGAGCTTCCTGGTCTTCTTCTTATGTGTGGACTAAACAGAAAAAAGAAGAAAACATGAGCAAAGTAGAAATACAGTTAACCATCGCCTAACCTCTAATCAACGATGCAACACACAATAAGACTCATCGACAAAAAACACAGCAACGAAATAAACTTTAAACGATTATAAAATAACGAACATTTTGCAATTAACTCAATTCGGAGCGCGATAATCGGCTACGTATCGGAATAAACAAGCGCAGCTCGGAGGTTAGCCGCCTAGAGGTTGACATTGCCGCGAAATTCGCGAAAAATCGAAAAATCTTTGGCGGACAATCGCAGGCAACGACCGAGGTGCACGCGAGTGACATTTTCCACTTCGCCGGGATCGCGATGTCGCCGCAACGAACGGATTTTCACCGGAAAAAATTCCACGCTGCAAACTCACCATCTTGGCTCGAGCGCGAAGGACTGAAAGACTCGACGTCCGCGCATGCTCGGCAAGTACCGGAAGTTTCGGCCTCGGCGCGACTCTACCGGCGAGAACCTAGGGATCGATAAGTCGGCTCGCTGCGGCATCGACCGAAGCGCGCGCAGTGCGAACAGCTGATAAAGATCTACGGACGATATATAGGTATAGGCTTGTCCGGCCGGTGGGCAGAGCACGACACGTGCTCCGAAATTTTGTTGTTTTCGAGGCTGCTCTCTCGGCGATTTGTTTACAGTGAATATTTCGGGCTATTTTTGTTTATCGATTAAGTGATTTATGGGGATCCTTGCTTCGAGGCGGAACTGAAAATTGATTTTCCTATATAGTTTAAAAAATTATTGTTATCTCGATTAGAATTATAATAATGTAAACCGATTTTGTTTTTAATTCATGTAAGATAAATTGTTACTTTTTTATTACTTTTTTAAAGTTTTTTTTTTTTCAAAGTGTTAATAATAAGTTGTGTAGAAAAACAATGCAAAAAATTGAGTTGTTTTATAATTTTCTGAGGGGTTTAAACAATTTTATAAATCATTTATATTTATTTCGAGATTATTTATTTATAACATTTAAATTCTATTTTTAAATTGTTTAAATCAGTCTGCTTTGGGCATGAATATTTAATAGTTTAACGTGATTCGATAAACTCCTAGTTTATTTTAATCGTGTAAAAATAAAAATAATTTATTTGAAATCAATGTCGATGAAATTTTGCGATTTCTGATTTAAAAAATAATTAAATCGATATGTCAATTGAATTTGTTTTAACTTGTTCAATCATCGGGAAAATGTGGCTATGGTATCAGACATCGCTGAGGGAGATTAAATAACCGATTTTAAACTATGTGGTTAATTTTTTATTAAAATTTTTAATACAATTTTTAATACAAAACTTTTTAATACAATTTCATACGTCAAATTAAAAAAAAAATCCTATTGAATCATTTTAAAATTACTTTTGAATAAGTCATACTTTGAAAGAGTAAACAATCACTCTTCTTTCAGTAACAAATGTATCAGAAAAAAAAATATTAAAAATGATAGAAGTTTTTTGTTAAAAGTAAAGATAAACTCAAAAATTAAAACAAACGCTTATATACTCATGAAAAGCAAATTTTATTAAAAATGTGTTTAAATATAAAATATAAACACAGTAAAATTTCATAAAATTATTAAAAAATGTACTATAGTCACTATACTGATTCCTTTACTTACACGGAGAAAAATCTTATAGTAAATTTTGCAAGGTCTCTTAGTAATTTTGTGACAGACTGCCAATCTGATAAATTTTACTATGTATACCGACATCTTTAAAGAAACCTATATGAAACTAAGACTTCCTTCAGAAAATTTTTGCAAAAATGCCAATGTGAGAAGTCTGTGACTAAATTACAATGGCACCTTATAAAATTTTCAAGCGAATTTCTCTCCGTGAATTAAATCTACCCCCGCTTTAATAAAAATTATCCCATACAATCACTTTCAACTACAATACCATACTACATTTATAATTTTCTATTATACAATACAAAATTATACTACAATCCCTTTTAACACAACCTTTTTTCCGCGCTTACAAGCATATCATACCCATCAACAATCCACCCACGCAAAATCAACCAACCCACCACCACTTCAAACTTACATTAAAAAAAAAAGAAAAAAACGCAAAATCCTCTCTTAAAAAATCTCATTAAAAAAAAAAATAAGAATAACAAGAAAAAGAAAAAGAGTAATCATCCCGCGCTCGTCGCGTCGAAAGCAAAGTCTCGCCTGCGCGTATTATATAGTAGTCGGCCGAGCGCAGCATCAGCGCGCCGCACTCGGATGCACTTCTCCGCGCCTCGTCCGTGTGCTCTCCGCTGCATCGGCCCTCTCCGCGTGTGTGCGCCCGCCTGCTGCCGTGCTACGCTGCATCGGGGACGACGCGCCGCTCGGGAACGCCGCCCGAGTGCCGGAGAGAGACGGAGATGCTGCCGCGCCGAGAGGAGCGTCGCCGGGAACGGAAGGGGAGAGGAGAGGAGTGCAGGGCCGCGGCCGGAGAGAGACGGAGAGTCGGAACATGAATGGCTTGCTTTGTGTAATGTTATGCCATTATTGCAGATGAGCGGCCGGCATGGCTGCAGCTCTGCAGGCGCGGGCGAGCCTTTTTTTTTTTTTAAAAAAAAAAACATCCGGCTCTCTCGGGCGATCGAACGCCAGGCGGACTCGTTTGCCATTTTTCGTGCGCTTCGTCGAAAAATATTTTGGAGCTTGAGAGGGTGTCGTATGTAGGTGTAGGGGGAGTACGCAGTGGCGTGGGTTCAGGTGAGGTTTTAGGTATTGATCTCTGTGAGTTTTATCGACGTGTCGAGTTTTTCCGGGTATGTATAAGTGGAGTTCGTGAATTAGTGGACGTATAGTGTATTAATCTGAATTTGTTACAAATTTTTATTAAAAATGTAAGTATGAATGTTTGTTCACTGCGTAAACGATTTTTCACGGGTTTGCATTCTTTAAGTTAATCTTACGCTTTCAGATTTACACAGTATACGGTTGAATTTAATGTACCTATCATACAATTTGTTTTACTTTATTTTCAATAAGTACGGTACGTTTTTACAAAAAAAAAATTAATAGTGTTATTCACAATTATTGGTCACGAAAAGAGAATTTTATTGTACAAGAAAAAGGAAATCTTTTTTTGTGTTTCAGCGGAATAATTTATTTTAGCTACAGTGCAGGTAGTTTTCCTTTATTTTTATCTTGCTCAGTAGTCAGCTCGCCTTATGTATTTTATTTTTATGCAGAAATGAGCAATTGATATGCTTTTCGCGACACAAAACGAAATACACACGCTTTTGAAATATTAAGTACGTGATGTATTATGTCATGTGATGTATGCGTATATATACATAAGAGAAATTGCCAGCTAACATCATGCGCTTTGTGTTAAAAATCATTTTAATGTTAAAATAAAAATAATAATACTTTTAAAACATCTTTATTTTAAATCATAATCATGGTATTGCTTAAAATGAATTCTGACTAGGCACATTATTTTATCATTAGATAAAAAGGCACTTTTTCATTTTATTTTTTTTTTACCTAGTGGAAAAAAAAAGCATTTCTCATCAATTGCTTTTAATGAAATTCAATTCCGGTAGCTCGATGATCAGGTTTAATAACGAGTTTTTGCTGGCATTATGTTATCTAGAAATAAAATAGTCAAAATTTTAGGAACATTTATTATAGTTATCTACATATTTAAGTAATTTTTTCTTAATTCAGGGGAGAGTTAAAAGAAAGCTGCAAATTCAAGGCTAGGCCTGTCACCATGAACCACGTTAAAAATTATTTCTTTTTTTTTTATGTATTTCTTAATGTTTATTTAATTAAATTTATTCAAAAGTTTACGACACTATTATTACGGCATGCAATTTACGTTATCTGCTAAAGTGAAATATAAATATATTTCAATGAAATTGACAACTTCGTTAAATACCAAAAGATTAACAAGATTTTTAAACACGATTTTAAGATCAACAAAAGGATTTTAAAGCTTAAAATCCAGAGTAGTGTATAAATATAAAGTACAAAAAAACAGTAGCAAATATGAGGGTTTTAAATACAAAAGATGAGGAAAAAAAAGCGGTGAATATAATAAAATTTCAAGCAGAAATTCATACTTAAAAGTAAATATGCGCATTATTACAGTAGGCGATAAGAGAATGTACGTACACGGGCATACATATATAAAAAAAAAGGAGCGAGCATTAGCCGACTCTACACACCGCGGAAAAGCTCAATAAAATGCAAATTTAAACTGAAGTCGGAAAAAAGTTCGTACACTCAAGCTACATAAAATGTTTGCGGACAATGATTTTATTTTTTTGCCCTTGCTATCTTACAGGACTCTCGAGCATTATTTCCAGCAATAATAAATTTTTTAATTGGCTCACCCGAGCGCGGACACTTTATCTGATTAATCTAATTACCGCGATACAGACGCATTTGAACACTTCTCCGTAACTCTGCGATATTAGCATTTTATAATTGAACTCGCGATCCCGCGTAATTTTCTCTTACAAACCACCTGACAATGACCGATTCGTACGACATAACGTTGAATTGATAAAAAGTCACTGTAATTACTCAAATTTTTGCTAAAAAATGGTAAGAGCTTCATCACTCTTTAGTGACTAGTGAATAAGCTACTAATTATACTGATTTTAGTAGTTTAGTAGCTTTTTTTTATTAATTTGACCTACGCATTGAAGAAGATTTCATTTAAAACAAAAATAATAATAATATTACATCAAACTTTACTTAACAATCTATAAAAAAAGATAATCACTATTATAAACACCGTTGATCGCATCCAAATCTTTAATTATAAATAGTATATATCTTAAAATGATTGTCCAATAATGACTGATCCAAAAGATCTAAAATTGAATTGGTAAACTGAAAAAAAATTTGGTAATTTCAAGTATAAATATTTACTTCAATAGTACTTGTTAAATATTTCTTTAATACTAAATGAATTTATTTAATTCTAAACAAATTTATAGTAGTTTCAAAAAAATACTAACTTGATTCAAAGAAATTTTTAACAAGTACTATCGAAATAAGAAGTACAGTTGATCTATTGAAGTATCTATCAGAAGTACTATTGAAGTAAATATATTACCTTAAAATTACCAAATTTTTCTCTCAGTGTAAAAAAATCACTACACTTAGTGAAATTTTTATGAAAATCGGTAGAAAGAAGAGCTCCACAACTGTGATCAGTGAAGAAACTAATAATCCTACTGATTTCTGTATAGTTCTTCATGAATTCGACCTGTGCAGTGAAGATTTCATTTAGAAAGTCGAAAATCGCATCGAATGTCACATATAAAAACCAAAAAAAAAAGAATACCACCTACAAACTCCGTCGATCACATCCAGATCTCTACAATTACAAAAAGTACAGCCTAAGCCATCCGTGCCTCTTCCCCCCGAAAACCAGAAAATCCAGCCTCTCGTCGCGATCGGCTCGCCGTTAGGACCGCCGCGTCGCCGTCGCGCCCGAATCAATAAACAGGGAGCCCGGAGGCGCGGCCGCGTAAAAACGAAAAATCGCGAAACGAGAGTAAAAAAAAAAAACAAAAAAAAAAAAAGAAGAAGAGGGAAGCAGACCGAAACAAGGCCGCCTCTGTGCGCGGCGCGCGGGAAAAACTCGTGGGCGGCGCGTCCATCGAGGAAGCAGCGGGGATCGAAAAAAAAATAAGAGAGAAAAAAAGAGAAGAGGAGAGAGAAGAGCAGCGGACGCGGAGGGAGAGGCGCGCTTGCGGGATATATCGAGGCTCGTAAAAGAGTTACCGAGCGAGCGAGAGAGACAGAGAGGGGGAGAGTGGGACGACGACGTCGGCGACGAGGTCCCCGGCCCACATATAT
>JAWWEN010000024.1:472396-494107 GCA_035582955.1 Sycophila texana | reverse complement strand
ATAATAATAATAATAATAATAATAATAATAATAATAATAATAATAATAATAATAATAATAATAAAAATAATAATAAAAATAACAATAATAATAATATTAATATTAATATTAATAACACCTATTATATAGAATTTTAAATTAAATCTTACAGCCTCGAAAACTATTTTATTAAATAATTTCGAAATTAGATAAAAGCTCTCTATATAACGTAAACAACGAGGAAATTGATTCATCTTACATATCAATGCAACGCGTCGCGCCCACTTACGTGCCCGCGACCACGTAAGCACTCGGAGAAACCTTTCACCCTCCCCAAGTGAGCCTTACGCATACAATCTCCAAAAATTTCCTTCCACAGCCGGTGTACCGCGCACTCATCGATATATACGCTTCAAACTGAGCTCGTTACGCGAAAAATGACGCAATTACGTAACCCGCTCGAGCCCCCCCGGGTGTACGTACAAGGTACATAGGCCGCGCGCCGCGCAAAGTACGGGGTGACCTTGTCGTCCTCCAGAGCACGCGCATCCCCCCGGAGGAGGCGGCGATTTAAAGGCAGCATCGATTTCCCCTCGGCGGCTGCTGGCGCGCGCGCGCGCACACACACACGACCGCGAATGTCAGTCAAGGTCAAAGCGCCAAAGTCCACCGCTCGTCGCGCGAAATTATCCCCGCGATTATTTTAGTCCAACCGCGTTTTTTTTTTTTTTTTTTGCCTCGTATTTTAATTGAGAGCGAGATGCGAACTTACGTGATTTATTGGAGGTTACGTGCAGAAAGAGAGAGAAACCGAGGGTGACACACGGAGCGCCGGGCGAACGTCGTCGATCTGGTCGGAGGCGAGCGAACGACTGGCGGACGAAGCGCTCGCGCCTCGGCCGCAGAGTTCACGCAGCAGCGCCCCCCACTCCCCTTCCCTTGAGTTCCACTCGCGGTATCGCGACGGTCACGGCTGCTCTGAAATCACGGGAGTCGCGATGTGTATCTACGGAAAGAACCACGAAACGAGGAGGAAAGTAATTTACGATCTTCTTCTTCTTCTTCGTTAAGCGAAAACATCACTTAATAACAGCTGATAGCAGGCGAGGCGGGAGCTACGAAGTCAAAGGCCCCCGGGGGTCACGATACCGGCGGGTCCCGGCGATTGGAGGAGCGCCGGGGGCGCGGACCAATGGCAGCGCCGCGATTCAGCGGAACATAAGTGGCGGCGTATTTGTCAAGTTTAATTCGTTAAAAATTACGACTCGCCGGCAACGGCGGCTGCGACTTTCCGAGGCATTATACTTTCGCGCGCGCGGCTGAAGGTCGGCCAAGGGCACCTTGAGGCGTGCGTGCCCCTGTGCCGAGTGCGCGGGGCGATGCTTCGGGTGGTGGTGGTGCGGGCCCGCGGGTGGCGTCGACGCGAGCCGCGCGATCGATCGAGCGCTGGAGGAGATGCTCGCATGCAGGCATAATTGGCCGAGTAGGCTTTTTGGAGCGCGTGGCCGGCGACGATTTTGTGCGTAATTGGCGCAGGGTCAATGTCGAGAGGAGAGTATAATTAGATCGGCTATTGATCCAAAGAAACACGGGCGACGTTTATTTTTATTGATTGCTTCGGTGGAGAGATCTTTTCTCTTTTTTTTTTTAAAGGATATATATAGATCTTTGTAGAGGGACTGTGTGTTTATTGTACTGGGGAGATGGGGGACGGGAGGCGCAAGCTCGGCGGGGGAGCTTTCTCATCCGGAGAATGCTTTATTATCGCGTTGATTTTTCACATAATGGTGTCATTGACTTCTTAATTGGTTATAGAGAAATGGGCGAAGATATTTTAATAATGTTGCGATCTGAATTAAATTGGTTTACGAGTGCGGAGCTTTTGATATACTTGTTAGTTTATTGTAAAATTGTAACATTGGGCGAATTTTTCCGTAAAAATTACTGTGAAGCTTTACGTGGAAATTATATACGAAAGAAAAAGTAATTATATGGGCCATTTTGCAAGCGCTGGGATTTTTACGGAAAAATTATTGTAAATTTTGGAGGAGCTTCGAAAAGCTCCGTTATTTTTGCTGAAAAAGCTCCTTAATTTTTACGTGAATATCCTTGTAATTTTTACAAAAAAAAGCTCCTGTAATAATTACGACGATGTTTATTTAAAAATTACAGAGCTTTTTCATAAAAATTCTGGAGCTTTTCCCGTAAAAATGACGGAGCTTTTCAATTGCGTGATTTCGAGTTGTAACGTAATTTTTACGGGGAGCTTTAACTTAATTTTAACGAGAAAATTCTCTCAGTAGAGCTATAATATAAAGTAATGTTAATTCCTAATTCGTAATTGAATGACGTAATTATTTTCTTTTAAAAAAGACGTATTTGAACAGAATTTCGTCAGCCTGATTCTATTTAATAGTACATCGTTTACAAGACCTATTCAATTAAAAATTATTTGTATAACTATAAATGTATTAAGATTTAAAATTCCATTTAAAAAAAATAATTAAATCACTATCAGTATAATAATAATAGAAATAAATAAAAGTACGTAAAGATAAATAGAAAATTTCTGAATTACACTCAGCTTAATGAAAAAAAAATATATAAAACAATATTAATTAAATTAATTATGAGCAGTCGATGGTTATAAATTTACCTGGCAGGTTTGAATAGCGTTTCGAAAGCTCGATCACCGATTGAGAGGCTGATCACCTCGCTATGCACATCCTGAAATTGAAGCATATTTTTTTTCTATTGCAGTACGTTTCTTATACTCTTCACAATTTAAGCTAAGTTAAGTTAAACTATAGTTAATTTTATTTTTAGCATTCGCGAGTTTCTTTTTCTCTTTCCGTGGAATTCTTGTGGAAAAAGCACTGCAGAATATTATACATCGCTTGATTTTTATTAATATATATAACTTGAAATTAAATACTGTGCCAGCTTGGCAAGATTTCTTTGTTTATTAAAACAGAACAAATAATTACGTGTACGTATTTTTTTTTTATGTTTGCAACGTGATATATTCGGAATACTTGGAATAAAATGATTCGCGATTGACTGAATTACACAATTATCGAGTTATGATAAATCCCTATTTTCGAGAACCGACACAAAAGAGTTGCTCATTAACGCATTATGATAGCACCGCAATGAAGTCACATTTTTCATTGACTCAAGTGAAAAATGTGCTTCGATAAGCTCCCCTAGACTCCACATAAATATTCATCATTTTGCTTTTCTTTCGATAAGAATAAATATATATATACTTATGCTTATCAGAAGCGTATTGTGGACCACACCCCTATATCGTAATTTTAGAAACCTTGATAAATTTGATAAATTCTTATCATTAAAAAACAAATGCATTAAAGCGTTCTGAACATTATTCAACGTAATCTGACCGATTGCGCTTGCGCAAATATTATTTGAATCCAAAAATTATTATTTTTTATTAGCGATATTCACAAACGATAATTTATTATTGAAATCTTATAGGTTGCAGTAAAATGAAAAAAGTGTATAATTTATGGTAATTGAAAGATCTATGTTGGATAAATTGAAAAAAAAATTGTATCATACGAAAAGTAAAATGTTCTAAAAAATAAATACTTTTTTTTTTTAAAAAAACAGTAATATATTTATAGTTTTGCACTTTGCTCAAACGTTACAAACGCAGATGAATACTGGAAGGAGTTTCGTAATCTGAATGATCTTTCACCTTATTATCGTGAGTACTCGTTTAATAGTTTTTGAAAATAACGCGTCGTTCATTCAACTTCGAGTGTTTAAATGCTTGCAAATTTAAATTACATTTTAGATTGAATTATTGTTAAAAAAAAAGAATAAATCAAATAATTCCAAAAATATAATTCATAAACTGAAGATAAAGACAAATAATAAACAACAACAAAAATTACATACGTAAAAAATTAAAAGATAAATTATTTATAGCTACTGTAAAATGTAAAATGTAAAATGTATTTGTACACAATTATTTAATGGAATAATCATTGAAAAAATAAAATATCTAATTTTATAAGTAAAATATATTAATTTTTACTGAATATTTAATTCTGACAATATGTTACAAAATAAATGATCATTACTTTTAAACAATCTTTAAAAATAATTCGTACAATATAATCTATTTACAATTGTACTTTGATCAATTAAGTTCCAATTTATCAATTAAAAAAAAAAAAGGATTCTGATTTTTATTCATAATATTCAAATTTTCTTATCTAAATTAACATATAGTAACATTATAGGTATACTTTTCCGTCGTAGTGGTAATTCCAACTACCTCATATAGTCATGTATGCGAATGTCGACAATAAACGACTTCCAATCAGCCCTCCTTTACCTACAATTCACTTATATATTTTATGTATTATTATTATAGTAGTTTTTTATTGGCTTAACTTTTGTATACAGCACATGAATCATGATATTTTATGTACATATACATCATACATACCTTACTCATATTGTGCATATTTATTCGTGAAATCTAACAGGGTGCATCTTATACTAGCTGCATGCCTATATATATATAAACATCGTATTTATACAAATACGTGTAATATAATTAATTAATTAATTTTATCGAAGATATTTATATAAAAGTCACGTAGGGCCTAGGGGAAATATAAACCTCTCTCCTACTCTACTACTCCATTCATTCGAGTGACTCGAGTATAGGTACTATACATACATACATAGAACCACACGCGCGAATGCGCGATACACCATACACACATCCCTTTTTACAGTTTCACGCTTCAAGGGCCTCAAAGTTCACAGTTTCACACTCAATTTGATCATTGACACACGTCCAACGTATATTCCAGTAGGGCAGTCCTCCGCTGAACATCGAGTCATGCTCTCGTAGCCGGCGCAAGTAATATCCCGACTTTTCACGAACACCTACTCCATCGGCACTCGGCAGGCAATTTTGTATTTCATTTTTATGATTTGGTAATTTTGATATGTCGCGGCGCGCGTATACAGCACGCTCATAGGGTCTCGCATTGTGTCGCGCGCATAGAGAGCCGAATGTCCGCTGTGCTGCACTGAGTGGACGTCGGCCGACGAAGGATTCCTCCGACTGGATCGTGGCCTCCGTTGAGACGACGGCGATCGCCGGGAACTTGAAGTGTGACCGCAAAACGTACAGCCCCCGGCCCTCGATTGACCTCCGGGGAAAATGACGCCAGGCTCGCGCGGCCCATGGATTTTAAATCGCCAGCTTTGGGGTTATGTTGTGTTTAAGGTAAATGATGATAACAAATTGTTCTGCAATGGCTGTCCCGACGACGAGTGTGCGTCGGCACTCGTCTCACTAGCGATAGACGTTGACGCACGAACCGTTGGATGTTGCTGTTTTCTTTATTTTATTTCATTTTTTTCGAGAATTTATTGGTCGACCGTTACGTGCGTAACGTGCGCTCGAGGATACTTCGCCATCGGCTTTTTTGGTAAACAATGGATGAAATCAAGAGAAGGGTCTTAAGTTTCTGTACATACAGTCTTAGGCTTGTTTAAAAGAATGTTGAATGATGTATGAAGTCTGTAAAGTGCTTGCTTAAAGTTGATGGTTTAGCGTGTAAAATATTCAATGAGAATAAATGTTGCATTGAATAATAGAGACAGTGGTGTTTTATGAATGAGGTGGTTAAGCATGATTTGCAATATTTATGATTTTTTTGTTGTTCGCTAGTTTCTAAACTATAGATATTTTTTGCTGGTTTTATTG
Source organism: Sycophila texana (assembly GCA_035582955.1). Classification (NCBI taxonomy): domain Eukaryota; kingdom Metazoa; phylum Arthropoda; class Insecta; order Hymenoptera; family Eurytomidae; genus Sycophila; species Sycophila texana. The sequence goes on along the minus strand of JAWWEN010000024.1, from coordinate 488,370 downwards.
CAGAGAAATTATTTCGAATAAAAAGTTATATCAAAAATGAGCACTAGAGGCAGCCATGTGTCGAGGGTGGACGATTCGCCAGACAGTAGATCGAGAAAAAGGAAACAGTATTCTCAGGATTCTCATTCACAGTCTAGCAGGGATTCGGGTGGATCTTTTACAAGAAGAAAATCCTTTGACAAGGATAAGCGGTAAAATATATAAAATGACTGTTGTAAAGTAGTTTCATTAGCATTAAGAATTAGTCTAATGTTTTTTAAAATAATTTTTTAGCATGAACAAAGGAGGGTCAAATTCTAATTATGACAGGGATAATAAAAGACCAAGGAACTTTCAAAATGGAGATAATTCCAATTTTAGAAGAAATGATCGTCCATTTCAGCAAAGGAATCAAGGCAGATTTCAGCAAAATAGAAACTTTGATAATCAAAGGTTTAATAACAGGTTCGACAACAGAAACGGCAGAAATTTTCCACAGCGCAGGGATAATCAAATGAATCAACGGGGTTTTAACAATGACAGAAACAGAAATAATAGAAACTGGAATCAAAACAATGATAACAGGAGATTTCAAAATAACCGAAATCAAGGCAATTGGAATAGGAATAACCAAGGAAATTTTGATAGAAGACAATCTGATAGATTTGGGAATAATGGAAACAGATCTAATATAGGAGATAGATACTGGAAGCAAAATCCTCCTAATGATAAATATTCCCAAAATCGAAGTCAACAAAATAAGAGTTCTGATTCTGGTAGAACTCAAGAGTCAAGAAGTACAAGAGATTCCAGAAGTTTTGAAGGTAGAAATAGGCATGAGAAAACAGTAGACTTATCTCCATCTCCAAAGCCAATAGAGGCAGAAAAAGTTGATATAGCATCAGATGTAGAAATAGTAAAACCTGTTCCTGAAAAGAAAAAGAAGAAGAAAAGAGCTCGATCATCATCTTCATCATCTTCAAGTTCTGCATCCTCATCAAGCTCAGAGAGTGATTCGAGTGATTCCAGTGACTCTAGTGATGATTCAAGTAGTAGTAGTAGTAGCAGTTCTGATGAAGAAAAGAAGAAGAAGAAAAAGAAAAAGTTAGCCAAAAAGCTGAAGAAAAAAGAGAAGAAACGTAAAAAGAAGAAGAAGAAGAAATTAAAGAAGAAACTTGCTAAGAAATCTAAGAATTCTGTGAGTGAAGAAAAAAAAATGACTGATAAAACAGAAAATGAGCACGACCGCCTGCTTAGTGATATTTCATTAGAGCAATCATCAAGAGCAAAAGCAATGGCCCCTATGTCTAAAAAAGAGTGGGACAAACGACAAAATGTCGTTCGCAGAGTTTTTGACCCAGAATCTGGTAGACACAGGTGAATATAATATTTATTGTGTATGTAATAAAAAAATTATTTGACATTTAATAAACGTAATTACAATTAAATTTTTTTTAATTCACAGATTAATTAAGGGCGATGGTGAAGTTATAGAAGAAATAGTAAGTCGTGATCGCCATAAGCAAATAAATAACCAAGCAACCAGAAGTGATGGAGAGTACTTTCAGTCACAATTAAGAAAAAAGTAGAGGTATCAGTCTTATAAATGTGTAAATTTAAAGACTTCTATCTAAAACTATTTTCTTAAATTGCACATTTATTGTCGTATATTAATACATTAAGTCTTAAAACCTTGTCAAGATAGAATAAAAAAATATTACTAAATAATCTGAATTTAAAATATAACCCCACATTGTGAAAATTTAATAAACATTTATTTTTTATTATGTAAATTTAAAACTGAATTTATACATACTTAATTAATAGATAGCTTAATTTTTTATAAAATTGTAAACAATGATTTTAATAACTGATTTTACGAAATTATGAAAATTATCAAATCTAACAGAAGTAAAATAAATTTCAAACACGTATTTTAACAAAAGTAATACGAGCTCTTTACAAATTTGTTTATATTAATTATGTACAAATATTATACAAGACTTGCTTTAGAAAGAGGTCATCATAGGTTAAAAACTTAAAAAGAAAATCTTATAAATTACTGGCTGAAGTATAATAAGTACTTTCATAATGTTAACACTGTAATAAAAGATTGACTTAAATATTAAAAAGTTTTTGTGTCCTTGTAAACAACGAGATCTCTCAACAAACTCCAAGAAACGAATATCGTTTACACAACTTTGTACAAATCATGCACAACAGTTTATCCTCAATAGTCTTCAATACACTTAAATACAATTCAATCATTTTTGTAAATAAAGTAAAGTGAACTGTAATCTTCTAAATTGGATACTTATAACTTGAAATTAGGCTTGAGCTAGCTCGGTAAAAAAGTTTTATGGAAGATACGGTTGTTTTAATACGTGGAAAATGCATTTAAAAATTGGACCCATAAAATATTCTATATCCTTCAACTATTATTTATTTACAAAAATCATTGCAGTTTTAAAGGTTTCTAACTTCAGAATATGCTAATACTCGGCATTACTAAATTCTTTTCTACATATTAAAATTGTATCGTTTATATTTTCACTTTCCTTGTGCTGTTCAAATACTGAAATCCTTACTGTTTCTGTTATTAAATTAAGCCGGACATTCTGAAATTAAAAACACTTCCCCGTCATTACTGTCTAGAACAATTGAATGAAAAGTGATGTATGACCATCCCTATAAATAGGATCATCAGTAATGGATGCACGACACAAAGGGCAGGATCTTTCTCTGTCTAGCCAAGTGGTGACACAGCTCTCGCAGAAGATATGTTTGCAATGGAGCCTTACTGGCAATGAATATTCCTCATGGCATATGGCACATATACCTCCAGAAGCAACAATTTGTTCCTTAGAAGGAGAAACACCTAAGCTCTAAAACATTAAAAATTAGTTATTATATTAACAATTATTTATTGAGATTTTCAGTGTTAATTTTTTTAAAACAATTTTACATACCACATTTTGTAACATTTTCCATCCAGCTTCAAAAAATAATCTTACATGTGAATTTATGTCATTTACTTTATTTACTACATAAATTATAAATAGAACAATTCCTAGCACTTTGTCAGGGCTTTCATAAATTGAAAGAAGATACTGTAACCAAGGTTTAAGTGGAGCTCCACATCGATACAGCTGAGAGGCAGCTTCTATCATTAAATAGTATTTTCCCTGAAATTAATATAGTAATATAAAATCTCAAAAGTAAAAATCTAAAGTAGATGTTAGAAGGTAAAAAATAGGGACCAAAGAATTCATTCGAATTAAATATTACTCACTCTTTTTTGGAAAGGAAGTACTTTGACTGGCAAGCACGTTAATAAAACTTTAAAACCAACTGTAATCAACTTTAAAATGAAGTCTGTTACTGCCACAGTCCATAGCAGTTGTGGAATAGTAACAGGTGGTGTGTAGGAGAAAAATATAGGTTCTTTGAATACAAAATTGATGAAAAGAAAACAGCCAATTATGTAACAAAGAATTCCCAATAAAGTCATGCGACTTTGATTCTGTTGTTTTAGTATTTCTCTTTTTAAATCATTGTTTGCTTGAACAAACGCAACTACTAATAAAATAAAATTTAGAATTTCAGCTCCATTGTCATATATAACTGCAAAGGAAGAAGAAATATTTAAAAAATAGAATCAATATTTTTATATCTAAAAATAAATAAAAGTCGATTTACATACACTTTGTAAGCAGTATTGTAAGAAACGGAATGTAACTTTCAAGAGTTTTGTGAGTTGCATTGGTTGTTTCTTCACTTATAGCAAGTGATTGCGTAGGATTTGTATCTGCATTATTATTGTTATTTTGGTTTCCTGCATTAGCAGCTTCTCTAATATTATTCACAAAGTTTTCTGTAAATGAATGATTCTGATGGTCATTATTCTGTGGTGGTTCAGGTGCAAAATTTGGTGGCTGTTCATCAAGATTTATAACTACACTATCTGCTCGTTCACTAGGTGTTGGAGGTTGCAATTGAATTTGTCTTTGGTGATTTGGATTTAACCATCCTTGTAGTGTTATTATAGCTGGTCTCTAAAAAGTGATAAAGTTTTTATTTTAAAGGATGATGTAATTATTTGGTTTGTGTTATCTTTCTTAGCTCGTTAATGTCAATATCATAATGAGTGTCAATTAAAAGCGGTAGAAACTACTAAGCAATTCACAAGAAGTAAATTTCATTAGCTTACTGATCTTGATAAATTTATTAGAGGACTAATCTCTCCAATTGTTGAGGAGAGATTATCTGCAATGATTCTTCTAGAATCTTCCATTGGATTAAAATTAAAGCCCAACGTTATTGTCCCATTAGAATTTGTAGAATTTGGAGGCACATAAGAATGTGTCATAAGTATTCCAGCTGGTGGGTTACTTTCTGTGTCGTCAGTTCTGGGCTCTGCTTCAGATTCTGCCTCGACTATGTTTATAGCGGTATCAGCCATAACAAATCTCTAGAAACATTAAACGAAAATTAAGTATAAATCCGCAAACAAAACCAATTTAAATATTTGATTCTCCTATGAAACATCACTAGAAGCGAGCCTTAAAATTCTGCTCCCCCAACAGTAACCATCATCGCAAGCGAATGTAAACATTCAAAATTTAACAACATATGTTTTACGCAATAAAAATAAAAAGCACAAAAACATCTCACAAGCTCACACATGTCCATCAAGGTCAAAGAAAGTTTTCGCGAGTAAAAAAGTAGACCAATAAACTATCAAAAAAAATTCTCGATAACGAACCCTTTTCTTGCCGACCACGTCGGTCTCCATGCCCGCGAGCAGCATCGAAAACAGCCACTACACTGCACCGCGCGCTCTCTCATCAAAAATTGTCATCCGCACAACCTCTCCGCGCAATCACAGCTGCTCCAAAAAAAAAAAAAAAAAAAAAAAGAGGAGAAAACTCGTGCTTGCAGGTAGGTACCTATCGACGTATATAACAAACAACTGTGCACACACGCGCTTCAGACAAAGAAGAAAAAAAAATTCCAAAACTATTAAATGAAACGAGTAGCACACACAGCCGTGGCCCGTACAAGGTACATTATAGACGTTCCAGTCGCGCGACTCGAGTGCGCGGCTCGCGATTAATATTATTCCGTCGAAATTGACAAATAAATGGCACTGTGGGAGCCGCGCGCGTTGACGCAACCGATAAAAGGCGCCGAGTTACGCGCTCGCGGGCGAAAGTGGCGGCGGCCGTGTCTGTCTCTTACTTTGATATTACAGCTTCTTGACGATCTCGGTGAAAAAAAGAGTCGCTGGCGCAAGGTCGCGCATTATATCCCTTCACCTCCTCCAGTCCTCAGAGCTGCATAGCGGCGCCCGATGCTCGATGCGTGCGGCGAGATGGCCGCGGCATAATCCTCGCACCTGCAGCAGTCCTTCGCGGACGGGTACCTACGACGGGGCTGAGGAGGCGGTAGCCGTCGTCGACTCGAGGGTAGGCTAATATAGGCGTCGAGCGCGATATAAGCACTCACTTTGGAGGTGCGGGTGCACGGGGCGTGCAGAGCTAGTTACGCCGCTGCAGGCACGACGACGGATCGAGCGACTGTCCAGGTGTGTAATTGGGGCCGGGGGGAGACGAATGCGGAAGCCCGGAGTCGCGATGGAGACGCGGCACTTTCACCTTACGACTTCTTCGCTTTGGCTTTGCGCACGTATTTTAGTGTAGGTATAGGTGTATTTACACACGCCGTGCGCGATCTCACGAATGACACGCGCGCGGCGACTGTCGCTCCGCCAGCGGACGAGGTTGTCGTAAAAATTCATTGTTGCTCCGTTTTGTTCGCTTCTTTCGTGATGTGTATGTATGTGTGGATGTACGTGTTATTAAGTATATTTTGTTATTAAAAACGCGCAATTATGAATTGTTATCGCGAAGAGTTGCTAAAGTTTCGTTTTGTTTACGTTTTTTTTTTGTCTTTATCTTTTCGCGTGCGGGCGGTGAAAAATGGCATCGGGTTTAAAAGCCTTGTATGTGTGTGTATATATACACACGTGATTGTTGCATTATATAGCAATTTAATTTGCATTGACAGCGACGTGCATTGTCGTGACTGTGCGTTTCTATTCATTAAAAACACTGAATTTTTCTAGCGAAGATATTAAAAAAATAGAATTTTAATAATCATAATAGTAATAAATTAAAATAAAATAAAATAAATAAATAAATATATTTAAAATAAATATGTTTATTTATTTATAGTTATTTATTTAATGGTTTAATGATTATAGTAAGTCCCGTATACAATTTATGCGAAAGTCCCTAAATTTAAATTATTAATTAACTTACTAATACTAGAAAATAAATTATAATTAACTTACTTAAAAGATTAAATATAATTATAAAATTCGATATTTATTTATTTATTTAATAAATATAATTAAATGTGTATAATTTAAAAAATAAAACATTTGTATGTTATATTTTCGTAACATAAATAGCGTATATATAAATAGCATGAAATATAAACTGAGCATTTCATTTCGGAGCAGAATACGCTAGATATAACTAATATAAACAATATGTGCTGTCTGAAAAACACGCTGAAAAACGATCGATCTATTTAAAAATGGACGAAATTTAAAATATAAGTAGGCGCACTGCTCCAAATCGATTCCATTTACAGAATCCTAGAAAATAAAAAAAAAAGATTAACGTTTATTTCCAGCACTTCGATAGGCTAAAAATATATCGCTTCTGAACTTCTGAACTACATTTCCAGAGCAGCAATGAAGTACAGTAGTACAATATATTAGAACTGACAACGACTTCGCCGCGGCGGTTGCTGGAGAACCTCTGATCAGCTGTTTGGTCAGTTCGCTCCGCGGGCTGCGGGCATGCACGCATAGTGTACGCGGGATTGGAAGAAAAATGTGATCGGTCAACGGGAGAGGAGGCAACGTCAACAATAGCCCTTGAGGATTATGCCAAGAAGGTTTCGAACGCCAGTGCGAAACCGACGCCGCCGCCGAGAGGTTGGAAAAATGATACGTCGAAACAGGTATGGATCGAACCCTTTTTCATTACCAACTTATTTCATCACTTGGCGCTTATGCAATTAACCTTAATTGAAGGGTCAAGTAGATGTAGTTAGCAGGCTCTATCATTGTTGTCAAGGAATTCGAATGTTTTTTGGGTGTGGGTGGACGCCGAATTAATTTAAATTTGGGCAGAAATTAATTTGACACTGCAGCTAGAGGTGAATTCTTCATGTAGTTTGTATGTTTCTTTTAATGAAATGATTTGAAACTAGAAATGTTAATTATATTGCAGTTTTTAATGGGATTTGGTTTGTTTACTGCGAAACACATTTTAAAAATTCGAAGACGTTGCTAATTAAGTTTAATAATTGAATTAGGTAAAATTAGATCGAGTGACCTACAAGTATTAAATTAGTATCTTCTATTCTTAAACGTTACATCTTCCCGTAGCTATAATTATAATATGATCTTTCTTTTTCAGAACGAGACATAAAATTTATTTTATTGGTCTTCTTCTTGGAATCACGGTGCTCTACAATGAATTTCTTGCCTATGAAATTCAAGCCTTTAAATGGTCTGTTAAGCAGTGTGTAGATTGTGTTGTAGTATTACTCATAGCTGATCCTCAAATACTTGGCTTCAAAAATGAAAATTACAAGGGCTCGACATGGGCAGTGTGGGACAGTGACAGGTATTGCATTAGTAACACTTATTTTATTGTTTTAAACTATTAGATGATTTACTTTTATCAAATAAAACTTTATTGTAGGTACTTAAGGAAGACTTTTTCAAGAGCTGTAAGTCATACTCGACCTGATATTATTGTATTTCTTGGTGACTTAATGGATGAAGGACATATTGCATCTCCTGAAGAATTTGAGAAATATAAAAGAAGGATTGCTTCTATTTTTGATACCCCTGATCATATTATGGTAAAAATCTTTAAAATTTAATAATTATAATATTTGACTCTTAAATATTTTATATATTCTATTCATTTTTTTTATTTTTTTAGAAAATTTATTTACCTGGTGATAATGATATTGGAGGAGAAGAAGATATGGTTTCATCTCATATTCATGAAAGATTTAATTATGCTTACACACAATCGGACACTTTAGTTTACACCAGTGCAACATTCTTCAAAGTTTGTACCTGTCATTATTAAATGAGTTAGTCTCTTTTTTAAAGTTGTATTTACTATTAATTATTTATAGGTAAACAGATTAACTAAAACAATTCCTGCTGCACCAAAAGAAGCTTTTCTCAATGATTATGCCGAAAGAAACACTACAAATGTTGTACTAAGTCACATGCCTTTGCTGTTTATGCCTGGAACATTTGTTCAAAATGTATGTAATAATAATTATAATTTAAACTTTATAGAAAAAAATTAATTTATAATTAATCATTTTTTCAGGTTCTGAAAGAATTGTCCCCTCAAATTATATTTACTGCACATGAGCACAAAGCCATGCATATGAGTCTAGATACAGCAACTGATCAATTAAGTGAAATATGGATGCTACCTCCTCATGAAAGTGCTCTCTATCAATTGAGGCTAGATATGGGTGATATACATGAATTACAGATACCAACGTGCTCTTACAGAATGGGAACGCTTAATATGGGCTTTGGATTGGCTTACATAGGTATTCTTTTTTTTTTGTAATATTACTTTATTTTATCAAAATATAGCTAAAAATAAAACCAATTGCATTTGTTACAGATACTCAAGAAAAAACGTTAGATTTTACGATACTATGGTTACCAGATAGATTTTATCAACTTTGGTTGTACCTTTACATTTTAGGAGCAGCAGTTGTTTTCGCTGCTTTTTTCCTCATTTGCGGCGCGTGTACGAGTAATCATGTAGCTTACAGTCGCGTCCCCATATAATTATTTCTGGAAATACTTAACATCAAATACTTAAGAGAGTTTAGACTTTTTTCTTGAATCTCGAATAGAAACAATGAGACTAAATTGCCAATTAGTTAAGAAGTGAAAACATACTTAATTAGATATCTTTCTCATAGAGAAGTTTTCAACTCTTAGAATTTTCATGACAAAATTAGATTAATTCAAACTAATTAGGTATAGATATCCGTCCAATAGGGTCAAAGCTTTTATTTTTATTGCTTGCACTTCTATTTTTTTTTATATTATCTTGTTTTTTTTTTTCAATTTTATTAACACTTTTTATAGAAAAAAATTTATAAAATGATTCCAAAAATATTTATTAAAATACGGAATTTTGATAAGTGAACTTTTTAAAAATTTTACTTATAAGTATCTTTTTTAAGAAACTTATTCTTTATTAATATAAGAATGTGTAACATGACTTAAAAACTTTATTCATATTAAAAAAAAAAATGAAATTACCGAAATGAAATATTTTACTACTGTACAGAGAATACATGTTATATTATATGTTGGTGTAGTAATATGTAACAGTTATCTGTTGAATTGTTCATATGTTGGAAATGATCTATATATGTATTAACTAAAAAGAAATCAAAACTATTGAATAGATATAATATGAAAAATGTTTGCAGGCTTCGCATGAATCTTTGTATAGTTTACAATGTTATAATGTAAATTGTAAATGAAATAATCAATTTGCAATAAATGTAATAGTAATTTTGTAATGTTGTTACAATATTTTAACAGAATATAATATATATAATTTAAAAAAAAGTTAATTGTGTGGCTTCTTTATTATATAAATTGTTTTTTATTTTTAACAAATATTTAAAATTAAGTACATAAGAATGTATTACTTTACTCCTTTATTCAGTGAGACGATAAATACTATACCCTATATATATACATACTGTTGCCATTATGCTGCTTTCGCGCCGTTTCCTGCATCAATTGTCATTACAAAAAATTATTGTCCGGCAAATCGCTTCGTCTCGCAAAACTGTCATGAGTAAACGAAAAGCTCCTGATAATACTGATAATCCCAATCAGGATATGTGCGAATTTTTAACAGGTGCGAAATAAATAATAAATTATAGTAAATTTATTCGCCTGATATATTTTAATAAGTATAACCTTAAACTTAGTCGAATTTATTATTTTTTATCAAAGAAGCAGTTAAAAATTTATCAGTATTGATCTTTAATAAAATGCATAAAAAATGTATTATTTATTGAAACATTCAATGTTTATTTTTGTAATGAATGTGTTGTTAAATTTTTTATTTTTCTGTACAAATGAAATAAGATTTTTAGTTGAAAAATTGTCTTCAAAGAAAATATTTTTACTTAAAAATTCATTAAAAATGTGTAGATAGTTAATCATGAGAAGTGGACATGTAGTATATACAATGATTAGAAATATATATTTAACTTTAATTACAAATACATACAAGATACAATCTAATTTCAATTAAATTTTTTATTATATTTATTAATACTATGCCTGTCATGACACTGAAATTGGCAGTCGATTCAATTTTCATGATGAAATCATCATTTTTCCTTACAAAAATTTTTTGCAGTTACCTTATCGATATATAAAGTAGCCCTGACAATTACAATAGGCAATTTCTTTGGGGTTTTTTTCGAATCGGCTGCCATTGAATCTTCTGTCAATTTCAGTGTCATATGCCCGTCACTGATTTTAATCAACAGGAAGAAGTTTTTTAATATCTAAGTACCAAAGTAAAATCAAATTAATTTTTTCAAATAAATATTTTCAATATTTTATTAAAAACTGTTGATGTACTTAAAAACATTGTTGTGTGTAAAAGATTTTTGCTATATTTAATGTTCAGTATTATAAATCTACATTATCCAGATTGGATGACGATCCCGTTGGTAAATCTGGTGGTATAAACTTGCCAATTGGCTTAACTGCTTCTTTTTGCTCTGCCAGTTTTCTCATTTCTTGTCTTAGTTTTTCTAAAATTGCATGGTTTGGTTGATTAACTGCAGCTTTTCCTTGAAGCAATGTAATTTCTTGCTCCAACTGTTTTTTCTCCTTGAAAGACTTTACACTGCGGGAACCATACAATCTAAGTAATGATCCCCAAGAATGAATGTGTGGATGCAAAAGTTGTAGTATAGCTTGAGCTGCCCGCTGCTTTCCATCCTTTTTATTTCTACAAATAACAGTTGCTTCATGTTTTCCTACCCTCATAGTGAATTCATTGCGCTGGTGTTTTAATGTATTTACAGAATAGTTTATGTGCATGTCACCAAGACCAAAATTTCTCTGCAAGCATGTGATTAAAATTGCATGAGGTAATGGTTCAGTTGTTTTTGCACAGAATTCAGCAACCCTTGGATCATTAATGGATATCTCATCAAAAAATGATAGATCAGCATCTGAATTTGCTTTGGAGGCTTTGATTGTTTGACTAGAATTAGTAGAAGCATTATCTGAAACTGCATCACCAGAAATTTTATCCTTCATTTGTGGTATCAAAATTTCTAAAGTTTTTTTTGCTGCATTAGCTTTTGCTTGTTTTTTACTGCTTCCAAAACCACTGCCATAAGACATATCATTAATATATACAACCGCAGAGTAAGGAGTTGCAGCATTTTCCAATTCTTTGAATTTGTATGTAGGTTGCTTTTTCAAAGCATGTTGTACGTATTCGTGTAGAATGCATACATAGCTTTTACCAGATGGATTCATAATCCAATGTTTTGGTGGTCTACTAGCAGCCTCTTCTTCTTGTGTAGAAGTGCCACTTGAGTAAGTTGAATTGTTTCCAACAGGAAATGTAATGAGTTTGGTACCGTCTGGCAAAGTAGGACGTTCCAATTGCTTTCTTTGTTTTTGATTCTTTGTAAATTTTCTTCTTTGGGACCAAGATTTGAATCTCATAACTTTGATGGACTTAAATCGGAATAGAGACTGACAGTAACTTCTAAGGTTTTCACCATCAAGGGATTGTGTTGCTCTATTTTCCTGAATGGTTTCAATTTTAGCATTTGGCAAGCTGCAAGTTTGCGTTGCTTGTAGTCGTTCGGTATCCCTCTGTTTTTCTTCCTCTTCTTCTTTTAATGCTCTCTTGTATTGCAAACATGGAATGGCACTTACAGGTACTTCGTGTTTCCTTACACTACCTGGTCCAAGAAAATAAGGTTTTGACAATGTACATACTCTGCTCTGCTTGTGTAAATATAAAGGCATACCACTATTATGGGTTACCTAAAAATAAAAATAAATTTTTAAATCTCTGTCAGTTAAAAAGCACAGCTTATTTAATAATGTAAGTAAATTTTATTTTTGTAGCATAATTTTCATAAATACCTGCACCCAGCCTTCCGGTAATACATCAAAGTGATTGTGTCCAATTTCATCTAAAACTAGCTTTTCCTTTTCTTCATAAAGCATGTCAGATCTCTTATCCAAGCGCTTCCCTTTGAATGCTTCGGGTAAACCCTCTTCAAGCATAGCCTCGATCTCTTCATCAGGAATATCCGAATCCATACTGTCATTTGAACAACCATCCGACTCAGACCCATCTTGATTGGTATGCTGCTCCAGGTCATCTAGAATATCAAATTGCCTTAGATCGTGGTCACTTACATCTGCAGATTCAACAGGATTTTCAGCTTCCTGTTGTTTCGGAGTTTCAGTTTCTTCAGGTACAATAGACTCCGTGTCCATGCTATCGGATTGCGGCTTAAGTGCAGTAACTTCCTCCATGGAATCGGATTCTTGTTTGGATGTTTCGGGCTCGGGATCAGCTTCTATTTGTGGTGTTTCCTTCACATGCTCCACGCTGTCCTGTTCGTCCACCTCCATTATAATGTTTCTTTATATTTACTCCACTTCCACTTCGTTGTCAGTAGTCGGAGATTTAAACTTCCTCGCGCCAGTTTCACTCACGAAATTGAACAATTTTTTTAACGAAATTAACTTACTTTACGAGGACCTTTTACAACGTACACAAGCTGATATAAGCATGTTTACAAATTGAAGGTTAGGCTAGATCATTTTCACCGACGGCATGTGATAGGCCCGATTCGATTACATGTGACATCGTGACGTCAAGTAGCGGGATATTCAAAAAAAGATTTTTTTTTCTATAAATTCGCAGTCAGCTTCCCAATTTAAATAAGAATGAATAATAAAATTAATTAAATTATCTAGAATTGCAAAACGAACTCCTCAGATCTTAATTCAATGTTAAGATGCAAGAGGCGTGCAGGTATAAGATTGGTAGTATAAGACTTCTAACTGTTCATAATTTTTTTTGAATACTTAGAATATGTTCATTTGGCTTCAGGCGTAAAAGAAGATGCATCTTTTATCAGGAGAAAAGAAAAAAAAAGGCAAAATTAATCAAAATTTTGCGCACTATTTTTTTTTTTTTTTAATTTCAATTATTACAAATTATTCGTCTGATATACTTATAACTTTATATTAAAAATTGTATTTTTTTTTTTATTTTTCAGAATTAGCAAATTACGAAAAGAATGTAAGTAAAAACATTTACAAATCCAATGCCTACCGAAAGGCTGCGAGTACCTTGGCAAGTTTACCGGGGCGAGTAAAGTCCGGCGATGAAGCTAAAAAACTTCCTGGGATTGGCGTTAAAATAGCAAAGAAGATCGATGAATTCCTCGAAACTGGCAAACTTCGAAAATTAGAAGACGTAAGTTAATTTTGCACATTTTTTAATTAGTAACCAAAAAATTCAATTTTAATAAATCAAGTTTGTTTTACTTAATAATAAATGAAAAACATTTTTTTTTTTTTTTTTTTAGATTAATAAAGATGAAAATAATCGGGCTATAAATTTGTTAACGCGAGTAACTGGGATCGGACCTTCAAAAGCGAAAGAACTCGTCGATGCGGGTATCAAAACTATTGAAGATTTGGAAAAAAATCAGGACAAGCTTAATCATCATCAGAAAATAGGATTAAAGTAATTTAAAGACTATCTTATTATTTATTATCTGTTGCACGTGTGTAAATTACATGCTGCTTATAACATTTTTTTATTTATACGTAAAAATTTTAATTATTGTTATATACAGACATTTTGAAGACTTCGAAAAGAAGATCCCCAGAGAAGAAATTGAAGAGGTTGAACAGGTGTTGGAGGAATTGATTCACGAACTCGACGAGAATTACATCATTACGATTTGCGGGAGCTACAGGCGAGGGAAAAAAGAAAGTGGAGACATCGACGTACTTTTGACGCATCCGAGCTTCAAATCCGACAGCAAAGATGCAAAAAAACACAACAGACTTTTGAAGGCTGTTGTGGAGCAGCTCCAAGAAAACAAATTGATAACCGATACCATATCACTTGGAGATACTAAATTTATGGTAAACGGGAGCGAAACAAAATAAATTTTACTTAAACGAGTTTTTTTTTTTTTAAACAAAATTATGATTTTAGGGTGTGTGTCGATTAAACGAAGAGAAACCGTACAGGAGATTGGATATTCGTTTGGCACCTCATGATCAGTATTATTGCGCTGTACTTTACTTCACTGGAAGCGATTTGTTCAACAAAAACATGAGGACACATGCTTTGGAAAAGAAATACACATTAAACGAATACACACTCAAAAAGTTAACTTTAGAAGGTATGCAAGGACTTCAACTTCAACATCATTTATCTTTAAATGAAATTTATAATGTTCTGCTTATTGTTTAGGTCTTCCTGGAGAAGCAGAGAAAATCACTTGCGAGGAAGACATATTTAGAATTCTTCAAATGCCATACAAAAAACCTGAGGAGCGAAATATTTAAAAATTAGATTAATTTATCTACTGTTTCCTACGTGAAGTTTGTAACATATATATTATATTAAATTAATCATATATTTTTCTTTATAAATTATTTATTTAGTTTTTATTAAATATTACACAAAATAATATAAAAATATTTATAGCTTTTTATGAAACTGCTAAATGAAACACTTAATAACTTTATAAAATACTGTATTAGTCAGAAATATTAATTATTATTATTATACATATGAAAATTTTCGAAAGCATGAAACACAGCACTCTTTTCTCTTACAAAATAATTTGTTGGTTATCACAATCAATTGAAAGTATTTCACTCTCTCGAGTATGCCAAAAGCACGTTTCTCTTTTTCTTTGTAACATTTATGTAAAGTAATGTTATCAATACATATATTTTTACTTAGTTTTACCTGATCTTTATATAGTTATCAATATCTCTTTTTTATATAACAGATAGGCGAGGATTGCCCACAAAGTAGTTGTCCACAAATTCATAGCGAGTATTGAGGTATGAGTCGGAACTCCTGATATTTCCCATGCAAATGGAAACAGACCCATTACTAAGTAGTGACCAATGTATAAAAATATTGGATTCGCTCCTAAAAAAACATTGATGCAATTATTTTGTTTTCAAATTGAACTATTAAAGTGAATAAATATGTTGCATTGTAATATCATTAACAAAAAAATGTCATTTTTACCTGCATAAATAAATGGTGCTCCACTCCAGTATTTCTTATGATCAATTAAGAAATATAGAGCAGCAAAAAGCAAGAAAGCAAAACTAGATGTGCACAACACAAAAGATAATGACATCATGTTTTTATTAACAGGAATAGCACCATGTTCCAGACTGAAATTGCAAAGCAAACCAGCTATTAAACCCTGAAAAAATAATTGTAAAATATTAGTGTCTTAATTAATGTATTTGAAGCTATAAGTGGGTAAATAATATTTTTGTACCAGTCCTGCAAACCAGATAAGCCATCTGATTATTCTTGAGTATGTTTGATAATAAGTGACATAAATGCGACCAGCCTGAACTCCCATGAATACTATCAGTGTAGCTGATATTGTATTCATAAATCCTGCAATGTAAGTTTCATAATAAACCAAGTGGAACATTGAATTTGGAATTTGTATTGGTTCACATTACAAAACTTTTTTAAATTATTAATTAACTAAATTACCTTCTGGATCATGACGAAGTGTAGGTCCATAAATAGCATTGTGTGTTTTATTGTACATGTGTT
>JAWWEN010000024.1:453456-463722 GCA_035582955.1 Sycophila texana | reverse complement strand
CAGCTGGCTCGAGAACTCCTCATTACGGCTCGATGACGCCGTCGCACGACGCAGGCTCTAGAACGCCAGGACAATCGGGCGCCTGGGATCCGACGGTAACTAACACACCTGCGCGCACGAACGATTTCGACGGCTACAACCTTGAAGACAATGGCTCGCCGGCATATGCACCGGGCTTCACAAACACTGGATCGTTCGCGCCCCAGACTCCGGGTACGATGTACGGCTCGGAGGCGAGTTTCGGTCCCTACCAAACGAGCCCCAGTCCAGCGGCGAGCGCCACTGCCAGCCCCAGTCCAGCCGCGTACAGCTCCACACCGTCGCCCGTCGGTACGGGATATACAGCCAGCCCTCACGGGTCTTTCGCTTCACCCTCGCCAATGGGCTACAGTCCCATGACACCGGGTACGATGAATAGCCCCTACAGTCCGCAGACTCCCGGATCCACGATCGAGTCTAGCCACAATTCAAGTATCTTTGGTACCGAGTGGCACACTACCGACATCGAGGTTCGGATTCGGGACTCCATTCAAGACTCCAATATTGCTGGGCAACAAGGATATATCACGACTGTCAATGTAAGAAATTCATTGATTTTATAATGTGATTTGTATCGAACAGGATAAATTTGTGATTAATTTTTAATGTTAATAAAAATCGTTTTTGTTCTAGGGTGGGATGTGCACAGTATTTTTGCCGAGAGAGGATAGAACGATTAATATATTGTGCGATCAATTAGAACCAGTCGTTCCTTCACAAAACGACAGGGTAAAAGTGATCATTGGCGAAGATCGAGAAACCGTCGGCACGCTTTTGTCCATAGATAATCAAGAAGGTGTGTTCAAATCCAATGCGGGAGAAGTAACAATGTTGCAGCTGCGATTCTTGTGCAAAATGCGATCGTCGTAGGATGAAGAATCAAAAAAATTTAAGATGCTAATTGTATATTTTACATTTGGAACGTGACATTAAAGTAAAACATTTCATCACGAAAGTTCATTTGCATGCATTATAATATATTATATACATTATATATTTATGGTATGATATAATGAAATGTAATGAATATTTTTATATGCAGAATACTTGATTGATGGTGATTTTTTAATTGCGAATCCGATTGATTTTTAAACACTGTGATAGCTATTTTAATTGTATCTCAAATTACTTTGATAAAATTATATGTATATAATTATTGTACATTTTATGTTACAATTTTACTATCATATAATTTTATTTAAATATTTAAAATTCCTGAAAAAGAAACATTTTATTCCACTATAGTCAATCAGAAAAATGTATTTATATTTGTTGGGAATACATTACCTTTAACGTAAGAACAAATTGTTTATTTCTTTTCTTTCACTTTAAGTCATCTTTCGTTTAAATAAAGTAACATAAGTTTCGCAAAAAAAATTATTATAATCTCTGTACATCTTTAGAGTAAGTCTGTATCAATCGGTTTCTGAAATTTTTGCAAGCAAAATTAATGAAATAAACAATTGTTAAATAAATTGTTTTATTTAAATTAGATATTATTAATTGTGCTATAGCTTGAATAGAACATTTGGAATTTGATCATTTTACTGTAATATAGTCTAATATATAATTACCATATTTTTATAACTTTGCTATAAGTCTGACATAAATTATTGCCTCGATTTGTGTTTGTTTAAATGTACGCAAGTACAGCTGTATTTAAATAAATCATCTTATTTATTACGATACTTAAAAACTAAATTGCAGCATAAGTTTAAGTAATTAAAGCGTACTAGTGCATTATTTACAATGTCGAAAAATTGGCTATTAATGAAAGTAACAATTATTACGAACATTAATAATAAAAGTTTACTGACAATTTTACTTTTATTGTTCAAAATCATAATATTTGTAATGGGATTTTCAAAAGAGATAAGATAAGCTCGCATTTCGTGTTCTGTTTTGAAGACGCCTACTCTATAATATAGAAGGTAAACAAACATGAAAAACAAATAAAGTCCATATAGATAAATCGTTTCATCGTTTTGGAATGCAAGCATTTAAATAAGAGAACAGCTGACCAAAACTAGCAGCTGATTGCCGCTCCTCCCCCGCCTAAAACCGGCGGTGAAAGTATAATACCTATACTAGATTAGTATAGATATATGTTAAACTACATGAATTATGGTGTTTGAAGCAATATTGCTTAAAATGTACGATCACTGTTATTCACGAATTTTACTTACGAAATGATGTTACAGTATGAAAATTTAACTATTAAATGAAAGTCAATTATAGATACATAAATATCTGCATTAAAATGTTACAAGGATGAAAACAGTTGAGGGTTTAGGTTATGTTTAAGAAAGTTGTTCAATAAAGTTGATTTACGTTTTAATTAAAATAATAAATAAAGATGTGTCCTGCACTATTGGAAAATGAAGAGAGATGTTTTGGTGGCATGACTTTTTTTGCTCAAAGTCATCCTGCAGAACTTTGTGGCAGTAATGGATTACCATTAACTCCAAACTCAATAACAATACTGGGAAAATCGCAATTTTTAAAAACTATTAATCATCCGAATTTATCAACGTATTTAGATATTATTCGCAGTAAACATGGTGAAATGTCAAAAAATTTCTTTTTATTTGACAAAACTTGTAAACATCCATTTTTTTATTAAGAAAATTTATCTTTTTCAGAGAGAACCGTTGTAGTGGCTGAATATCAAGGAGAACCTCTTGCTTCTAAAGAAAATTTGTCTGTCGATGATATTGTTAAAATAACTTATCAATGTTTGGTTGGATTAAAATACATGAATGAACTTGGTTTAGTACATAGCCACTTAAGCCCGGACAATATACTAGTAAACAAAAATGGTAACGTCCAGCTTTATAATTTTGGCTTGTACTATATGACCGACCATGGAAAAAATGTTTCCTTTCCTATTGGGTTAGTAGTGCATTCTATAAATAACTAATTCTTTTTTATTAAATTGTAATAGAATTTTTAATTAAGGTATCCAAAATATACTGCACCGGAAGTTTTTCTTGGAAATGGTATTAGGAGTATTAAAGTGGATTCTTGGTCTCTGGGAATGATCATTGCAGAACGATTGTTGGGACGTATTCTCTGGCCTGGTGTTAAGTTATCACAGTGTCTGCGCAAAGTTTTAAGTCTGATTCATACAGAAAATAGTATATTTGAACGAATATCACGTGAAAATAATTGTTTTAATGTTTATGAAGTACGTACAGTTCTATATGAAAGTCTACTTGTAATAAATATGCATTTAATTTCTTTATAATTTACTTAACAGGAACTTCCAGAAGATGTAAAAGATTTTGTCAATTCTTGTCTTCAAATACATCCTTCATTACGTAAAACACCTGAAGAACTTTTAAACCTACCAATTTTTGAAGATTTTTTAAAAAAAGATGCTAAAGAAAAAGAAGATAGTTTGTATGAAAATGTAATCAATCGAAAGATGGATGAGCTATATTATCTTTGGCAATTAGCTGGAGGAGACATTTCAATAGAGTTGAAAAAGCAAGGACTAATTCGGTCAAGACCACCCATTTTATCAATCCCAAAGTAAAATTCCATTTTCTGTAATGTATAACAATCTTTCAGATTTTGTAAATAATATAATTTTTTACAGCTTAATCATTTTGCTTGGCCAAATGTTTGGACGAAGAGATACTGCAGGTCTTCTTGATCTTAGAGTAGTCAAAGTTCCACTTGACACATTAGTACAAAGATTGTCTCATATTCCGTATGTTGCTAATTATCCACGACTTACAAGTCAGTAAGTATTTTCATTAGCTTCATCAATTGAAATTTTTTTTTTTTTGCAAACTAATAGACTTTAGAATAAAATTTCTACAAATATATGTGTTCTGTTTACAGAATGCATGTGCAAGCACAGGATGATTTAACTGATGCTGCATCTCAACTGCCACTAATAATAAGAGAAAGGGATACAGAATACCAATTTTATCGAATAATTTTGTACGACAGGCTACTTCAGGTAATCGTTTTGTAATTTTTTACAATTCAAATAATTAATAATACATTATTCTACAGATTTATCCAATAACCAGAGATGTCATAATAAGAGAAGCTCATAAAGATATTCCTCCACCAGTGAGAGCTGCAGTTTGGTCAGCTTTATTGGGTATCACAGGAGACATTCAAAAGCGTTACGATATGATAGACAAAGAAACTCCGACTCACACCGACAGGCAAATTGAAGTCGATATTCCCAGGTGCCATCAATACAGTGAGCTTTTATCATCCGGAGCTGGTCACGAGAGACTTCAACGTTTATTAAAAGCATGGGTCAGAGATAATCCTCATTACGTTTATTGGCAGGGACTTGACTCTCTTACAGCACCATTTTTATATTTGAATTTTAATAACGAAGGTAATTCTTCTATTTTTAAAATTACACTTTTATTTTTCTGGTAAACTAAGAATATTTTCAATTTACAGCTCGAGCTTTCGCATGTTTGTCTGCTTTTATACCGAAATATCTTCACAAATTCTTCTTGAAGGATAATTCCGCAGTTATACAAGAATACTTAGGAAAATTTTCGCAAATTATTGCGTTTCATGATCCACAATTAGCCAACCACTTGAAATCTATAAATTTTGTTCCTGAACTGTTTGCCATCCCTTGGTTCCTTACGATGTTTTCACGTAAGTATTTTAAAGAAATTTTTCTTATTTTAAAGATTGGCTTGATACTAACCATTTCGTTTACTTTTAGATGTATTCCCAATTCATAAAATATTACACCTGTGGGATAAACTGTTGTTAGGCGATTCATCTTTTCCACTATTTGTTGGCTTAGCAATTTTAAAGCAATTAAGAGACTCATTGCTGACATCTGGATTTAATGAGTGTATTCTTTTATTTTCTGATCTTCCAGAGATTGATATTGAACTTTGTGTAAAAGATTCAATGTCGATGTACCAGAAAACTCCAGCTAGTATTACTTACAGAAGACATCAATTCAATCAATCAAAAGTAAATAAAATAAACATTTAATTATCATATGCAATTTCTAGTTAAATATTGTTCATATTTCATTATTTTTATTTCGATTTTAGGCTACCAGTTGGGCAGAACCAGAACCGGGAACGGAAAAAATGCCTAGGATTAGCGTTGACGATTTTCTAACTTTATATGAAAATACTCCTGATAAAGTGATAGTAGTTGATCTTCGGAATAATATGCAGTAAGCAAAATCTAACAATCAAGTCTTAGCTCATTATTGCAATACAAACACTCAAATTTTTCAGATTTGAGCGAGGCGCCGTCAGTCGAAGCATCAACATTCCATTCACCAGTGTCCAGTTGGCTCATCTTCAACTCGATACTCTCGGACCGCAAGCTAAACCACTTGCGGATAATAAAGACAACATTGTCGTTATAATCGGCCCGCATGATCAAAACAATGCATTGGTAAATAAATTTAATCTAAATATGAATTAAATACATTAATCGAACATTTAATAAAAATTCAATTTCACTTGCAGTTTGCCGACTTTCTCATGAGCTGTAAAGTTTTTGGAGTTTGTTCCTTGCAAGGCGGTATTTACGCTTTGCGCTCTAAAGCTCCTAACATTTTGGTTCCTGCTCGCTAAACAATTATAAATATTTAAATCCTCATATACTCATCTTTGGTCAATTGCATGTACGTATATACTCATACTCCTTATGCATGATTATAATCAATTAATGACAATGTCCTACTTATAGGCTACTACAATGGTCTATTGTGATATATTAAGTGAGCAAAAAGTACAGACTATATTTATTTACATACACTGTTTCTAAAATTGTACATATTGTAAAATTAATTTTTTTATTCTACATTAGAAAAAATAAATTAAACAATCCAAAAAGTATATGTTCGTTCCATTCGAATTTACCACGCTTCCGCGTTTACCAGTTGCCATGGCGACAAATTCAAAACATTAACGAACGTCGAGCGACTCCAGCATCATCACAGTATCTACTAAAGTACTCAATCAATTACAAAAAAAAACAATGTAACTCATTATTGTTTAAACAACCGATCGTCTTTTCATCTCGCACCAACAATCGATCAATCCAACCATGGAGAGTCACCTGTCGCCCCGCTTCAAGAAATGGATGAAGAAATCGCTGAGCGACGAGTTCTCGCAGGCGATCGAGGACAACCTGAACGGCGACCGGGACACCTACGACGTCGCCCAGAAGATAATAAACTCCCCGGAAATGACGGAGCTGATGAACGCGATCCGCACGTCGTTCGTCGAGCAGATCGACGCCTCGCGAGCGACGACGAGGCAGAACTCGGCCCGCAGTGCGCGCACCTCGGCGGCGACCTCCAGGCCCCAGACATCGCTCTCCTGCGTCAGCGAGCTGTCCACGGAGGACTGGTCCGCGAAGGCCAGCAGCAGCGACGAGATCGGCCAGATCGTCGACCAAATGGCCTTCGACAAACCCGACCACGTCAGACTCGCCGGTTACGAGGCCCTCCTGGAGACCGAACTCGCCAACATGCCAGCCAACAGCTCCTGGGACGCGCTCCTGAAGACCCTGAGGGACGGACTCGTCGACGGCGGGAAGTCGGTCTTCGAGGCGAGCCTCCTCGTGCACGCCAAGCTCCTGAATCATCCTCAGTTCTACGATCCCTACGCGAACCTGCTAAACGCCTTCGCCGAGCTCTACCACTCCAAGAAGATGTTCGAGACTCTGCCCACTCTGCTGAGCGGCGTCAACTTCAAGGTCTTCCTGCACGAGAAACTGTTCAGAGTGATGAGGCTCATGCTGGACCATCACGAGGAGATCCTCAAAGGTATCTCTGGTGGAAATAATTTCTGTGTAAAAATGTTGAAAAGGGTCTTTTGAAAAATTTAAAAAGATGTAAATCTGTATAATTTTGTTTATTTATGTTACATTTCGAATTATATTTTTCTACGATTTTAAACATTTTTGCATGGAAATAACTATTTTTTTAAAAGTTTATAAAAAAAAAAAAATTATTTTCGAATTTTTTTGAATGAATATAATTTTTTTAATGTTTATCAACGCTTGTGAGTTCATCTATTTTCTAGATTTGTTTAAATGTAAAATGTTGAATACTTGCACTTACAAATAAACAATTTTGTACAAAAATATGTTTTCACATACAATAACAGAGTGTGCAGTTTATGTTTATTCTGCAATTATTTAACGAGAGTAGTTTATTCTTGTATCTTTGATATCTAGTCATTTTAAATTTATTGTGATATTGTATTTTTATAACTTACTTATCAGTATTATTTATTTATAAGCTCTGATTGTGATATCACCAAATTGCAATATTTCACTATAACTTTAAAATGGCTAATATTATTAATGTTATTTTGAACTTATGAAATTTTTATACGATCTATCTTAAATACATATTTTTTTATACCATGTTTGATATACAATGATTATAATCTACGTTTTGTAAATACTATAATTTATAATAGTAACCTATTCTATTCTATTCTATAACAGAAATAAACAATTTTAAACATTTTTAAACTTTTTTAATTGTTGACTTTTGTGACTCCAATTCGGACTTCAAATGAAATGGAAACATTAATTATTGTTAAAAAGGTTTATTTTTGTGTACACGCTAAATCCGCCAGAGTAAAATGGAGTTAAATTTGACTCCATTGGAGTAAAATTTACACTCGAAGTTTAGAATGAAATTAGCTCCTTCAATTAGAGTGAAGTAAAGTAATTTTTTCACTCAAATGTAGAGTGAAAGGACAAACCATAACATAAAAAATCCTACTCTATCAGAGTGAAATTGAGTCATTCTACTCGTGTAAAGTAATTATTTCACTCCACTAAAGTAAATTTCAAATTTAACTCAATGAATGAATCAACTCTAGAATGACTTTTTTAAAAAAAAAAGACTGAAATTTCACTCTAGCCTTTTTAGCGTGTACAAATTTATGTACGAATTGTATTCCGAAACACAACATTTTTACAGACTTACACACATGTCCGAACATTTTTACAAAAAAAAAAAAAAACTTATTTCCACCAGGCATCCGCACGACAGACAAAACGGTGGTGGAGATGATCGAGCAGTTCGTCTCGTTCCTGTGCTCGTCCGCGGCGATGAGCTCGGCGCAGATCAAGCCCCTGAGCACGCTGCACATCCTGTCGGTGCTCGAACCCCGGGCCGGCTGGAGCAACAAGTGGATGCACAGTCTGATCACCAGAAAGACTCTCTGCACTGCCATCTCGAAGAGCCCGAGCCTCCTGCAGAGCATCGTGGCAAGCGTCAAGCGGGGCCTGGAGCACCCACCCCCGGGGGTCACGGTGGCCGTCTCCGACGACCCTCCGGACGTCTACGTCTCAGGAGACTCCATCGAGACGCTGAGCTTCCTGCACGGCCTGAACCTCCTGGTGCAGCTGTGCTGCACCGTCGCGGGACGCGCACTGCTCGGCGAGAGCCTCACCGAGGACGCCTTCTCCATTCCGGACTTCCTCACCGCGCTCCTCGGCACCCTGAACAGCCTGGCCTCCTCCGAGGCTTCGAACGGAGTCTACGAAGCGGTGCGAGCTGCTCTGGCTGGTTTACTGCGAAGGCCGAGTGTACTCTACGACGCGAGATTCTGCCAAGTGGCGCTTAGTCCGTTGGTGCAGCCGGAGGTCAGGATGTGGCCGCACACATTGGATGTGCTGAACCACTTGCTGGACACTTTGGATGGGCCGACGTTTTTGATGACGGAGTACAGGCTCGGCTCCGCCACGGAGAGTAAAAGCCCGAATCTGCCGCTGGTCATTATTATCTCGTATGCCTGCAACGTGCTGAGGCAGCCCATCGCTGTGATGTGCATCGAGCACGTCGTCGACTTGTTCGGGTTCGTCGGGAGGATGTTCGGGCTGCACGAGATTTTTTACGTCGTCGAGGAGATCGTGAGGGAAAAATTCTATCCCAGCGTCACTTACTTGTACGGCAAGCTGGATAAGTACTACGTGGAGAATGAATACAAGACGCAACATCTCGACAAGTAAGAATATCATTTTAGTTGCAAAGCAATCAGTGCAAAGTATACGTGCAGTTGCTTGGAAAAAAATGTAAAAGCGGTTGTTGTTAACGAGTCAGTTTATTTCAAATTGTAACGACGTTTCCTGACTGTCGACCTGGTAAAGATTATTCTTATAAAAATAAAGAAAAGATTATTTTTATTAAAAAAAAAGTCACCAAAACGTCGTTATATTTGAACAAAATGGCTCGTTAACAAGAACTGTTTTTATATTTTTGAATATGTTTTTTATATTAATATTTTTAAAAAGAAATTTAAATTTCATAATTTTTTGTTACAACTTGCTGTTAAACTGTCTTTTGTTTTTCTATTAGAAGGAGATTCGATATTACCGTAGAAACCAAAAATGGAATTTATTCGTTAAAACAATAAAAAAAAATGAAAACATCAATTGAAATTAAAATTTTTTCATCTACATTTATATTTATAGCATTGTATCTTCATAACGCATTTGAATGTATAGCAAGTTCATTGAAAAATGCTAAATAAATTTAAATTTTAAATATTATTATTACTATTAAACAATCCATTTTAATTACTCCAAATACTCCTTCGTAAAAGAAAAACCAATGTTGTAAACATTGAACACAGTTTATAAACAAATCAAACTATAAATAAAGTTTATGAAATAAAATTAAAAAAAAATAACAAAATAAATAAATATGCTAAATAATTCGATCAATTATTCTTTATCCTGGTACTTTTAATCAATGCGAATATTTTATCGGATTTCAGAGCAGTGAAAGAGATGTTGTTAAGTGTAGTGTCTATTCCTTTAGGCCTGCAGATGCTATCGAATGAGCCTCTGGTCTTTGAGGAATTGATCCGCGGATCGATCGCCCCGGTCAGGGCCTCCTGGAGCGCCTACGGCGTAGTCAGTTTCGTATCGAACTCCGGCTTCTTATCGCGTGGCACAGAAATTTTGCGGGAGCTCGCACCCCACGTGCTCTCCACCCTCCTCGTCGAGATCGGCAAGATTCTGGAGGATCCACAGCAATTTCACGATCCCTGGGAGCATCCCGACGTACAAGTCTTTCTTCACGCTCTCGCCCTCTTTTCTCTGAATACTAACTGTAAGTTGATTTTTGGATGCAGGATTAGCGCCTGCATGTAAATATATCCGTACACTGAAAAAAAAGTAAGAAATCGAAATCGATGGTTAGTTGTTTCAATTAATATTTGATTGAAACAAATAAAT
>JAWWEN010000024.1:438127-453356 GCA_035582955.1 Sycophila texana | reverse complement strand
TTGATTTAAAGAAATATATAACAAGTACTATTCAACGAAATATTTATTTAAAATTACCAAATTTTTTTTCAGTGTATATATATATATAATAAGACAGAAATAAGAAATAAAAGTAAGACTTAATAGGTGATTAAATTACGGCAAATGAGCATTGCTTACGTAACGCAGTCCGCGTGATAGCAGCCTTCCATTTTTAAGTGAAATATGGTACTTTGGTCCAATTTGTGCTTTGGTACGTAAAGTCGTATTTTGCCGAACTCAATGATGGCATACGAGCGGAGTACGTATGTCGTTGGCAAATCGTGCGCGCGAATATTGAACAGCCAGGCGATTTCGTCAAGTGCGGTAATGACTAGTGCGCTGACGTTTCGGAACAACATTTCATCCCTCACTTGCTTCACCTTTTCCTGCCAGGGTTTACCGGCGAATTGCAGCTCCAGCGGATAGGCCAAATAATTGTTGTACGGGGGCTGATTCGCCTGCCATATTACGTCGACCAAATTTGTTTCCACTTGTATTAGCTTGATGCTCGTGTTTGCTAAAACGAATGTAGGTTCAATTTAATTAAATATTTAATTGATTGTTGGTTTAAAAGGATTTGCTAATTTTAGTAAATGAATTGTAATTAATAAATAGATGAGTGATGGAGAAAGAAAATAAATTGTGAAATATCGAGTTTTTTAATTATTCATTTTTAATTTTTACCTAAATCATCCTCCCACGAATCCCAACCTAAAGCAGGAATTAATTTTGGATCAGCACCAATGCGAGCATTTTTGCCTTTGAATTCGTTTTTCAGCCATTGCGTTAGAGTTGGTGCCTGTAAAGAAGAATTGTATATATTTTTTTCTATTAATTTTGTAATTGCTACAAGAGGTAAATTATTATAATAAAAAAATCAGTATTTTTTAACGATAGAATAAGTACATTCATACGTAATTAATATAATAATTATTTTATTCTAAAAAACTTAATTAAATTCACTCATTCTGCAGTGCAGTGATTATTTTTACGAAAAAGCTTTATTAAAAAAGTAAATAAGTACTTAGATAAAGTACTATCAGATTACGAATTTAGTTAAATAAAAGTTTAATAAAATTCAATTGATGAACTTTATAACAATATATCTACCATTTAAACATTTTTAATGCTTAACGAAGAAATAATTTTTGTTTGAATTAATTTATAAGGGCAACCACTCAGAAAGCTCATTCCTCCATGCCTTCTGCACTGAGTGCAAAAGGTGAACGATCATCGATGACTAGTGAACTCGAACAACTCGAATCACTAGTCGTCCTCACGCTCAGGAAGAAGAGCTGTGTCTCCTCATCATGGCTGCATCGACTCCTACTTTGGGTAGAGAGTCTGTGAAGATATACTACAGAAATGATCCTGTGAAGTATGATCTTAACTTTCGTTGGCGAACGCCGCCTACTTATAAGTTCCAGACTACTTTTTCGTTTGTAGATGACTTTTACTGGTATCCATCTGGCGGATGATAGCCCGGACTATGCTTCAAGGCCGAGACTGAACTGCGCGATGTAAGCGCGCAACGGCGGTATTAAAAAGGGGTAAAACAGAATTCTATAGTACCCGTACTTCGCGTAACGCAAGCGCAACTACAAAATTGTTAATTTAAAATTTAAATGCAAAATTTACTTTGCTATTTAATTTTTTTAAGCTTTTTAAAATTTGGATCTACAATTTAGTTGTTAATATTTATACATTTTAAAAAAAAATTAAATTATATCAATCTTTAATTCATAGAGCTTATAAGATTTTACAAATTTTATTTAAAAAAACGTTCAATGCATGCGGACATTTTTTTTTTGTAAAATTTTATTTGTCTTCGAATTATTTATTATTAAATAACGAAACCTTCATTAAATATTTTTTGTAACTAAGCTTTTAGTATGTAAACTTACATTTACATCTTGGGGATATTTCATTAAACTCCAATTGCAATCTAATTGCAAATCAGCTTGAATAAAATATCGTCCGTCCGTCCAAAAGATAGCCTTATCGTCAGTTATCAAAGCGTGACCAGCGCTCCCCGTAAAACCTGTGATGTACCTTCGCCTTTCATCGTGCGGCGCGACGGATTCGCTCTAAAATTAAAAGTATGTTAATTAAAGTTAATTAAAAAATTATTTTAGCAAGTGAAATTGATTCAATTGATTTCCTTATAAAGATTATTATTCATATACATTAATTGCATAATGAGCGGACTTTTAAGAGATTCTAATTTACTTTAATTATTAAAATAACAATTTTTTTTTTAGCATTTATATTTTTCACCTGATGAGCATCATCTGATGTAACAATGTAACCATCAAGAGCTTCGGTTTGGAGCGTGGAAATTCGCTTCATTTCGCTTCTAATCGCCCGCAATCTATTAGTAGTGTCGACCCTTTCTGGAGGCTGCTGATCTGGATACTTGGTTGCCGGACAAAATGATCTGTTCGATCCATCGTAATCCAACGCTGGATTCATGAATATCTCTTGAGCTTCAGTTACGATGATGGAACCTTTAACAGAAACAGTTCAATAATCGTTAACATTGCAAGTACAATTTTTCATTTAACTCTTAAATACTATGATCGTATGTAAATTGACTCGGCTTCGCCTGGGCAAAAATAAATAAATAAATAAATAAATGAATAAATAAATAACAAAATAGTTGGAGGCGCCGGGTATCGATCCCGGTACCTCTCGCATGCTAAGCGAGCGCTCTACCATCTGAGCTACGCCCCCCGATGGGTCACTTCTGAGAAATAGCCACTGATTACGTTGGATCGTTATATATATAGTCTCTTACATCTACCAATCATGACGTTTCAATATACCTTTTTAAATATAAAAATCGAAACGTGGCGCACCAGTTTTGAAAACAAAAAATGAATCAAAAACAATAATCATCGATCTATTACTATATTTGACAAATAAATAAATAAATAAATGCACTAAACATTGTGCTCTCACTGAACGCCAATATACCATCAAATTGCAAAATGCGCGTAACGTTGAAGATATACCTATACATGCAGCTCGGTGCGTGGCGTGCACATCTGGTTAGCCGAAAGACGTCTTAGGAACGTCCCGGAAACGTCCCATGAGAATCCAGAGGGTGTGCTGAGTGGTGCGCATGTACCAGGAAAGCAGAGGAGCCGAGTAGGTTCAAGCCTTACTCGCGTACAGCTGCGGCTCATTGTTAGCTATTCGCGCGCCATTTTCGAAAGTACGCCGATGGCGGCTCGACTGCGCCGCATTCGAGCAGATATATCTATAGATGTGTGGTATACATATATATATTTAAAGGCCGACATGCGATATGTACGAGCGAGAAATGCGAGCAAAGAAAGACGTGCACGCATTAGGGGCTTGTCGCCGCATTTCGTCCAGTAGTTCCAGACATAAATAATAGCGGCCTCGCGTATTTCCGAGAGTAATTCCGTATTAGGCTAGTAGAAGATGGGCGCAACTCGCGCATAGGCCTATTGAGTGGCGATCGGTAAGATAGAACACGACTGGATGCAGTTGGGATGCATAATTGCATTGATAGTCGCGTGTGCAGCAGGTTTAATAAATAAACAATGATGACAATTTAAAATTGTTTGTTTGTTTGCCTGAATTAAGAAATGTGACATTTATATATTTTTAAGGTGGTATAAGGCTCATGAAAAGCGAGTGAATATTGCTTAGACTTTGTTTATTAATTTTGCAATAATTTTACGTGAAGATTTAATTGATGAAAAAATGTTTCAATTATTAATATTACCACTGTTGCTGTTTCCTTTAAAAATTTCTGTATGTCTATCTTATTTTTCTTTCATTGACAAAAAAATTAATAAAAAGATTTTTTTGTGCAGATTAAAAACCAACGTAAAAGCATGCTTAAATGAGAAAACTAATTTACACAGATCGATTTTTTTTTCTCTATGTGAAGAAAGTAATTCACAGCCTTAACGT
The DNA here is from genome assembly GCA_035582955.1 of Sycophila texana. NCBI lineage: Eukaryota > Metazoa > Arthropoda > Insecta > Hymenoptera > Eurytomidae > Sycophila > Sycophila texana. The sequence goes on along the minus strand of JAWWEN010000024.1, from coordinate 449,387 downwards.
GTGTGAATGCATATCTTTCTAGAATATGTTCTCCTGTTGGAATTTAGTCACCTTGCGTGGCGCCTCTCTTTATTAATTAAAATACCTGTTTACTGGAATGACACGAGCCTGACACGATAAATAAATACATTTTTATAAATTAGAAATAAATTCTTTTAGTGTTTTTTATATACTTATCAAACTGCTTTCCTTCTAATCTATTGCTTCATTCTTATGTAATTTCAAATCGTTAAACGAATTTAATAAATGTTTTTAATAAATTTGCTGTAAAACGAAATTAAATAATATACTATACTTGTTTAATTTTAAATTAGGTTTAAATTGCTAGTATTGAGATTGATTAATACAAACTAGTAGAATTTTAATAAAATCAAAGTGTCCCAACAAAAATGAATGCAAGAATAGTTATCAATTGATAAGTCATTGAATTGAATATGAAAAAATGCCATCTCTCGTATTTTTCGATGTAAAATACGAATTTAAAAATCATATCCAAGAATAAACTGTTTTTGATGCATGAAACTGTTGTGCAGGTCGTATTTTACATCCGTCTTATCATTTCATTACAAACCATTTATTTTCTTTAACGATATGCGGAGACATTAGATTAGTTCGAATTAAAATCGCAGATATTAATGTACAAATGACAGGTAACTCAAGACAGATAATGAACTTTAAATGATTTTGCAAAATGTTTAAGGCATTCAGAGGCGATCTCTTCTTCAGAAATCGTTAAGCGCACCGACGACACTCACGTAGAAAGTTATTAAAAATAATAATGTGGTTTGCAAGCGGATGTATTATCTGTGCAGTTGTCTCATTTGCACTAGGTGAAGAAATTCTGTGGAAAATTCCGTTAGGCTCGCTCAAGGGTTTAAAGCTCACTACGGTTTATCAGAACAAAACTTTTTACAGCTTTCGCAGTGTTCCTTACGTGAAACCCGTTGTTGGGCTTAATAAATTTGAGGTATAACATTTTTAATTGACAATACAAACATTTTACTTAATACATTAAATGTTTACTAAATACAAAAAATCTTTAGTCAATACTTAAAATTATTAACTTGTATAATTATTAGAAAATACGTTGTTTGTGCGTAAAGCGAGTCGAATATATTTGTGCAAACTATTTGAATCTTCTAAATAATAATAGTTTTTTTTTTACAGTAGAATATTTACAGTTATATTTACAGTATATATTTACAGTTTTCTCAGCCGATTGGACCTTGGGAAGGGACACTCGACGCGACAAAACCAACAGTAGAATGTGTCTACTATTGTCCAGCGAGAAAAGAATATATTGGAAACGAAGATTGTTTACTCATGAATATTTATACGCCAGCTTTGGATGAAAAAGCTGAAAAGGCAGTTTTTTTTTGGATTCATGCCGGTGGATTTAATTATCTTTCAGGGGACGATGGGGTACTTGGACCAGATTTTTTGATTGAAAAAGACATTGTCATAGTTTCTTTTAATTATAGACTTGGACCAATGGGTAAGACAGTCTGATTTACAAAAGTAGAAAATATATTAAAAGGCTTTTAAAGCTTTTAAATACATTTAAATATCCTTATGGTGTTTATTTTATCAGGATTTCTGAATACTCAAGATAAAAACGCGCCTGGCAATGCTGGTTTAAAAGATCAAGTGATGGCTTTAAAGTGGGTGCACGATAATATAAAATATTTTGGAGGCGATCCAAATAAAATTACAATAGCCGGTATGAACTCTGGCGCAGCCTCGGTTCAATTGCATATGATGTCACCAATGTCACAAGGTGATTTTGAACAATTCATTCAATTATGTATTATTAATTATTTTTAACGATTCATTCAATTATTTTAATAAACTATATAATTATATATTTGAGATGTACACGTAGTTTTATCAAAAACTGTTATTTTTAGGCTTATTTCGCGGTGGCTTAGAACAGAGTGGAACTTCTTTAAATCCTTGGGTAATGCAATACAACCCCAGGGCAGCAGCTTTTCGATTAGGTGAACTCTTAGGTATAAAAACAAGCGATTCAAAAGAGCTTGTTGATAAATTAAAAGCTTTTTCGGCAGAAGAATTAATGATTGCGTCAGCACACATGTCAAAGTCTTTGGTACGTTGTTTTATTAATTTTTTTTTTTTTTACAACCAATTTAAATTAAAATCAAACCATTTGTAAATATTCTTTGCAGAATTACATGGCTGGAAGCAATCATGTATTTTTACCGTCGGTGGAAGTAGATGTTGGTCAAGAAATATTTCTACCCTCTGATCCGTGGAGTTTAATTGAGTCCGGAAAAGTAGCCGATGTACCTTTGGTCTCCGGAATGAATTTAGACGAGGAAGCAACAATGGCTGCTAGTAATTGTTACTATTGCTTCATGTGATTATTAATTTTTGTATAAGTTTACCTCAAATATGTGCATTTTGTAGGATTCATAAAAGATGCTGATGTGATGAACGATCATTTTGAAAAATTTATCCCGGATGATTTAAATATTTCTGATGAGCAGAAAAAGAAATTTAGTGAAATGATAAGGAATTTGTACTTCGACGGGAAAGCATTAACATCAGACACACTGGAAGAATTTACAAAGGTAGGAATATAGAGAGAGTCGTCTATATCAAATAAATACATGTTTCACACTATTTCTCTCTCTTTTTTTAAATAAATAATTTGTTTTTAGCTTCTTACTGACATTAATTTTACTTACGGACTACATTTTTCTACAAATCTTATTAGTAAAATGAACAAATCGCCTGTGTACAAATATTTATTGACTCATTATTCACCGGTAGGCCCATTAAAAAATATGTACAGTTCCGAAACAGGTAAGATTTATTATAGTTTAATAGACTTAAAAAAATATTTTTTAAGTAAATTGCGTCAATGTTTTGTAAACGCATTTTCAGGAGTAGCTCACGGCGATGAGATAAAGTACATATTTTATTCTCAAATATTTAAAAATGTTCCTCCTGCTAATTCCGCGCAAGAAAAAATTATGCACATGTTCACAACCATGTGGACCAATTTCGTAAAAACTGGGTGAGATATGCTATACCTATCGATTACTTTTTTTTTCAACCGTCGAACTTGTTTTTAACTAATACTTTTCTTTTTAGAAATCCTACCTCAAATAAAGACGAATACGTGACTATTGATTGGAATCCTATTGGGAGTGAGGACAATTACGTAGAAATTGATGAAGAACTAAAAATGAAAAGTGGTTTTTTCAAAGAACGAATGCATTTGTGGTCGCAAATTTATGAAAGTAGATTAGGAAGCTTTACAAACAATTTTTAATGATCTACAAATATTTCATTAAATTACGTTTGTAATTAAATTATCTATGTACCTGCTATTAATAAAATATATTGGAATATCATGTAATTTAATACAAAATAAATAAATGCCGAAATAAGGCTGATTTTTTGTTAAAAAGGTACTTTATTTAAATTTTTTAAATTCCTTATCTATTAAAATTTCAAAAATTCAATCCTCAATTATAATTTATTACTAAATAATATGCAGTAGAGCAAGAGCAAGACATGTGAGTACACCACGTGTAGTCTAATTTGGCTCAAAATTCTGTACAAACGGAACTCACATATGGTGCACCGGAAACGGGTGAATCAATATTATCACGAACAATACGCGATCAAAATGCAGCGTAGTTATTTCCTCGTTGAGTTTCAAAAAAATGGACGCAATCGGATATATTAATTTTTGAAATTGAAATAAATAGTAGGAGGATGAATGAGAATCATAAATCGAAAATTTCACAAAAGATGCTAAATTTACCAAAAATAAAGGAAATAATAACTTTTAACAGTAACGTAAATTTTTATTTATAACGATATTTCTTTTTATGATTATTTTATTCAAATACATTTTCAGAAATAATGATTTAAAAGCCTCATTTTATTTATAATAAAATTTCTAAATATACCATTTGCTATTTTCATTTACTAGTAAAATAGGATTTTTTTCTGTACGTCCATGACCTACCCTTTTAAAGTAACGTAAGCATATTTCATTGCAGGTACAATAGATTACTACTTAAATCTGTTAAGAAGAGGCAAAATGACGATTGAGGATGACTTGCAATAATTAGGTTTTTCCAACGATATTTCTTATTTTTTCGTAAGCAGTTATATATTCAATAATGAAATGAGCAAGAAATAAAAACTGTTGATGATAATATTTTTTTAAATTCGAAGCTTTCTCTGTGAAAAAAAAACATAAATTCATACTTTATTTTATAGTATCATTACAACAATCATTTGCCCATTATTTACGTAATGATTGTAGTTGTAGTTTTACTTAAAGTACGACTTTGATTTTTTTCTTTAATTTAAGACTGTTTTTTTTATTATTATTATCAAATTAATCCTCTTTTATTAATAGTAATCGCTGTATATTCTACTTCGAAGCTATTTTGAAACAAAAGTTTATTATATAATTAATACCTTGACGTTTATATTCATCTAATTATTAGCTGATCAGTATAATATCAAATTGTTGTACACGTTTTTGAATTCGGATTAGTCATATGCATCCACAGGGTAATTGCGCAAGGATTGGCTACTGAGTTATTTAGCTCTTTCCGATTTGTAAAATTGCGCTTCGGCATATAAAAGTACAAGTTGAGAGCAAAATCGACAGATTGTACAGTCACGATGTGGACGTTCAAGTGGCTGGTGTGTTTGGTCATTGTGGGGTTGGCGAAAGCCGACGAAGAGGTTACTGTTGACTTATCTGTAGGGACCCTGAAGGGCCTCAGAACCACTACTAAATTCAATGGAAAACCGTACTCCAGTTTCAAAGGGATCCCTTACGCTAAGCCTCCTATTGGATTCCACAAGTTTGATGTAAGTATGGAATATTTTTTCGGTTTAAGATGAGGAGCTAATAAAATATAGATAAGTCTGATAAAAAGAGGAGCACAATAAATTTAAATGTACGAATACAAGTATTATATTATCTTAATGTATATTATAAATATAAAAGTATCTGAAGGTTTTACATTTAACGTTCAAAAATTTTTAAACGAATTAATCATGCTTTATATATGTAAAAATAATAAAATTAATATATATTTAAACTTTTTTAGATAAGTTAGTTATTTTAATATCTATTCTTATCTGCTTTAAATGTCTGCTGTATTACATTTCAAATATTACAATAATAATAATTTTTATAAAAAATGTTTAAATTTTTTTAATTCTCTTATGGAACAAATATTAATTTTCTGCAAATGTATTTTCTATAAGCATAAAAATGTAATGCTCTTGATTTGCATAAGTATACAAGTTTAAAATTATTACGAATAATTTATTATAATTTGCAGAATATTTTTGTTTTTCTTCTTATGCAAAAGCCAGCATTGCTATAGCATTGGGACATTTACGTAAAATGCAACGATTCTCTAATAAAGTGTTGTTGTAAGTTACGTAACCAAAAAGTACTGACCATTACCTTTAATTTGCATTCTTTTAGAATTGTGTTAGGCGACGAATTCACAAAAATAAATAAATAAAAAGTAAAGGTGAAAGAATCGCGAACTTTAATTTAATTATACACGATGTAAATTAGAAGTACTCTTTATAGAAAAAAAAAACTATAGTTTCCTTTCTCATAATATATAATCGTATAATGAAGCTGAAAAAGTTGAATGGCTGATTACAGTAGTAATTTAATTGTATTCAATCTATAAGTTTTAGTATTTTTACCTGTACGTTTTAGTTCTTTTTATTAGGGATACCAATCGCGTTTTTATCGATACTTATCAACAATTAAATCGTAAATATTTTCATTTTTAAAAAGCCTCCCGTGGCAGCAGATCCTTGGGTAGGCGTGCTGGACGCCACGCATCACCGACAAACCTGCGTCTTCTTTTGCATGATAAGACAACAATTAGTCGGCGACGAGGACTGCCTCTACCTCAACGTGTACACGCCCGACACGAACAAAGACGGGAAGAGGGCCGTCATGGTGTTCATCCACGCGGGTGGCTTTAACGCCGGCTCCGGTGACGACGACGTTTACGGGCCCGACTTCCTCGTCGAGCAGGACGTCGTCGTAGTCACGTTTAATTCGAGGCTCGGCGCTGCTGGTATGTCATTTCCGAGAAGCTTGCGACGATTTGCCTTTTTGCATTTGAAAATCTTTCGCGTACTTTGAGCGCAGGATTTTTGAGCACCGGCGATGCTAATGTCCCGGGCAACGCTGGGCTGAAGGATCAAGTCATGGTATTGAATTGGATAAAGGAGAACATCGTGAACTTTGGAGGATGTCCCAATAGAGTGACTATTTTCGGCGTGAGCTCGGGCGCAGCTGCCGTTCAGTTCCATATGCTGTCGCCCATGTCGCGTGGTTTGTTCAAAAATGCAATTATGCAAAGTGGCTCCGCGCTTAATTCTTGGGCCATGGCTTATAATGCGCAAGAAATGGCATTCAAATTAGGCGAGGCCTTGGGTATTAAAACTACCGACACTAAGGAATTAGTGGATAAACTGAAGGAGTTCTCCGTTAACGAAATCGTCACTGCTACTGGGGAAGTTACGAAAACACTGGTAAGAAAATGCAATCTTAATTGGTTACAACTTTTTGTTTATTTTACTATATTTGGTTGTAATAAAAGTTTTAGAATTCACTGTAGCTTATAATTTATATAATTATATAATTATATAATTTATATAATTATTTATGTAATAATTGGATGTCGCGTTAATTTGCTTATACACTATGTGTTAGCATTAATTAAGGGTCGCTCTCCTGGTGATTTTTTTTTTTAAATGAATAATATTTATTCATTGCAATTTTTAGAATCATATGAATGGTCATATGGCGGCGTTTGTACCGGTCGTTGAGCCTGACGTTGGGCAGGACCAATACTTTTTGACCAACGATCCATGGACGTTGCTGGAAAAAGACGATATTGCTGATGTGCCGCTTATGATTGGAACTAATCTTGATGAAACAGCTTTTATGGCCCCAAGTAATTAATTTCGTCGATGCTATACAAATTATATTATAAACTGTCAATTATGGTGTAATTTTAATTTTGGCTCTTTCAGTGTTTTTGGCTAATGCGGAAATGATGGATCAACATTTCGAATTTTTCCTGCCTGACGATTTAAATGCCACTGATGCCAAGAAGAAGGAATACAGTGATAAATTAAGAAAGTTCTATCTCGATGGAAAGGCTCTTACTACCGAATCAAAAACTCAATTTACCATGGTTAGTATAGAATCGAACTTTTACCTTTAATAATGAAAAGTTAAATTATCAATTAATAATTAATTTGTATTTTCTGATTTAATAGATGACGTCTGATATATTCTTCGTTGCTGGTATTCTGATGTCCTCTAAAATTATGGGAGCTAGAGAAAAATCACCTGTTTATGAATATTTGTTCTCTTATTACTCACCCTTTGGAATAATGAAAAATTTATTCAGACGTGAAGATGGTTAGCATTAAAATCTTATTTAAAAAAATATTGAATTCATAATTATAATTAAAAAATTAAAAACATTTATTTCATTTTAGGTGTTGCTCACGGTGATGAATTAGGATACTTATTCTACTCGAATGCTTTCACAAATAAACCGGAACCTGGATCACCTGCTGAAAAGATGACTAAAGCAATGACCAAAATGTGGACCAACTTTGCTAAGGAAGGGTAAGCCATTTAAAATTTTTTGTTTTAAATTTATTTATTGAAACGCATTCAAAGTAATAATATTTATCAAAATTACTTTCCGTCAAGAAATCCAACCCCGAGCCTAGACGAGGATATTACAGTTACTTGGACAGCTATGAGTTCAGATGATAACTACTTGGAAATTAATCAACCGATGAAAATGGAGAAAGGCCTTCACAGAGAAAGAATGTCTTTGTGGGCTGACATTTACAACGATGTTTTAGGAAACTTTAGGAAATTGTTCAAATGAATAACTTAACTATATTTTCTGTATATTTTTTAAATAACTGAATAACATTTTAAATGTTGTCAAAGCGACGAGTTCCTCCGAATAAGTTGGAGATAATGCAAATTTGTTTGCCAAATTTATTTGAAACTTAATAATATAATAATAATAATAATAATAATAATAATAATAATATTATTATAATATAACAATAAAAGTGAACAAAGGAAATACAAAGGAAGCATGCATCACTTAGTCTTTTCTGTAAATCAATATATTTTTTAACGAGTTTCTGAAAGGAAGTTCTTTGCGTGACCCTCGGGAGATAAATATAGAGAGCAGATAATTGGAATGCTGCAGCTCTGTACCAGATTTCGAGATGATCTTCAACATCTCTTTATTAGGAGTGCATGAACCGCACGTTACTTTTCTTTTCATTGAAAATACATAAACCACTTTTTATTCTCAAAACTCACACATTGATCCCTCCAGACCATGCAGCAACTACCAGATAGTTTTCAAAAATAATTGATATATTATTTTTAGTTACATATTGCACAATTTTTCGTTTTACCTTTAAAATTATTCCGATTTTAATGTAATATTAAATTTAAATATATATTTTAAAATGAAGATTTAATTTAAGGGAGAACTATAGAATTCAAATTACATTATTGTTGGGGGTAAATTTGGAATACTTTTCGCTTCTTGCACATACAACGCAGTAGAATAATCGCATCGGTAGCTTTTCGCTCGGAATAAAAGAAAAAAGAATGAAGCTGCGAGGGGTAAAGCGAGGAATCCTGGATCAGAAGGATATACAGCGAAGGAGGTAATACCGCCTGTTCCTGTGCACCGACAGTCTTGTCCTTGGCCTTGAGAAGGGTTTAATACTAAGATAGTATGCTCTTTAAATGAAAAGCTTTTACACTAGTTTAAAAGTTTTGGAATTCATAAAAAAAGGATAATTTATTAGGATACATCTAGTTTCAAATTTATATATATGTTAAGTATAATGTTATCTACACGTTAAATCGGTTAGAGTGAAATGGAGTTAAATTTGACGACAGTGGATTCAAATTTTCACTCGAAGTTTAGATTGAAATTAACTCTCTCGATTAGAGTGAAGTAGAGTAATTTTTTCATTCAAATGTAGAGTGAAAGGGTAGACCATAACCTAAAAGAATTCAATCTATCATAGTAATTTTACTCGTTTCATCAAGTAATTACTTCGCTTTACAAGAGAAATTTTCAAGATTTACTCTACGAATGAATTAACTCTAGAATGACTCTAAACAAAGAGTGCAATTTCAATCTAGCCATTTTAACGTATATAAAATCAATTAAAAAAAAACTATTTTAAATAAAATTCCTCGAAATATTCCAAATTGAGCACACTTGAACTTTTTTTTTTTTTTTTTAAACAATTACCTCGTCAACCTCAGATCTCAAATGGAAAAATTCTAATTAAAGTGCTCCAATATTACGCGCACGACGACCCCCAATGATTATTCATAAATCCAGCGACATTTAAAAGCAGCGCTGTAAAATCGAAAGCCCCATGACGTCGAAATATCCGCTCGCGTAAAATCCCGACACAATGACCGGCAGAGCTACTGCAAATTTAAAACGATTAATTTTCCGCGTTTATACATATATACACCAGATCCGCGCAAATTCGCCGCAGATCCGTATATATGAAAACAGCAGGCTCATCCTCGCAGCCCCCCGGGCAAATATTGCAAATCGATATCTCGCGAATGGCTCTGTACACACGTAAACACACTTCTCGTCTCGCAAAAAAAAAAAGAACCACAGGATGCAGAGGCTCGGGAGGGGGAGGGTTCCAGCCAATCTGAACCCCATCCCCGGAGTGGGGATAAAAGCGCCCGACTGGCAGAGAGAAAGAGGGAGAAAGTCATCGAGATCCTGCCCCCCGTCGGGCGACCAAACCACGGCGCGTGGGTGGTGCGCAAAAAAAAAAGGGTGGCCGTGGCTTGGGGGTGGATTTCTATATGCGCGCCCCGTCCCTCCTCGCCCCCCTTGAAATCCTCTCCTCTCTCGCTCGCTCTCCTCTCTCGGCGGGCGGTCCGCGCGGCACCGACCGCCTCGCGACCTCTGCGAGCCTGTCCGTAGTGAGACGCGCGCCTGCTTAAGTGGCTCGGGGTGGCGAGGAGCCAAGGCCGGTGGCCTGTCTCCAGGCGCCTCCCCCCGAAAAGTCGCGGCCGGAAAAAGGAGGCCGCCGCGTTTTTCGCGGCTTCTTCCGAGGGGCGAAGCGTCGCGGATGCCCGCCACACTCGCGGGAGAGCATGCGCCGCAGGAGGTGCGACAAAGGCACGCCGCCAGCGCCGCGCGCACCCCCGGCCGAGCGGAAAGCCACCCCAACGACGCGCCACCAGCTTATATATCGCTACCCCCGCGCGAGTGTGTAAATTTGCTCGGCGCCGATCGGGGGTGAATATGTATTTACGCAGCGGCGGACTTTTGTGTGTCTCTGCGGGGGTATACGCTTGTATTATATACCCTTTCCGGCTATGCTCTGCTGTGCTCGCTGGGTGCGACGGAGGAGTTGCACATCGATGCGATGAGCGTGGTAGTGCACGATTTTATTTTGTCTGTCTTGGGTGCGCGGAGGAAAACGTTTCTTTAAATATTACTGTAATATTTACTGAAACGAAGAACAAAGATGTTATTTTGTCTATCTTCGGTGTGCGGAGGAAAACGTTTCTTTAAATATTACTGTAATATTTACTAAAAAGGAGAACAAAGATGTTATTTTGTCTGTCTTGGATGTGCGGAGGAAAACGTTTCTTTAAATATTACTGTAATATTTACTGAAACGAAGAACAAAGATGTTATTTTGTCTGTCTTGGGTGCGCGGAGGAAAACGTTTCTTTAAATATTACTGTAATGGTTACTAAAAAGAAGAACAACGTTGTAAAATCAATTTATTATGGTGGCTATATTATAGTACACTGGGAAAAGCAGGTTTAGGAAAATTACTAAGATCGCGTAGGGAAAATTTAGATATTTTTATATAATTATTGTTTTTTTGTTTAAATAGTTTTTGTTGTAACAAGTTTTCACTAATTATTGGTGTACTGGTATGAAATATTACAAAGAGTTTAGTGACAGTTACTGCAACTTAACACTGAGAGAAAAATTTGGTAATTTTAAGTAAATATTTACTTGAATAGTACTTGTTAAACATTTCTTTGAATCAAGTAGGGGAGACCGGGGCAGGTTGGCCTACGTGGTAAGTTGGCAAAATGCGAAAAACTCGCTATTAAAACAACATAGGTCAACGCTTTATAGTGTCAGTGAAGTAAAAT
>JAWWEN010000024.1:384723-428246 GCA_035582955.1 Sycophila texana | reverse complement strand
TTGACTAAAAAATTTTTTTGTATCTCGCTTACTTTTGGAACAATTCCCATCCATAGATTAAAATGACTCACCGTGTATATTTTCAACATACAAGTTGTATGTAATATGGGATTATATTTTTATATTTTAATTTTGTGTCGTGCGTTTTCTTCGTTTTTTTACGCGTTATAATGGACAGCTTGTGTGCGTAAATACGAGAGCTTTTTTGCAGCGTATTTTAAATTTTTAAACAAACTTGATAGAATCTAATATTTTTCTATAAATTGAACAATAATTAAACTTAAACAATTTATTGTATATTGATTTTACAAAAAGCGTTCCAATAATTTTATAAATACTTAATTTGAAATGAACGATTAAACTTTTTACGATAGAGGCCGTACTTTAGTTTACATATTTTTATTTTTTCTTGCAACAATTACCTAATCATTAGCTTTCATGTTTAGAAATAGAAAATACATAATTGTAATTCTTAATTTTATTAGATTCTGTCATTTCACATAATTTATTTACAAAAGAATTTATGTAATAAAAATCTTTCACCGGTACATTTTCAAACGGCTAATTATTAATTTTTTTCTAAACAAATCTTTCCGCGAGATTTCAAACTATTCCCAACCCTCTGCAATATAAATCACACACCCTCGGCTCTCGTTAAACCTCTCTCGTCTAAAAAAAAATCTGCCCAACAGTATCGATCACGCACTATATCCAATCGATCCTCGTATCCTCGATCGCGCCGATATCAGCAAACAGCCGGTAAAGCGGGAAGGGCCCGAGGGGCCGAATGCGTGGCGCTACCAAGAGAGTAGCCCCTAAAGGCGGTGCGCGCCAAGGGCCTGAAAAGGACGCGCACTGCGCTCGCGAGAACGGGACAGCATGCGGTCCGCGACCTCCCGCGCATTATCATACGCGAGCGCGTGTCTCCGCACGTGCGTGCGTGCGCCGCGGCTCGCTTATATGGGCACACGCACTTTCGCCCGGGCGTGGCTTATCGGGGAAGCATAATCCTGCCGGCCGCTCCATGAGCCGTACGAGCGCGCTACGCGGCCTCCTCCTGCCCCCGTGGGCATATCTGCACACGTGTGCGGTGTGCATATGGAGCGCGCGCGCGCTCTTTTTTCGCGTCCGCGACTGAGACGCGCGAGCGCGCTCCAACTGTCCGCGGGACGCATGAACTACACGCGCTCCTCTTATATGCTCGCGGAGTACCGCGGGTATATACTTACTTACATCGGACTTGTTTATATTTTTCGAAGGATTCTTGGAATTATTTACGTTTGATCAACCTATTTATTTGAGTTTTGCAAGTTTTGTCGATTAGTTCGGTGCTTTATATTGTTCATACATTTTATTTTATTGCTTAATTTTTTAAATTCATTTTTTTACGTGTATTTTAATGAAATGTTTTTTTTTCTTGAAGATAATTAATAAATAAATAAATTGTTGGATTATCAAATGAGGAGGGAGAATCTTTTTTATATGTTGTGTACGTGTATAGAGTCAGTAATTCCGATCAGATGAATGTTGCTGGAGCATGTTCTACGGATTGTCTGGTCTACAGATTAAGATCGAGACTCGCTATACAGACACGAAGATGCGTGTATAGCGTTCATTACTTCGTCACGTAGATACACGCGTTACTAGGATTGCATAGCACGGTTGTACGTCAACTACAAAGGCTACTGCGCCAACGCGTAAACGCAACTTTCCCCATCGTGTAATATGCACACATACACACTATTAAATGAATCACGTACAGATAGATTGGCTGGTTTAGAAATTTTTAAGAAATACATATGTGCTGCTTTATTAATTCCTATTACTTGCACTTAAAAATAAAAGGAGGATGTAGTTTATCATTTACCAATTTACATATTCAATTAATTATCTACATTCTGTATTACGTATCAGTAAAAAGAATTTGTTGACCTGATTAATGAAGATTTATTTTTAGATAATGTATTCTGAAACTGTCGCTACTGATTTAAAAATAAACTTTTTTAATTACTATATATCGAAATTTTTATTAATATTAAATTGCGTAAAATAGTACTATATATAAACAGTGCATACTAAACGTGCGGGAGATTTTATTATTCTTTTATTTATATTAAAAAAAAAGTTACTTTAATTTTTGTAGATCTAAGATGTGACGGTAATTTGCTTGAATAATATGTTCTCTTGGTAATGTCGAGTATCCGGTCGACCACTCGGACTCCCTTAGATTCGCACTATCGATGGAACGTAGTCTGAAATTATGTACACTTAGTTGAAAAAATTTCCGTACAAAGGTGTCCGAAATTAAAAAAAGAATCGTGTCGGAAATTAATGCGGAAAGGAACTTTAAAACATTATTTTATAATAACAATAAAGCTTGCAGAGTTAGATATCGTATATACAAGTTATTCGCAAGTGTCGTAAGAAATATTTTGATAAGGGAGTAGGCTCATCGTAATTTAAATAAAATTTAATAAATTTCATCACTATAATTAGGAAGGAACTAATACAAATAAATACCTGTATTAATGTATGTATAAAGTTTTGTCGGTATTGAGTATACAACCCACAAAAAAGACACATGTTTTTTTGTTAGACAAATCTATTTTCAGCTTTCAGTAGTACGACCAAATGGATTTCAATCGTAGTACTTTGTTATCGCGTTTTTTATATTTATTCTTATTTGCATATAACAATAGAGGATTCTATAATAAATAGACTGTACTTTGCTAATTAATGAGAAAGAATAAATATTACCGTCAAATGTAATTTCATATATATTTTCCTAAAATAATTCTTCGCGTAAGGAGTTCTAATGCGGCGAGTCTGACTAAAATCTTAATGAACCTGCGTGTGTTTCCTAGTCGCCTGATAGCTTCGCGTACGGGACTACTCGGCCCTGCGCAACTCGAACTACTGGATACGTCCAACGACGTTGAATACGTTATATTCTATACATTACGTAAAATATTGAATTGAATTATGCGTTTACAAGTTTACAAGACCTACACGTGCTATTTTAGTGTTTTTAAAAATTACTATCAAAAATAATGAAAACAATGAAAAGCTATTGTTAAGGAACAATTTAACTTTCGTTTCATTACTTATCTAAAAAATGTTTGTCGATAAATAAAGAATAAGAATAGGTACGCCACGTGAATAATAAAATAATAAGTATAACATTAATTGAAACGATAAAGTAAAAGTCTTAAGATGAGTAAGAACTATTTTATTTTTTAAAAAACATTGCAATAATTTGTTGTTTTACAAATAGTAGCAATATATATAGAAAAACTAAAATAAATTAAAATCCGATAGGTAGATAGGAAAAAAACGTAATTTAATCTAGTTATTTCATAAAAATAAGAACTAAATCTATTATATTAGAGCCAGCCCTATATTGTAACATACCAACCCTATATTGGAACAGATACCAACTGCGCAGAGTTCAAGGATTTCAAAATTTCCCGCGCTCCTCCAACTTGACGAATCAGAGAGCTCTCTTATAGTAAGGATGTTAAATAGTCCTTTAGACAGGCCCACAATGTTGATTTACATATTTTATTAGTTGTATTATCCATATCCACATGTGTGAACTGCGTGGGCGGATCATATGTGAAAACGTTGAATAAAGAAAAAACATGTAAGCCAACAGGAGAACACGAGGTGCGAGGGGCTCGACGCTTCAGTGCCGGGAAAAATTATCCTTGGCTGACCCTCGTCTCCTCCCCCAAAAATCATGCCAGTCGAAGACCCCTGTGAATGGAGATCTGGCTCCTATGGCGCTTCGCCTTCAGTAAAAATGGCGTCGGACCATTAAAGCTTTCGCATTTTTTTTTACATCCACTGTTTTATGTGAATTAATTCTTCAGTAGCGATTGTTATTTAAATTACTTTCATTTAGCTTCTGTATTTTAGAATTTTTAATAATACAAGCGATGTATAAATAAATTTTTTAATTGATATAGTGTAATTTTATATACGGTGTGTGTTATGTATCAGTAAACATTCGTTGATTAACAACATTTTTTTAACAATGTCTTTTAAAATATTTATATTATTATTATTCATGTTTTTATAATATTATTCATTATATTATTCATATTATATTATTCATGTTTTTGAATTATATTATTCATGTTTTTGAATTATATTATTCATGTTTTTGTAGATTAGCTTCCTTTTTATAAAACTATACCATTTACTCCAATATAAATTATACACAAAACTGCAACATTTTAAATAATTAACTGCATTGATGTGATTTAAGATTGTAAGTAATAAAATTTGCTTTTGGTAAAATGAACATTTAAACAAATTTACATTCAGTCCTATAACAATTAAAAAAGAACGTTTAATTTTAATAATTTATAATTAAATTTTATAAAAAAGACAAATAATAATTACACTTGATGATAATACATTTATATGTTTAACTCAAGGATTTATTTAAGTTTTATTTTTTTCAAAAATCTGAACAGTGCTAATTTTTATTTTGACTTGTAATTTACAGAAAAATTATTTCAATAATTAAATGTTTTTTCATTTATAACAAATTCAGTGTTTACAGATACATATGTGTACACATAAAACCCAAATAAAGTATTTCAATTCGTCGCTGTAAAAATAAAAGACGGTCGTATAAAATTTTCGTCGCAGTCGTCTGAATCAATTCAGCGAGTGGGAAGAATATACTTTGACGTGAAATCCCCATCGCGAGAAAACGAGTAGCCGGCAAACATATCGCACGGAAAGTTGACTGTCCAGAATAAGTTTCTACTCGTTCAAGAAATAGGTGTATAAGGCAATCATCTCGCAAATCCTCTCTAAACTTTACATTATATATTTGGAAAGAGTCACTCCCACCAGTCCCTTTTTCTGTCCTTCTTTTTCCACTTTAAACTTTAACTCGATACCTTATTTTACAAGATTCCCAGTAAAAATATACGAATTTTTTATTCAAATTTAACAGAACTGTTATATAGATCCTCACGTAACGCTGCTCGAAGTAAATGTGCAAGTAATTCGATGAATGACTGTATAGTTGCCTCGATAGTTGCGTAGGGTTCACGTTGCTACGAAGAAGCATCTTGGGTTCCTCTCAATTCCCGACGCTAAACATATTTGCGCGCGTTCAAGGCCCAAAAGCGCGAGCGCGTGCTTCGCTTATGTCGCGGGAGAACATAAGAGTCGCGGAACTGGTAGTCGAGTTCACGCAAGCGCGCAACTAGTGGAAACGTATAAAGATTTATTTTCCTTATCAGCTATCGATACATAATTGCTTCCGATTTTATCTGTTTTAGAATCTCAATTAAATAATGACCTACCTACATTTGCGTGAAAAAAATTAGAAATATTAATAAACTATACTTTTGTCTAAATACGCTGTTTCTACAGATAATTAAACAGTGTAGGGCTCTTAAATTATTGAAATTTAATATATGTACCCTTTTTTTCTACATAGATTTTTTTCCTACATTCAAACGTAATCTAAACAAATTTGAAAAACAATAAAAAATCTCTGCACAATTAGTACCCCCGAAGTTTACCAATTAAAAAAAAATGCACCGTGAAAAAAAAATTGAAGAAAAAAATAGAACACGTAGCAAACAATATGCCAATAAATAAACGCTCGTCAAACTAGTACACTTTGCAACGTTAGCTTCCGTGCGCAAACAAAAAAAGGCTAGAACACGCCTAATCGCGTCGTCAGCGAGACAAATCGCGCCGGCGCGAGCGCAAGAGCGAGGCCGCGGTGTCCGTTGTTGGTAAAACGCTGTTTAGAAGTGCGCGGAGAGCAGGCGCGCCGAGGAGGTCGACGCGTTGAGCTAAGCGCGCTTAGGATAGCTCGTCGTCGCTCTCCTCGGCAATGACTCTAAGCGCCGCGTCCCGAGGAGAGGGAGACAGAAGGTAGACCGGCCCACGTGTGTCTATATACCTGCCCATCGTCCCCCGCGTGTGTAGAGAGAGCCTCTCTCTTTCTCCCTCTCGGTTCCTCCTGATCCGCGGTGTGTGTGCCTTTTGCTATTGCGACCGAGGGAGATAGAGAGGTGGCTCGAGCGCGCGCCGCCGCGGCCTAGCCGGGATCCGATCGCTCGGATAGTACAAGCCGTTGGGATGCGCTCACTTCAAGCCGACGGCCGGCACCGAGCGCTAGACTGTATAGTGCGCTGTCGTCTGCTGTATACGCGAAAGCAGGAATTTTGCGCGAGAATCGCGTTCGATGGAGTGTTTTGCATACGTGCGCTTTTTCCTGTTGATTTGATGAGGAGTTTTTTTTTAAGAGGTGGATGCTTTAAATTACGCTGATGAGGTGTAATTTTAGACGCCGAGGTAAAATCGGTTAGAAGTCTTGATGTGCAGTAAGCTGGAAGTTAATTTTGAGACAAGATTATAGGTTGATTATCGCGATTTTGATATTGACTACGAAGGGAGGTATTCCAGAATTAGTTGGTTTTAGATGTTCTGAGTATACTAAGAGAATTTTCTCGTAAAAATTACGATGATTTTCCCGTAAAATTTACGTGAAAAAACATAACAGTGGGACGATACTATAAATTTTTACGGGAAAATCACCGTAATTTTTACCTGAATCTTGGACAGTTGCCTAAGTTTTGTAAATTTGACAAGAAAAAACCTGTAAAAATTACGAGGTTTTGCAGGTAAAAATTACAGAGCTTTTTTTGTAAAATTTACAAAGCTCGAACAACCATTCGAGATTCAGGTAAAAAGTACGGTAATTTTCCCGTAAAAATAGTATTGCGAACCGTTCCACGATTACGTTTTTTCACTTAATTTTTACGGGAAAATCACTGTAATTTTAGTACAGACAAAAGATTGGAAAAAACGAGCTTTCTTGAAAAAGTTTGTGCTTTTGTAGCTTCATTCATCTTGTGAGTTGCAGTAGTTCGAAAAAATATAGAAAGCGCAGTAACGTATAATTTCATTTAACGACAGGCCTCAAGTAAAGTAGTAATCTTCGCTAACTTTGCAAGCTTCGATCAAGCACGTGAAGAAGGTGAAAGAGGCTTACGACCCAAGATTACTGGTATAAAATTTACGATTCTCAACAAACTCTGTTAAAGCGTACTTTCGAAATTTCGCGGATCCCTATGTTTAAATCTGGAGTTACTTATGTATTTTACGTTACTTTTGCACGTTTCACTGAGGAAAATTCAATCACGCTGCGAAGCAAAGCTTTTGTCAAAGAAAAACTGAAGGGTTAACTTATTCGTACGTTATTCTTTGAATAATTAGCAATTTTAGAGTTATACAGATAGTTTGTTCGGCGACTTAAAATTCCAATGCCATATGTTTGACATGAACTTTAGAAACAAGTATATACTATTTAGAATATTCTAAACATTACTCAACTGTTCCCTTGCAATTTGGTACTTCTCTGAACTGAATGCATAATACGACATTTGCAATATTAACTAAGTTTGCACGTTAGAAAGCAATAAGTTTTAAACCAATCTTTTTTAATTGACATCTGGACTTTCATTTTATTGTATTAATTCATATATTCAAAGTAACAAAATTAAATTTTGGCCTGCTTGTATAGTAAGCTTTAATCCTTTTCTTCATAAAATTATTTCCTATAAATTAAAGAACAATAAATAATATTTATTATGAACAGAAACATGAAAAAACAAAAAAAGAATTATAATTGAAATTCCATTGTGATTGCGATATTCAATTTTTTTTTTAAATTCTATTTTTTTAATTAAACAATGTCTTATTTTTTAATAAAACAATGAAGGCAAATTATTAAGATAAAGTGCATCGCGTTCAGAAGTTTGTGTTTGATTTTGATTCATTTAAACCTTCATCATTCATTAACAAATTAGCATCCATTGTTATATTGGTTTTAAAAAATGTATTCATAGCTTTCTTTACGTTTACTTACAAAATAAATTTTTCTTAATACATCTATCTTACATCATTTCTTAATACATCTCTACATCATGAAATCGTTAAAAATAAAATAAAAAAATACAATTTTTATATTTAAATACAAAAAGATTTGGAGGCGCCGGGTATCGATCCCGGTACCTCTCGCATGCTAAGCGAGCGCTCTACCATCTGAGCTACGCCCCCCACGGACGAGTGGTCATACTTAATAACCGTCGTAAGTAGAAGGCCAGTTTTAGCGAGCCGCGCCTGTACGATCACTTTTCAGAAATTTACACAGGAAAGCAGCATTTCCGAAGAAGTTGTACGACACGAGAATCGGTCAATCCTCGCGCACGATTTACTTTATTCACTGCTATTTTATTATAAATTTTTAGTTTAAAACAATTTTAAAGATTATTTAATGATGAAGTACCGGATAATTTTAATTGTATAAATTTTAAAGGAGTAATTGCAATATTTATTCAGTTATTTATATTATTTTAGTTTTTCATTATCATTTAAGTATCTGCATATACGTTGTTTCACCGTTAAATGCCTATATTATAGAATTGTTCCTCCTTATTAATTGCTGTTGAAAATATTATTTTTTATATCAGAAATTTTCTAATGTAAATGTAAGATTTAGGGGATATTTTGAAGAAAAATGAACTTTTATTTAAACACTGGTTTTTAAGAAATTATGTACAGTGTGTAATTTAAACAAAATTTTTTAATTTGCATTAGTTTTTTTGAAGGTAAAAAAAAATAGTAACTTATTAAGAGAGCAGAAGAAAAAACGTTAACTAAAACAATAGTTAATTGTTAATAATTTAAAAGCTTTACACATGATTTTATCTTTTTAATGTCATCTATGATGTGACATCAGGAGTTAGTGAATACATTTCAAAATAGTAGTAAGACGTTTAAAAAAATAACAGTAATAAATAATTCTTTTTTATTTAAAAAATAGTATACTGAACAGACAATATATTAAAAAAGCGTGTATTATAAACAAAATTAACTTGGTGTAATAACTTAGATTCAAATTTAAAGCGTGTTTTTCATAATTTGCAAATTAAAAAGTCTACCTATCTAAATTATCAGTAAAACACATGGATTCTCATGTGTTGAAATGGTGGATCAAGAAAAAGAGAAGAGTTGAAGCAACATACATGTAGAATCGTGAAACAGGAGAACAGTATGCTAGAAGGCATACAGTCAACCAAGTGTTAGAGAGTCGAACACACGCAGCGTCTATACATTTAGAAAAATAGCTTACACTTTTTGATTTCCTCATACAGAAGTAAAAGCTATGAGAGAATGTTCGGTGATAAATACCACGCCACTCTCAAAAAGACTGGTATACTTTTTAGGTCGTTAACAACGTATCCTAATTTTTTTATTTCTTTGACGGTGAGATTTTTTTGTCCTAATCTAAAACTGATATAAAATCTTTGTTTACATTTGTAAAGATCGAAATTTACTCCATAACAAAATAATTGTTAAAATATTATGCATATGAAATACGTATTTTCGCAGCATGCATTGGACTTATAAATAGAGAATTGAGTTTATAAGTATGGATAATTATATACTTTCTTTACTTTATTGTAGTTACTAATATAGCATTGTCAACGTTTCTATAAATATACATTGTTTAAAAAACAAATTGATCCTATGTTTTATATGGTTTTATATGTAGGTTATATCTATAGGTCCATACGCACTCTGAACTCGGAGGTAACAGTAATATTTCGATTGAAGTAGCAGACCACGGCAAAGATTCATTAAAACATAATGCACTCCATTGATTCGCAACGAACTATCGCCACAATAATTCATAAACCATAGATTGATAACGTTCCAATCAAAGCATCCCTCCTACGTTTCATCGATATCTCCGCCATTGATGCTTCTTATATATACTCGCGCTCATCGATTCCTCGTTCAATCGCCATCGGGCCATATAGACGCGTCGTCGGGACGGAGATTTCGCCGTTTGCCAAGCGCGAAAATAAAATAAGATCGATCGGATTCGCGCGTGAGCGTAAAATACGTGTAGCTTTGGAGCTTAGCGGAGTGTCACCGGCGTGTGGGAGAGATGCGCGGGAGAGAAGCTCTCGCGGGGACCTCCCGGACTGTATGAAACCCTGCTACGAATGACGGTCTCTTTTCCGATAATTTACCGCTCATTAACGCTCTTGTCGCCTCTTCCTCTGTGTTGGCCACTCCCTTTTGAAAAATCTGATAAATCTTTCACGAGCGATTTGTGCCGCTCTTGTTCGATTGCTGCGTAGTCTGTCACAGGCAATTACCATTATTGTTCCGCACGATATTTTGTTTTCAAAATATTTTGATTAATTTTGTTATGATCGATGTTATTCGTTTAATTTGATGTATATCGTTGGTACAGATTAAACTACTATTAGAAGGGCGATCCACTTTTTCTTTTTTTAATTTAAATTAATGTTGTTTAAGTGAAAGTATTTTTAAAAATCCTGTTAACTTCTGCTTTCACGATTTTTTTAAATAAATTTTTGTGCATACATTTAAAAAGAGAAATTTATGACGAATACATTTATCATCTGATAGTATTAATAACGTTACTGTATAAACGAATATAAATAACAGTCAATCAAATTATATGGACTGATCCATGAAAATATATTTTGGTCTATCTTCAATTAATCTTGATAAGAATTAAGAACCCATTCTTTTTGCATTTAAAAACTTTTCTGGATCAGCATCAAGGAAATGTTCCCGAATGGTGCTCTAAAAATACGAATTTCCGAACGGTCTAAAATCAAGTGTGAAATATCGGTATAATATAGGTCGATATGTGCAAACGCGGATAATTTTACGTCGAGTCTTATAGACTGAACATCGGAAAACTCTTGAAATGAGAGAGGAAGAGCAATCATACTGGCGATTTGACTGTATATATACCTAAAGTGGAAAGCCCTCAATTGAAGTGGTCTGAGCGCTCGGATCTCGATTATTCAATTTTGATTATAAGATTAGACACTTCTGCGCGACCACTGAGACATTCATAAATTTCTTCACTTCACTTAATAGGATTAAAAATGTTTCCACGAAAAAAAAAAAAAAAATATTTATTGCTTCTGTATACATAAAAATTCAAATAATTGAGTACACACCAAAATTTACAAACTGGAGCATAAAACTACAAGTCTAAAATAAAAAAATCAAAAGAATCCCGATCTTATCGGGACTGACATTATCATTTTTAGTATGCGGAACGATATTAATGAGAATACACGTGTTTACAAGTTTTATGATTATTTCAAGGAAATGAACAATTTTACATTTTACATAATGACTTTGTTCATTTCAAATGTTCAGATTTAAAAAAAAAAAAAAAACACTTCAAAACTACTAAGCAAAAAAAAAAAGGAATTTATTTATTATTTTAGAATGCGTTTCGTATTTACTTTATTTTAATAAATAAAAAATTGATTTTTCTATGTAACTAAAGATTAAAAAGCTATATTTGAAATGTTTACTATATATTATCTGCATAACAATTAGTAGAAGCTCATAAAGTCATTTAAATCCTTCACAATTTTTATCTGTAAATCGTCGTTTGCGTTAATAAAGCTACGGAAGCTTTTAAATTATTACCCCCGCCTAGTTTCAGCAAAGATTTATTTAAAGAACACAGATATTTGACGATACATCTTTACTGAGGAGTATGACGCATTTTCTGAGACTCGGCGGCGGCGTATACCTTTGGTCGGCTGCGGTGGTCGAGCTTTCACTTTAATAGTCTTAATCGCGCGCTAAATAAATTACGAAGAGGCTGACCCCTGCGCTCGAGCTTCATAAAAACGATACACTTTTAATCAAGTAAATTGCCTCGAAAGGAGTGGCCGTCGCTGCGCGGTAGGGCGAACCAAAGAGGGCCTCTCCTTTTTCAATCGATAATACGGCGTTTTACTCTCGCTTACCATGGACAAATTTAGTGCTGGACTGGTTTCTCTAACTTGACGCGCTAAATTTGTTGGTTTATATAAATGCCTACGTGAAAATTGAAACGCGAGAGACCTTCAATAATTGGAGAAGTGAGATAAAGATTAATGATGGTATTTAGAGAATATAAACACGGGGATACTGCGTATTTAAAATTGTTTGTTTAACAGTGTTTATATGGAATTATTTAATATTTTTTGTATATTAATTTTTTTTGCTTATAATCTGTGGGTGATTTTTAACATAAGTAGTTGGTTATAATTAGAACTGACAACCAATAATTCCTAACTCTGAGAAAAATCTGTTAAAAATGTTTATTTATATTTTTATGCTAAAAATAATTCACATAACTTGTTAGTAAACATTTTATATATGTAGGTTTATGCAGTGTTGTACGACCGATTAAAGAGGCATTACAAGGGTATTTAAATAGTTTAACGATGCTGAGTCAATGTAACAATGCATACACATGAATGGCCAATTGGTAATAGCTGGAAATTGTTTGTTATTTAATTGTAACTTAATTGAACCTGATTACGTACCATTTTCCTGGGAAAGGAAATAAGTTACATTCCAGAGAAAGAATTGCTTTTAATTGTCTAATTTACATTGCAAAAATAATTAAATCTAGATTTTATTAAAATATTTTTTTACACACTTTAATAATAAAAGAAAATACAAATAAGTTTTAGACTGATTCCAAAAAATAAAGCTATAAATTACCGACTAGTTTCACATTTATTTTTAGAAATACATCAATATATTTTCAAAAAATAAAATTTCAATTTTTTATGAATAAACTGCACTTATGCTTGTTTCATAAGAAGAATTTTTCTTTGTAGATAAAATTCTGTTGTTAATTTCATTTTTCACAAAACAAATTTGTTGTTGTTTTTTTAATTATATTCAGGCAATTTAGAAAAAGCATCATTTACCTTGCACTACATCATTGTTTTTTTTATATAAAAGTGTCCATTCAAGCAATAAACAGTAAAAATAATATTTCTTCTTCGTAAAATGATTCCGTTGCATAATAAAAACGTTTAAACTTGCATAAAATTAAAATAAATAGAATGGCGAACGATCATTTCAGCCGATGCGTGACACGCGTCTGAAGTTGATCGAAAAACTGATTCCCCGTCGAGCGGCTCCGAGGCTGCGAAAATGAAAATCTACTGAATACCGAAAATTCCGGGCCTCGGAATACGAAAGTGTCGGTCAACGAATATAGACCCGCGCGACATGACATTATGGAGAAAGTATACGCGACTACTACGTTCTTTGGAAGGTTGGGAGTACGAAATTAGAATGCGCGTAATTTTAGGACGCGCGAATAGAGCGAGCGCCGCTATGCCGGTCTTCGCGACGACAGTTGACGATAAGTGTGCTAGTTTGACTGGGCTTTTTACGATCTTTTGGAGAGAAAAGAAAAGAAATGAAAAAAAAAAGATAAGTGTAAAGAGGAACCCTTTTATATTTAGGTACTGTGTGTTTTAAAGCGCTTACGGTGATGTAATACAGAGAAAGAAAAAAATATACATTAGTGTTTTAACCATATGCTTTTCTGAATTTTAACAACTTGTTTTATTACATTTTGTTTCTTAATAATAAGGAAACAACTTTAATTATTAACTTACATTCAAAAAAAAGAATACATATCTTTAACGACGTTAGATTAGTCGAGATTAGTAGTTAAAAAATTTTTAAATAATAAATGATTTTAAAAATATATTTTGTTAACGAAAACACGTTGTCTTGATATTAATGACGTTTCATTAAAATGGATTCCCTCGGAGCAGTTAATGGCAATAATTAACCGAAGGTTATCACGGCGGCAAAGGTGCCACGTGCTGGCGTTTTTTTTTTCTTTTTTATCATGCCTGATCCTGTTGCGCGAGATTAATAAATTTTCGTGCGTGCGAGGCGCGACAAAATGCTCACAGGTTTAACTAGCGGTGCAGCCGGAGTTAATGGCCATTTACCACTTTGCATAGAGCGGACTGGATCGTCCATGACAGCTAGTGAGGATATGACATTGAACTTAACTCGATAATGGCCGTTGCTTACCGGCTCGGCAAAAGCAAAGCGATTAAGAGATCCCTTAAAAAAGCAATACGTCTACGCCTAATTTCAGCGGTTGTAAATAGAATGCACAGCTTAAATTGTTCGTGGGAATTGCAGCTGTCCTTATCTTTTTAGTGATAGTATATTATTCATTCTACATAGCAGAAACATCAGTTGCAGCAGATTTATCTCGAAATTTCTATAAAAACAATTTTTTTTATCTTGTTTTTTTGTTTTAAAACTAAACTGGGTTGAAATTGCTGATGAATTGGTTATAGTTGTATACTGTATTGTATAGCATTTGAGAACGTACCGCAGAAGGTTACAATTTCTTTGAAAATAAGTTAGTGCAAACTGGTAGTAACAGACAGTGTAATTTAATGTACGGAAGTTTGCAATCAAAGTTCTTTTGTTAGTGATAATTTGAACTGTAATTAGTGTTTTTGGAATGTGGATGATAATTCTGGTTTCAGGCGTAACTTTTTGATTCAACAAGGAAGAAGCGTACATATTTATTTTTAATTTTGAGCTGCAAAACAAGTCTGTTAACAATTACATAAAATATATATTTATGCTTTGTTGCGATACTACAATTAATTTATACGAATTGATTTATTGAATGTTTTTATTTTTATCATTTATATTATCCTTCAGAGTGTTCTGCTATCAAATAATTAATATTGAATATTGATATTGAGTCTTATCAAATGTTAATATTGAATGTTGCCAAACAAACTTAAGATTAATCTACGATCAATTTTTATGTTCGTGTAGTGTAGATTTATTCAACTACGTCGTAAAACACTAAAAAAAATTATACACTCAGTTAACAAAGGACAAATAAAAGCTTCACCAACAGCATTGAAATAGAAAAATCTCCAAAAAATCTTCCGCTAGTCTCCAATGCACTCGAAAAAAGCTCGATCTCATAATCTTACGTCAAAAAAAAGACAAATTAACGAGATTAACTATACGATTATTAACTATACGATTATTAACGAGGCCAGTTAACATCTCAGTTGAGGATATGCGCGATAACGCTGACGATGTCCGCGGATCGGATAGCCGCGAGGCGCTGCGACTGCTCTTTTGAATTTTCCGCGCGTCAGCCAGTGCCGCAGGTTCAAAGACCGCGCGAGCGCACCGCGGCCCCGAGCGCGCCAAAACAAGCGTGCCCCGAGATGCGCGGAGCCGTCGATTTTTGCTTTGTACATATATCATATGTACTTGCCGTAGGAGATAGTCGCGATCGACGTACTCATTCGTTGTCGTCCGGATGCGAGGGTCGCTCTCCCGATATACACTCCCGACGTCGGATTTTGTTTTCGTTCGAGGCCTTCGCGCGTAGCGACGCGTGGAATGCATGATTGATTCGATAGATGTACTTGAATGCTGTCTGCCGATTAAGAAATTTAATTGGAAGAGAGGAATCTTTTCGAGAAAGTTTTTGACCGTATAGGCTCTCGGCAATTGGACGATTATTTTTAGTCGAGAGCAGGGAAGAGATTTCGGGCGTGCGGATAGAGGTGTGCCATTTATCCCCAACGGTACAACGACCCGACGACGACGTGCTCGCGGTGTTTATATTGGGTTGGTTGATAGCTGGCGCGCGCTGAGCCGGCGTGAGAATATGGTAATTGGCGAGACATTTGAGCGCGTGGCCTTCGCAATTGCAGTTTTCACGAGGAAGAAGGTCGAAGCGCCTCGGGGAAATCGATGCTTGAATCAAGGCTTTTTTTCTCCAAATGTGCTTCTTGCTGATGAATTGAGCGGTTCAAGGTTTTCGCGGTTTCGTATTGTCTTCGAATTGGCTTTTAACGCCTTATCCTTCGTATTTGTTTACAGCGTGGGTCGGTTTTTTTTTCTCCTCTTTATTTTTATTGAAAGCGAAAGCACAATCTACTTGATTGACCAGAGGTAAACAATTGAGAATGCTGTGTGCAAGTTATGCGAAAACTGCATTTAGATCACTGAAAAAGTCCATATTTTACATTGCAAATAGTACACGTTTAATGTATACGTATATTGGTAACAAATTAAGAATTGATTTTTACTTTCGCGTATTTACAATAAGAATTGTCTTTCGAACATGTAATTTTTTTTTTTTGACTGAGATGAGACTTCAGATTATTTTTTTCTTATAAAAAATGTTTTTTTGTAAAAATAATATATATAAACGCAATAAATCAGAATAGTTTCCTATCGAAATCAATTTTCGTGCGCTAAAATAACTTCGTGCTTATTTTTCTGAAAAATCTGTTTCTTGGGATACTCCAAAACTCTTGACAAATATAAACGACAAAAATATCTACCCAATTAAAAAAAAAAAAATAAATAAATAAAAGAACATTAGTCGTCATGTAACCAATGATAAAAAGAAGTTTCGTCGCGTAGCTAACTTTCCAAGAAACACCAGTATGTATCACATTCGATGCTCGTCGGGCGTGTGTTCGCGCATTTAACAGGTCGCTATAATAAAATCAGTCAGCGCATACCGACCTACAGCTAATCATACATTATACCTCGTTACATCTGTTAAAACATTATTTACGTACTGCACCCGATGATAGTTGATTCTGATGGAATTTTTTGAAAAAATGCAACGTTGCTTGAAAATTTCTATAGATGTTAGACAAGGTTGCATACGCTTTGCCATTCTTGTCTAGCATCTACAGATTTTCAAACAACGATCCATTATTTATTTTATTTATTTATTTATTTTTTTTTTTTTTCAAAAAAATTTCACCAGAATCAACCATCACCGGGTGTATATCTGCGTTCTCCTAAGTAGAAAGACATGACCAATTACGAACGAAACTCACCAAGCAACAGACTCGCCGCGAGCACCGTCCGCATCCTCGCGCCTTCCATCCTCATTTTTCTAATCATCATAGCCAGGTGGTCGTTTTCGCACGGTTCACGTCCTCACCCACAATCGCCTTGAGAGCCCGAAATCCGCAGCGCACCGAGGACACACTCGCGATCTCGATGAGCCGCCGTTGCTCACTGGCCTCCGCGCGCCCGGTCGCGGCTTTTATTGCCGCCGGTGTGCGTATCAGCCGACCGGCATTGCCGCAATGTTTACCTTATCGGCGCGAGGGTGACGTGCCGCGTGTGTACACACACCCCCGTCGAGGTGCGCGCGCGCGAACGGTAGGCGGCGGGCGTCCGGGCACGTGTGGTGCGCGGTGCCGCTGCGGCATCGTCGAGCGGACGCGCGGCCGCGCGCAAATGGTAGGGGGAGCACGAATTCTCTCGGACCACCTCCCCTGCCCCCGCGCGGGGGACCCGCGGCCCCTTCCAGAGCGCGTCGAGGATTAGCGCGACTCCAAGCTCCCGGTATTTTTGAACTCCGCGGCGGCCACGGCGATGTCTTGTATAGATTAGACCTGCTTCCGCGGTAAATGATGCGGCGGTGATCGTTCACTGAATGAGAGTGACGGAAGGTTATAGGCGATACTTTGTGGGGTTTGTTACTGGTTTCAGACGGAAGTAATTTTTTTTTGTTTTGTTTTAATATATAATATAGAACTAGAGAATTCGCCACTATTTCAACTTATTGAAAGAATAACAATTGAAATTTTGTTTTCTTTTTCTTTAAAAATTCGAAATTATTTCAAGATTTTCGAACGAAAGGTCGAAAACTGGAATGCTCAATTTATATAATGGACTGCTTGGTCTGAAGTTTGTAATTGCACAGCTGTAGTTATAGTTGTTTAATTATTAGGAAATTTAAGAAAGTGTTCTACTGTACTATTCTTTATAAATTTGGTAATAAAAATACTCGATTAAATCCGATTTATTAATTGGAAATCTTAATGAAAATTCACGGGAATTAATCGCATTCGGATTAATGTATATTAATCTGTATTAAGATTTTCAATTAATAAATCGGATTTAATCGACTATTTTTATCAGAGAATTGTACGAATTTTTTTTTGG
This sequence comes from Sycophila texana, assembly GCA_035582955.1. Taxonomy (NCBI): domain Eukaryota; kingdom Metazoa; phylum Arthropoda; class Insecta; order Hymenoptera; family Eurytomidae; genus Sycophila; species Sycophila texana. Next base: position 410,354 of record JAWWEN010000024.1, on the reverse strand, counting down.
TATAAAATATTTAACATTAGGTGAGGAATGTTTATTATAAAAATTTCGGTTTAAATTTTGAATTAACTTTTCTTACATTAAAGAAGCTACCCTTGCAAGTCAAATTTTTCATGCTTGGACTGACGATATAGCGAACTTGAATGTCACAGCTGCAAATAATTGTAAATACATTATCTAAAAATAAAACAGTAGAGTAGGTGTAATGAAAAATTAAAAAAAAAAAAGGACAATGAAATAGATGGATGATTCGTTTCCTCAAGCTTTTGTAATATTTCCTGTTCTTTCTTTACTGATTAACGCAATTTTATTTAAAGTTATTTATGTAAGTTATTTATATTTACGAGATAATAAATTTAAAAATAATTATTATTTTTCTTGAAAAAAAAAGCAAAAAAAAATATAATCTTTCGTGTTAAGAAATTTTAATATAATATTGATAATTTAACCATTATCAATGTGTATTTTTTTTCTTCTTTTCGCAATGTCGACGATAAGACATTATTGTTTTTCATGATTACATTTATGGAGTGAACTCGAACAATTTGCACATGGCCCGATGTTCGCCAGTAATATGCAGGCGCAAATCATTTTTATCGAAAAAGATGTACCCATTAAAATAAAATTTAAAAAACGGGTACCCTCCTACTTATGCGCATCACTGTCATAATGTACGCCCAACAATTCAGTATATCGTTAGAATGAAATTGATATTTAAATGATAATAATTAAATCTTATTATTTGAAATTTTTATAAAAACAATTAAAATCAGTCTACATTTTTTATGTACATTCTTGAATGTATTTTGAAAGAATTGCTTATATTATTATTCATATTCCATGTCTCAAATGAATTCTATTCATTTTAAGGTATTCATCAGTCATCTGTCACGGTCTAAAAGGTCTAATTATTCATTCGTCTTGAACTTTATTGGAATTTCAAATTCATATTAAAGGTATTCATAAAACTAAATTAACGTTATGCAGGATTATAGATTTAATACGGTATAAAAAGGTCCGGCCAACGTAATTTATTACGGTTGTTCGTAAAATTACAGAAAAAAAGGTAATTTATGTTTCTTTTATAGACATATGCAATATTTAAAAAGCTTTTAAAAGTTTTTTTTTTTCACATAATTGAATGTATTCATATATTTCGCACAACAAAATGTAAATCTGTATTTTTTTATTATAGCTTTAAAAAGAAAAATTGTTTCCTCACAAATTATCTCCACAGAGTCAGGCATAAAATAAATAAACAAAGTAATATATTATCAATATTTATTTAATTCACCGATGATAAAGTAGTAATCACATAAAGTTTATTAAAGTAAACCCAATCATCACTACAGCGTGTATGATATTTACAATTCATCGCTAAAACGCTTCTCGCGGTCGCAAATCATGCTTCGTGACTATTCAACGTGAAATATATATAATATATATGAATTTATATATGTCCGATCTCGAAATCACGTAGCTTACAAAGATAAAACGCGCGCGAGTAGCAGTCGATTTGTTTGTTTTTTTTTTTTCATTATTCATTAGGTAAAGTTGCAACGGCTGCGACAACGGCGCTGCGTCTGCGTCTGCATAGTCGCCGTCGTCGCGAAAATTCGACTACGAAACTCAAGGGTGAATTTACAATGATCATTAAGTGCGCCCTACTTTCTCTCGCAATGGAAACACTAAGCCCTTCTTAAATATTTTACAGCACGGAGCATACACGCATTTGACGTTGACGATACTATGAATCACAATGTTGATTGCAAATCCGCCTTGTTTCTTTTTTTAATCATTTTTTTTTTATTTGTTCACTTCGCGCTTCTTCTGGGACTTCCGTAAAAAAAAGTAAAATTGTATTCGTACCCAAAACCCCATAAAAAAAAAGAATAATCTTTCAAATCAAATATTCTCTAGTTAACAATAAATTATTAAATATATCTATTCACAAGTTTACGTATAGACTAATGCTAGATGTTTTTTTTTGTCAATTTCTCTTATACATTTTTTTTTAAGATTCTGTCGTCATCGCACTTTAATAATCAGTTGTATATAGGCATTCGATTTTTTTTTTACTACAAGTAGCGAACTTCCTATTTTAGCAATAAGCACTCAATGATTTCATTTTAATTTTCCCCTCATCGGATCAACGCAAATGTTAATAAATTACAAGGCGATCGCTTAAGGATACACACTATTCATGTTAAAAAATATGACGAGCGATCGCAAATAATTATTCGTATATTCATTATCGTTCAAATGAAAAATCGTATATATGATCATTGACATATGAAATTCTCTCGTACTCAACGAAACCTAGTGTATCATTTTGCTCAATTTGTCTTGCGGTTAGCATTTAAAATCGAGATATAAAAGGAATATCTTAAAGTATTAAAGTCGCATGTACAATCATATGTAAATGTTGCTATGCTTTTGGAGGAAAAAAAATTCTACGCGCGCCTCGTCCATGTCCAAGCGCGATCTGATCGATTTTTATCGAGTGGCTAGAGTGGCTACGAGAATCGATCTTTCTCTTTCTCGTTTTTTTTTATCTATCTTTATCTCTATTTTTCTTTCTTTCTATTCGACTGTCGCTGAACGATCGACGCGCGAGTTTTTTTTTTAAACATTGGATACTACGTTTAAAAAAGTAGAGTGTATACACATTAAGTAACCTTCTGGCCGTTAATCGTCGATCAGCAGCAACATTAAAACTGATTGTTATCGGAAGTTACATTTGACACTGGCAGTACTACGCCATACCGCCTTTGCACACTTTACATATATACTTTTTTTTTTATTTAATTTTTATTTTCTGGCTAAATTCATTGTTTTCGACGAGCGTTATCGACGTTGGGCTCGATACACCTATTAGAATTCAGTTTACTTAAATTTTCAAAAGCAAACAAGCCTTTTTTTTATCGGTTTTAAAACTATTCGTGACAACTGTTCTTTTTTTTTTGTTTTTGTTTAAATCTTACAAATTTCAATAGAAAAGTTGCAGCTACGAGCGCTATTCTTCTTTTTTCAACGCACTCGTCGTCTTCAGCGTGCGTTTTTTAAAGAGATTTTACGAATTATCGTACGGTGAAGTTTAAAACGCTTTTATTTTTTATAATGTGCCTCGTAGAAGTCTTCCTCCTCTTCTTCTTCTTATTTTTTTTTTTTCTTTAAAAGTACAAAAATATCACTGATAGCGCAAAAGTCGTCCTTCAAAGTATAATTGACTATTACATTATTATCGTTGGATATCTCGGAGCTTAACAATATTTAATCGTTGCCGCCTCGGATACTCGTCGAGTGCATGCGCACCGGCGACGTTGGTCTTTTAAACAATTTAAGTAAACCGAATCGCAATTTAAGTATGCGCATCGCGTCACTCACTTCATTCGATTTGTTTTTTTTTTTAATTATTATTATTATTATTTTTATTTTCTCATCCTCTTCACTTTCACATTTTTTTTTAAATAAAAATGTTCGTTGCAACCGCTATACAAATATACGGATTCGCCTCTCTCTCTCTCTCTCTCACACTCTCGTCCCTCTCACTCTCCAAGCGCGCAAGTATCCTTCCACAATACTCTCGAATAATATGACGCGAGCCCCCAGCTCGCACGGAATTATGACTTTCAACATTATATATCCGTCGTATATACAAGGTTCACGCTCTCATTGCAGTTTGCTAACGTTTAAATCTCTAAGTTATTACAGCTACAGTGTAAGACTGACGCGCGACATCCGCGATATCACCCTTTCTTCCTTCCCTCTTCGTTTCTTTATATTTCTCCTTTCGCCCTCTATTATCATGCGGACCTGTGCGCCAGGCGAAATCATAGTGTGTATGTTATATATATATATACGTGTGTGTGCGCGCGCGTGCGACGCTCCTTGGCTGCCGAGCTTTACGGTCGTTCGCCTTTTTGCGCATCGATTTCAAGTCGCCTGGAAGACCTGTTGTACGCGCTCCCTCGTCGCTGGAACCTCTTCTGCCTCCCTCGATGATCGTAGCTGCGCGCATGTCTCCCGCATCTCGCGGGAATGCGTTTTAAAAAAAAATCGCGGCGGAGCGGAGGTCGCGCCCCGCAATTGACGTATGTACGAGGAAGACATTCGTTTTATTTTGTTTTTTTCGTTTTCTGCGGGGAACGACGATCCGCTCTAGTCTCGGTCGCTTTCAAAGTGGAATGTCGTTGCCGAGGCTCTGTACAGATGAGTGTGCGTGCCCTGGAGCGAGGGGTCGTACGGACGTCCGCTGCCGAGTCGATGGAAACGGGGTTTTGATCTGTACCCATCGTCGCGGCGGCTACCGAGCGATTTCCTTTGACTATGTAGGTGTGCGTGCGCGCGTCCTGCTGCCGGTGGTCTGTGTGTGTGTCTGTGGGTGTGAGGGTGGATCTGCCGTCGTCGTCTATGGTCGTCGCAGCGCGCGGCGTTTCGGCCGCGGGATTTATAAGCTCGCCGCCGGACGGTACAGGGGATTCTTGCCCCTGATCGGCAGGACGTGGGCCTCCGAGTTGAACACCCATTCGTCGAGGCTTATGAGGTCGTCGTCGCTGAACAGCAGGTAGAGGTACTAAAAAAAATTTAAGAGGGTTCAGCAATGTTTTACGGCTTTTTCGTGTAAATTTTTTTTTTTCGTTTCGTCGACGTATTCTTTTTTTTTTTTTTATAAATAGGCGAATTAATTGTGCTTTAATTAATGTTCACTTATAATTCTCAATTATAGATTTTATTGAATTTCGATTGTGGATTTTTTGGTTATTACGTGGACGAGCATTTAGTTGAATATTTTTGGAAAAATTACGGGCGCCCTTTTGTTTTTTAATATTGAATTCTCTCGAACAATAGCAAAGAAAAATGCTGATATTTTCATATGATAAAAATTGTTGAAACGTGTAATTAAAAAAAAAAATGTCGATAATTAAATGCACGATATAATTAAAGCGCCTTCGGGGCTTTTACAACGTTCACGATAAACATTTATAAAAGAATGTGTGCAAAAAAGAAGCATGAATGTGCAACAAATTATTCAATAATTATTGGTTATAATAAAACAGAGTTCCAATTACTACCATCGGTGAACTGTTTTTCAGATATTTTAAATAGAAGTCAATAAGAAAAAAAACTAGATGTTTTTTGCAATAGATTATATATATTGACATTAAATAGTAATTACAGATATAATTAACGCTGTAGAACAGAATTACTTAAAGCTGTATTTGTTGAAATTGATAAACACAAAGACACTAAATAAAAGCTTTATACCCTTTCGAGTTTGGTATTATTTTTCAGCGATTATTATGCGAAAAATCGCTTTAAACTTCTACTCAAAAGAACAATTGCTCTTTACGGTATAATAACAGCGGAATTTAATTTATTGAAATTTATCAGGATAATAGGAAAAAATATATTTAATATTTTACCGATTTCCGCGTTGTCACCTTACAACTTCATAAGACTAAATCGTATTCAACTTGTTAAACTTCCAGTCCGTTTGCAAAAAAACAACGTTTCACTTAAAAACAAAAACCGACTCATGGTCGAGCACAGTCCACACTCCACGAGCAAATAAGAAAAAATGAACATCGATAAAACACAATATAAAAAAAAACATTGTTTAACCGCAAATACAACAAAAAAAAAAGGGTACGTCGTCAACAAACACCGTCGCGCGAGCAAAGTGTTTGCCTTGGAGAAATATTTGACTGCGGGGGAGAAGAGTTCGCTTACCTTGAGCGTTTCGGCAAAGAAGTAACTCTGCTGGACGTCGTCCTTCTGCGAGTCGAGCTGGTAAACGTTGTTGAGGCCGGAGTAACCCCCGGGTACGCGGCAGTACGTCTCGAGCGCCTGCACGGCTTCCCATCCCCATTCCCGGTACTTCGGATCCTTTGTCAGTCGCCACATCACGAAGTACGACTCGAAAGTCTGCAAATAAATGCCTCGTGTAAGGGTGAACCGTGACTTTTACTAAAAGCGCGCGCATCGACGCTATCGGGCACCACTGAAGTGCTTTTTTCTCTCTCCCTCTCCCTTTTAATTCAAAATCGCAGGATTTCGAATATTTACTTCACTAGGAACCAAGCGCGCGACTAAATTTCTATTTTAAATAAAAAAATATAAATCATGGAAGCACCATTTTTTTATTTTATTAATTTATATAAATAATATTCTCTCACAAAAAACATACGTACGTATTATACTAAGTATTAACATATTGTAATGTATTCGATCCTTTGAGATTAGAGAATAAATCAGAATCATATTCATTTTTTAAGAAGCTTATTTAAGAAAACTTGATATTAATTAGAAAACTTAATCTTTTGAACAAACGACAATTCCTTTATTATTATTTAAATTAACATGCAAACTTTGCAAACAATTTTTTAAATTTTGGCGCGATTATAGCTGCATGTGCGTTGCTAAAGTTTCAGACCAATCACGTTTACTTTACGCATTAAATGTTTCATAGCAAAGGCCATCAGTTTTTTAAGATAGGATTCATTCTCTTTTTTTATTCATGAAAATTTTGAGATTTTTTTTCGCTTCCAAGTACCTTTTGGTGAATTTTTCACCGAGAGGCAGAATTAATTAGAGTGCGCTGAATAAACAATGAAAAGAGGGAGAGAGAATGATGAGCGGATAAAAAGTAGTTGCTGCGACTAGAAGTGTGTTTTACCTCGGGCCGTAAGATATAGTATTTCTCGCCGTTCTTGAGGCTCTTGGCCTCGTTGCCCTCAATGAAGTGGAAGGCTTCAGGGCCAAGCTTCGTGGCACTGCGATCGTAGGACTCGTGGCAGGTGTTCGTTAGTCCGGCAGCGATGTCCATGTGCTGGTTACTCACATCGTTCTCCAGCGTCTTAGCCCCGAGCGCGAACATGCCACCTGAGAAAATCCCATTAATGTTATCCTTCATACACGCGTTACATTTACGGATGCTAATGAATTTGTGGGTGGGAAATAATTAATTTAGGTATGATAATGTTGGACGCGTTCACTTTTGAGTTGCTGTTCATTAAGAAAAAAAAAATTAATTAGTTGATAAGGTTTCGTGGAAGTAGATTCAGACGAGTTTAGTAAGACGTGGAATTAAACTGAAAAATGTTGACTTTTCTAATTGGGTACTTACTTGCGTGAAAATTTCATTAGATCTGATAGAATGTAAAAGGTAATAAATTATACATTTTCATTTTCTATTTATTGTTATTATTACTGTTAGTATTATTTCAACGAAAGATTTAAAAAGACGCAAGTTAAATGTAAATGAAAGTTGATTGCATATTTTAGCCTGGAGCTGATATATCTGTATAATGTACAATCATAAGCGTCGTAACATTTAATTTCACAACGTAAAAATTAATTAATTCTCATGTAGTAAAAAAGAAAAAAAATTATATGTCCATTTCTTTATTTTCTATCAGATACATTTAAGTGAAATTTTTCATAAGCATCCTGTTGGTACTAATTATTAAAAATTCTTACTTCGTCTGTTCTTTACAATCCTTTTAGCACCTCCTTTTCAACGACTGTTTTTAACTCGAGTCGCTTAAAAAATTCCGTAACGAAAATACTTGCTAATTTAATATTCATCTTGCCAATTTAATATTCACGTTTAATTTAATTTCAGAAGGCTTTAAAAAATCATCCAAAATTATAATTTTAACAAGTTTAAAGTTTAATAAAGAAAAATCTCCAGCCACATTAAAAAAAAAAATTCAAGAATAATTATTATGAATAGCAACGAAGAGCGAATCAGTTAAATTAAGTACTAATTTATACCCTCCAAATTGAATTAAATCTAAAGTCACAGAAACGGCAAAATAATTCGCGCGTAGAGCTCGCTAAACAATGGAGGGTAGATTCAATAACCGTTCATTGTCGGTGAATTCTTTGAGGCTGGTTTTCCACTGGCGCTCGATTCGAAAATAAAAAAAGTGGCCGCATAAACGAGTCGTATATTATTTTCGCGCTCCAACAAAGAGGCGCTGCCCCGGCATTGAGGCCGAGAACTCGTTCTTTTCAATAAAAGAAGAGGATAAAAAAAATGGGGAGGCGGAGGGGGAGAATATCCGGGGAAAAGTCATTGGCGTGGGAGAATAATACGGACCAGGGGAGGCCTAAAAGGACAGTAATATCTCGAATGAGGTCCTGGGTGCCCGCGGCGGGCGTGTAAGCTCTCCCCACCCCACCCACCCTCCCCGCCATGAGTCTCTGGTGGCGTGGACTCCTTTTTTTTTTTTTTTTCTCCGAGAGGGTAGCGCTTCTTTACTAACCGGCGAAGCAGGCGAGGTGACCCATCTTGTGCTCCAGTCGCTCGTACTGCAGGTCGGAGGCGTAAAGGAGTCCGCCGGGAGATTGGATGATCATGTGCTTCACGACCGCGTCCATTGCGTCGTCGTACATCTCGCGCGCCTCCGAGTCCTCTTTGCCCGACTGGATCCACGTCTTCAGCAGGTACTCGTAAAAACTGTCGCCCAGCCCACCGAGCGACATGTGATCTGCAAATGAAAAATTTTTGCGTTTCAGTTTTCTTACATATAGGTCAGTTTATTTGCGTGCATATATGGTATTTTATGGCGTTTATTAATAGATTTTAGCAATAATGCGAGATAGAGTAGGGACTTTTAAAAAAACTTTCAACATTTCGAATGAACGTTATTTAATCTGTGACAAAAAATTTGTGTGGAGTAATAACGAGCAAAAAATTTATTTACCGTTGCATTTAAGCGCGCGAAACTTTAATTGACCTAATTTGTTTATTGAAATAGTATAAGAGTGATAAATGATTTTCTGACCGTACACAGCAGAAAATCAATACCTTTTGCATTCGTTGTACGCCGCAATTAAGTACATGAATTTTTGATGACTCCATCAATCATAACTAAATGTACATTTTAAAAAGCTTCGGCGCCCCAGTGTTTTATGAGCTCGTAAAAATTAGCGCAAGAAAGTCGTGCATAATTCGAGCGTGTAAATCACATTATTCCCGGCTGAGCTTTCATTAAAATAACGTTCATCGCATTAGCAGTCATAAAAACGTCGGCGCGTCGAAAATACTTTCTTCTTTTTCTTTTTTTTTTTTTGTTTAAAGAAAATTAGGGTGGCTACACCCTTGTTGTTTATAACGGCGGAAAAGCTCCCGAACGGCAATTCAAAGCTAATCGCATTAAACGGAAGATGAAGTAGATAAGAGCGTAAGTAAGAAAGTGAGAGAATCTGGAGAAAGAAAAAGGAGAAAAGTCAAGGCAGGAATGCGCAGAAGGGTACCCGGCGTTTAGCGATAAATAACAAGACGATTACCCCCCCGGCAAATTTTTACTGCTAATTTATTCAGCTACTGGATAAATAAGACCTCTTTTCCAAACCTTCTCCTGCCCCTCTATACCTTCTTCCTTCTCCTTTCGCCTAATACTTGGGCTAGTTGCTTGTCCAAATTAAATTATATTCAACTTTTTTACGATACTTTTTCACCTAGTTTCCTTTATGAGATGAAGGATAAAATCTGATTAAAAAAAAAGTTAATAAATTTAAATTAGATGCGAGTGATTCTTTTTAACTGAAGGGAAGACCTTCAATCTGTGTCAAATAAATGAATATAGGGTAGTGTGAATGATCTTTGGATGATGGATTTTTATGGAAGTACAAGGAATATTTTTTCTTTTACGTCAAAATTTTAAGAAAGATGGGCAGTAATGAAAAATGTAATTCTTATATTGAAAAGTTTCGAAGAGAACGTGTTGCGGTAATTCAATTTTTCTTTTATTATTAGTTTCATTTCAAAAATAAAATTCGAAGTAAATAGTAAATCGAAAAACAGTGTTCAATTTCATTAGTCTAGACAAACCATCATAATTTTTTTTTTAACGATTCAAATTGACATACTTATTACTTTGAATTTTGGTACCATTTCGTCATAAAATTTATCTAATAATAATAAACAATTAAATTACTTCTCTAAATGCTACACTGAGAGAAATGTTTAGCAAAAAATACAATATACTGTATGGGAAAAGAATTACAGACTACCATTATGAAAAAAAATTACAATACTGTATAGTAAAATTTGCCATAAATACAGTAAAAATTACAACAATATCTGGCAAATTTTACCGTAAAGTATGGTAATTTTTTTCATAATGGCAGTCTGTAACCACTTTCCCATACAGTATAGTAATTTTTACAAGAGAAACAGTAAATTTTTACTAAAAATTTCTCTCAGTGTACTCAATTACATCCTGCAATGGTTTTTTTAAATCGACGGTATTTCTCATAAAGTACCTTTAAAACAAAGTCCTCGCTCCCAATCAAGCACAGTTCACTTTTCCAGAATTCGCCCAAAAATATCCGCCCACAACCGATCGTAAAGATATAATAGAAACACGCTCGTGTACATATCCCCAACGCGGCGCGGCCGATATTTCCAACATCCGCGTCCGGCGTGTTTGCCGTACCGCCGTATTAGTTGCGATCGACGCTCCGTCCGATTTACGAGCGGCCCCCGCGGCCGGCCGCGTGTTGTCATAATGATTCCGGGCCGCGCATAACGTCCGGGCGAGGATATACGCGCGACGGGCCGTCCAGTTTCCGCGGGCGCGCGCACGAATTGCGAACTGCCGGCGGACGGGGAGGAGGGGGTGCAAAAAACGTGACTGACCGTGAGAGCGTGAGGGAGAGAGAGAGAGAGAGAGAAAGAGGTGGAGGGACAGTGGTGTAATCGCTCGTTCGATTCCCCCCGGGCACTGTCAACTACTACTAGGCGGTCGACGCGCGTCCCCAGCTGAATATGCGCGGATCGCTTTGATCAGCCACGAATGAGAATTAGAGGCTAATAGGTGAGAGGAGTAGTTCCACTCGGAACGAGGAGCGAGTGCATTCCGGCTGGAGTTAAGGTTTTTTTTTGTTTTTGTCGGAGAAGTAATAAATTGCGAATTTTTTTCAATTTTCAAAGTTAAGAACACGCTTTATATCGAATATTAAAGTCACTGACCGTGAGTGTCTATATAGTTTCTATTTGTTTTTCATAGAATATGAGTGGCGAGATTTTAAAAGAGTGAAATGTTATTTGCGGCTTTTAATTTGGCTATATTGCGATGTATTTTATCGAAGCTTTTAATTAATTATTCTGTCGTTTGATCGTGGATAATATTCTGCATTTTATTTATTTACTTTTTTTTTTTTTTTTTTTTGTAAATACAGTTGGTAGGATAAAATATATAAAATATAATTGTTGATAGCATTGGAATTAACTTCGTTAAAAAAACAACAATTTTCCTATACAGCTGTTATTTAATAAAATTTGCAGACTTTTTATGAAAGATAAGCGTATATTTTTTATAAGGATTCATTTTATCAAAAGAAGCCATAAAAAGTTCCAGGGCATATAGTATCGAATTGTCTTTTACAAAGAAATTATCGATTTTTATCCAATTCATATATAAGTTCGATAGATTATAACGAAAGTAATTTCACGATATTTTTTAAAAATATTTAAAACTTAACTTTCGCGATCATTAATTCTTTACAATAAAAAAATTACGCCGCATTTTAATTTTAAATAAAAGCTAAATATTTCTAATAAAAATGTCCAGTACAATTATAACGCAATTTGCTAACGTATTCGCACTGAAACAAACCAAGTAAATTCCGAGCTGTGCAAAAGGCGGGAGACTAAAAGGCGATATACATAATACATAGGGAGCGGCTGATAAAGCGTAAAAGAAGGGAGAAGCCAGTTGAGAAAGGAGTTAATCTTACAGCATAATGAATGAGATCGAGCTCTAGAGATTGGCGTTAGAGGCGCGAATTCGCAAAAAAAAAGAAGTGGAGCGAGGAGCGAAAATCCATGCGAAAGTTCCATCTCTTGCGGCTTCGCGGCCCCCACCTCCCCTCCCCTGCACCCCCAAGGCTCCTCAACTCAATTTCCTTCGCTCGCCCCTACCGGCACTCCTCGGCACCTTCCCCTTTAATCTTTCAATTTCTCATCAATTACTTAACGCGCGCGCAATTTCATCCGTCAGCCGCGCTTTAGCGGAATTTATGCGCGCCCGTCGCCAATCGCACCCGGCGGCCCGTGCGATCGTGCGCGGATTAAAAACGTCTAGTCGGTACTTTGCATTCCCGTGCCAGTACATTTGCTGTTATCAGCTGCGGCTCCTTTCAGTTTTGTTAAAAAAAAAAAAAATGATTGTACTAAAGCATAAGAAAAATATGTATATATGAGGTTGTGGTTATCTATTTAGTGTGTATCAAATTATATCATAAATAATAATTGATAAATTGATTGTAGTAATATTATCGACCAATGTATGGATGAGAGAATTTTCCTGTAAAAATTTAATAGTTTTCGTAAGAATTATGAGATTTATTTTTACAAGATTTTCTGTGAAAGTTGCCAGCATGACAAGGTCTCTTCCGCTTCCGGCTTCTTTTTTTTTTTCATATTTGCGGGGAAATTCTTGTAAATTTTATTACTGACAGAATCCTGTTATTCTGATGTAGGCAATAATTGATTCATTAAAATAACTTTTTAACTTAGAAGATTGTCACTTTAAGTAATTATTAGGATCAATGACCTGCTACAGCTATTCTTGTATTCGCGTTAAGATTGTCAGTTGCGAACAGGACTAAAATAATATACATTTTAAATACATAAAATAAAAACTCGTCTCTCAATAGCGTAGAGATTTAAACAAAAAAAAATGTAAAATATGTAGAAGTTCCGGTAATAAACCACTGCCGAGTATAGATAAAACTAACTATTATGTTTTAGTGTAAACGACCACATCGTACTTAATAACTCTCATCGTCCATTGACCCATAATAAATTTCAAAATACATTGTTTATAAATATGCTCGTAAATATTCATATATAAATATTATATTTATAATCGTAAATTTTTTACAATTTAATTAACGAAAATTAATTTACTAACAATCGCCCATAGTGTTATCGTGCGCATTGTAACTGCTTTACAACGTAATTTTTTTTTAATTTCTACAATCTCAAACGTTCTCTACTGATTAAAAAAAATTTATATTCATGCGGTTACGTGTTTACGCACGTGTCTCCCCTTAACACTGCGGTTCTTTTCGGCTGTGCCGGCGATACCAAAGGGCGATAGGAGAAAGAGAGAAGTAGAAAGGGAAAGGTGTCTCTTAGAGGCAGATAAGGCTTGGCAAAAATTAAACAGAGAAAGGGGATGGCGGCGGGGGTGGGGGTAAAGGTGAAAGAGATAAAGTCAGAGCGAGCGTTATTACTATAATCCGACGTCATCCGTTGCCTCTTCGACTCGAAAGCGCGCCTCTCGCTGCTTTTCTTTGAATTCTAGGGGATTACGAGGGCCACCCAGAGAAGTTTTGCGCGAGGAGGAAGCGCGAGATAAAGACGCGGAGATCGAGGATTGAAAAGATACGTACGGGAAAAAGGCCCTCCCGTTCTCTCTTTTTTTTTCTGCTTCGCCTCATTCATTTTATTATTTCTTTTGACCCCCTCCTTCGGCCTCTCCTGGCCTCTTCTTGCTCTCTGCCTGCTCTCCTCCTCTTTTTTTTCGGCGCAAAACGGATTAGGCGGATGAAAAAAACGGGGGAGGGGGAAATTGAAAAAGCGAGAGGAGAGTAAGAGAGCATAATTCATGAGTGGCCGGCGCGTCCGCGCGACATTTACTTTTATTTGCCTCCGCGTGATTAATAATGCTTTTAGTTAAGGGGGCATGAATTTTTCATTTGATAAGACGGTGCTCGGCTCGCATATTCTTCAGTTTCTCTCTTCGAAAATTTCCGAGCCGAGGTCGTATCCGGTGCACTCGCCGGACTCGTGTATTCCCGTGGCGAGCGCGACGGTTTATCGCAGAGCGAAGCGCTCGGAAAAGCGTTGCAAGTGTTTTTTAACGCATTTCTTTTCCTTTTTATTTTTAAATTGTATTTTTCGTTGTTCCCGTTTCGTGGCTTTTTTTTTTTTTGTTTTTATAAAGCGATTCGATGTACTCACGCCTTCCCCATTTTCCAGTTTTCGGGTGGATGTAGTTCGGGTAGAGTCCCTTCGGTTTCTCCATATTTTTCAGAGTTTTGCGGACGTTCTCGACTTTCGCCCTGTAGATGGGATTACCCGTGATGTCACTCAGGTACGTGAATTCCAAGTGCATTGTCCCGATTTCGGAGAGGATGCTGCAGCCGCTGCTCGCCCAGCCGTAATTTTTGCTTGCCTGTAAAATGAAAAAAAAACACAGGGATGGTCATTTATTACGAGCGCTGCATATAAAACGAAAAATATTTTTTTAACAAAAAAAAAGAAGGGAAAGAAAGATACAGAGAAGTGTGAAATGCGTAAAACGTAAAAGGCCACCTCGCGAAACATTTGTAAACGCCCGGATTCGCGGGGGAAAACAGAAGTTGCCTTGTGCTTTTAGCAGCGGCGTAATAATAAGTTTCTTCGGGGCGAGGAGATTAAATTCCGCTTTAAAAAGTCAGTCGAAAATAATCGGCCGGACAGGCGGCTAAGAGCCTGGCGAGAAAATGAATGCACTTGCCGTGACCCCGACGGAGGTTCTTCGCCGAGCATCTCCTGGGTTAAAAGCGCCAGGATAAAGAGCCGAGGTGCAAGGAAAAAAAAGAAACCGTCCTCCCTCGATACTCTCTTTTATTCGCCAGGACGACCCAATGAGATCGCCTTTTAAAGGAAGAGCTTAATGCCTTTGCGACTCAATTATGCATTTGCATATTCGTCGCCTAATTCGTGCGCAACTCGAGAGGCTGGGACGGACGAGGAAGGAGCGAGCCTGGCGAATGGTTTATACCCCTCTTAAATCCCATTTGCGAGCATAATTTGACGCGGGACATCCGGGCGGATTTAAACTTCCTGATTTGTTTCGCGGTCGCAGTTTCAATCTTTCGCGGGGAATAATGCAATTCTTTACCTTTTTTTTTTCAAATAGCTCGTCCGCGTTCACCGACTGCGACAATTGAATTTTCATCCTTTTAATAAAGATCCTCGCGCGGCGGCTCTCGCTTTAATTAAGGGGTTTTTTCCGCCGGCATAATTCTTTTTTTATTAAGGATTAACTTTGAAATATACGCGCGGACTTGAGTCAATTTAATATTGCGCAATTTTCCTATTTTGTATATCACGGTAAATGGTTGTACTGGTATTGTGCGAAGAGAGAGTGAGAGGGGGGGGGGTTCTCTTCTTTTTTGTAGCTGAAATTTTAATGAAGCAATTTTATTAAAAGTGAACTTAAAGTTATAAAAGCTGGAAATCGTGTTATTGAAATTGGACTTTGAGAAAAAAAAATTTCCAAAGGGATATTGCACGAAGTCTATTAAAAATTTGAACGGAAATTCAGTTTCTTTTTTTTCACATTCCGAAAAAAGGAAAACGCGAGATTTTTTTTCCATCTGGCACAGTCGTTACTTTGCAACGGTTATGTCTACAAGCTTTTTCTAAATTCCATTTTTCGAATTCCGCAGTAAAATTGGCAGTTTTCCTTGGTACGTAAAAATTTCTCATATATATCTTGTTTACTTTATTTTTCTTTTTTTGCAAAATACTTTAATAAATCCATTTAAAAAAAAATAACTATATAGATTATCATAATCTATATAGTTATTTTTTTTTTATATGAGATATATATGAGAAATTTTTACTTCTGGAGAACTTGGGGGATCATCCCCCAAGTTTGTATCAGATCACTTAAAGAATAATTTAATATGGTAATTAATTTCAGATTAATAAAAAAACTTGATCCGTTAGATTAGCATCCCCGAGAAAAATTATTGCTCCAACCGGCATTTTCCCCATTTTTCGGAAAGCAGCCACCCTATATGTACACTCCCTCGCCTTATCGTCTCGCTAAAATAAAGCAAAAGAAGCACGTCGAAGATAGCGCACGTTTTTCGGAGCGCGAAAATAACCCGAAAAGTATGGAACGAACAAAATAAAAAATAAAATAACATAAATTAGTATAATAGCGAGAGTATAAAAAAAGGGGGCCGTAAATTACCTGCTATGCCCGCGAGCGGAAGTCGAGACTAACGTCCGGCAATTAAGCGGCGAAAAGATCGCTAACGCGGATCCCCGGCGATAATTTCGCAAGGTCCCGTCCGCGCGTCCGCCTGTGCGGAGCTCCTCGTGCACAGTGTACGTATTTTACGTACGTATTATACGTAACGCGCGGGTGGCCGGCCAGATACGCGACGAGAATTCGGCGCAGATGGCACCGCGCTAATTAAAGTCTCTGTCGCGCGAGCGAAAACGCGAAGGGAAGAGGGGAGATGAAGCCCGACCCTGCTAATTCGCTTTTTCGAATATTAATTCAATAAGTGCAGTCAATGTCGGTAGCGCTTTAAACATCCCTCCCCTTTCCTATAGTGACGGTTTAACGGGCGGCTGAGTTTCGGGCCGGTTTGACATGTGGAGATGATTTTTTTTTTTAGTTTTCGAAGCGACTATATGGTTTGATTTGGATAAGTGTATTCTGAAAAATTGAGGTATGTACTGAGAGTAGCACCGTTTATGGCTTTATTTGACGATTTAATATTGTACAATTAGCATATGAAAACGTCGAGTACAAAATTTAAACAATTTAATTATTCGGGTTAATTAATTCAATATGAAAATTCTTACATTTTCAGAATTAATTAATTAGGAGAAAATTGGAGATGATATAAATGTGATGGAAAAATTTTAGTTGTTATCGTTAAATATGAGATAAATAAAACTGTAAATCGCGATTTAATTAATTGTGGTACTTGCATCTTTTGGATATTATGTATATTTACACAGTTATAAATAAAAACTAGTTTTAAACCACCATGCATTTTTTATAATTCGTGTGTTTAATATTTCATAAAAGAAATTACGAAATAGTACTCAATTCGCTTTTGCTTAATAATTAACAAGTTCAGATATTCGAAAAATGCAGTAATGAAAAATATCCAAATAAATTACAAGTCAACAATTTTATCTTCATTATATCATAATTCAATGGATTAAATAATAAGAGTTCTTAAAAAAAGAACACTATAGGCAATATAAATAAAATTAAATTTTAAAAGGAGATTTTAAAAAAGAAATAATAACGAACAACGGACGAATAGACCATTCCTAAATATCTGAATAATTCGTAAAAGCATGTAAAACATTTAAAAATGTAATTGAAATAAATCGGAAGCATGCATACACCGTCCCGCTTCTAGGTACAATAAAACGACAAAAAAAGAAAAAGGAAAAACACCGAAAATTCATTTCATAACGATATCTGGCCGCATAACTCGAGCTCGCCGCCGTGTTTACCACCCGAAATTCGTGCCTCGATAAAAATTCATTAAAATCCCCCGACGAAAAAATCTAATCAAGCCCGGGCTTCATATCGCGCATTCGAGAGCCGCGCGCAAGAGAGACGAAAAAAAAAAGTGCGCGCCACGCGGAAATACAAAGTCGAGAGAGGCTCCTATACGCTTGCGCCCGAAACAATCGGTCAGTCCGATATTACGGTACTTCCGCGGTCCGAAATAGTTATCGCGCTCGCAGCTCCGCGACCGGGCTCAAATTGAAAAAGCTGATAACGGCTTTAAAGTCCTTTTCGCGCGGCGCCGCGGGGGTGGTCTGCTGCGCGTCGGAGGGGGTGACGAGTGGTGGAATGAGGGGGAGTAACGATCGGCGTGGCCGGGCGATTGCGTACGATGACTGGACGCTTCTGGCCCACTTCTCGGTTTAATCAACCGGCGCCCGGGCGTATATTCCGCCGTCAGCGGGAAAAAGGTCCCGCAGGACCTCCGACCCTCCCACGCACCGTCCGGCGCTCTTTCGCCGCAGTTTTTTTTTTTTTTTTTTTTACTGGCGGTGCTACCCCCTCCTGCTTTTTCGACTTCCCCGATGTATGGGGGAGTGTGACTGCCGATGGACGCGTGCGAGCCGCCTGTCAGCCTGCGGAGGCTCTCGTGGGGTGCTGCGAGTTATGCAGCGGTGAGACATGTGTAAATAAAATGTTATTAAATTTCGACAGGCCAACGTCATTTGATGGGCTATCCGACTACTATAATCCGGCTTTTTCGTTGCGGCTGTTGCTTTTTTTATTTATTTATTTTTTTTTTTGACGGGCATTTTGCGTTTCTATATGTACATTCCTTGGAGGCTCGTTTTGAAATTTTACGAAATTTTTTACATCACTAACGGATATAATTGACGTGTGAATAGAAGGATTTGTTGTCAGTTTGCGATGTTTCAATTGTAACTCTAATTTAATTTGTCCTCGGCTTTGAACTGGCTTTGTAATGGATTTGAACATTTGAAGTGAACGTATATAATTACAACGAATTCGAATTATCTGGTTTGCAGGAATCAATTTATAAAAAGTTAAAGCGATGCTTTGAATTTCGAATTATCTACAACAGCAGAAATCGTTATTGAAAAAAGTAGTAATGTTTTATATAAAAATATATAAAGGTATTTTGCAATTAAAAATAGGGTTGAATGATAGCTATGAAATGAAATAATTTCAATTCCTCCAAAAAATGTTCTAAAAAATATTTTTCAATCTGCTCTCTACACGTGTACACATTATCGATTTTATTACCATTTAGTAAAAACATAAGATAAAAAACATAAAATTCTAAGATATTAAATTTTACACGCGTTTTTTATTAACTTAAGCGGTATATTGTTCACACGTTTCTATTATTTCCTTGCCTCTAAAGGAACAATAGTCTCTTATCTACCAGCAAGTTACTTCCCCGCATAAAGACGTTTTATTTACGATCGAAAAGAAAGTTTAAAAAAAAAAAAAAAAAAAAAAAAGAATTCCGATAAATTTTTTCACGCAATCGGCGGAATTCGTCGGACTACCGGAGGGAAAAAAGTTGCGAAATTTAAAAACCCAAATAATTTGGAATAGTTCTGGTGGCGCGGATGGTCTGCGGCCGTCTAACGGTAAAAGATACTCGGCAAGTTTATTGTCGCGAAGAAAATGATTACTGCGGATGAGGAGGAAAGAGAGTGGAAGGTCGACGTGGGAAGATGGGAATTTCATCGACCGTGGTGGCGAGAAATTTTCGGAATTTCGACCGGAATGTATTCTGGGTATTCGCGCCGGTTATCGGAAAATAAATCCACGGACATCTGAGCACTTGTGAAATGAGAAATTAATGGCTCCGACAAATAATTGAGATTCGCCTTGAGTAAATCAATTTTCCTTTACCTAGACCCGCTAGTACAAAGTGGAGGTATACAGTTACGGCGATGCATTTTTTTTTAAACTTAAATAACGAATTGAGTGTTTTCTTTTAACAATTCAATATTCACAATGTTTTATGTTAACAAAAAACAAAAAAACAAAAGAAACAAATACATATTTATACTAGTTCCGTTAGTTATATATCAATCAATTCGTCTGTCTGAAAATAATTCATTTAAAAATATTTTGATACTTTTACATTATCTTTTTTTTTAAACTAGCAAAATCCAACACGCCTCGAGTGTCTACTTTTTTATGCACATTTTCGAGGTTCGATTTTTTAATTTAGCACCATATAACCGGACATGCCAATATTAAGTCGCGTTTTAAAATGCTTTACATCCTGCCTTCACATTTTTTTAGAAAGGACAAAAATAGAATATTAATTCCACAGCTTTTTTAACAATTTAAAAAACAAATAAATACCGTCTGAAAATCGCCAAGTGAAAACTCTAGTTCTTCATTACCCCGCGAATTAATAAAATTAATTATGCAAAAAAAAAAAAAAAACGGCGCGTCGCAGGCGTCAATGGAAAATTAAACGATTCAATGAGAGGAGCGCGTCGCGTCGTCTGGTAGGCGGGGCCAAGCCTCCCCTTTCCCGGTGCGAAGCGTCGAATTTTTTCCCCTTTCTTATCACGAGGAAGCGATCGCTCCCCGAGCGGAGGCGCCTCCCGAAGTTGGGCCAAAGGCAACTCGCGCGAGGCCGGAGTTTGTCTTCGTCGTTGACGAAAACCGCAAGAGAAACTTGGGATAGCGTTGCGTCTACTCACCCCGGTGTGAAGGTTGATGAGGGAGTGAGGAATTCCGGTTTCCGTTTGGAAGGCTGGCAACATACGCTCGCCGAGCTGAGCTGCCTTATCGCGGAACATCACGTCGCCGGTCAGAGCGTAGCAGGCCAGCAGGCTTCCCATGAAACGTATGTTCGTCTCGAACAATGAGATTTCCGAGTTCTGAAACAAAGTAAATTATGAGATTAATCGATTTTCGTGACAAAGTGCCGAAAGGAAATCTGTCTTTTTGCGGAGGGGAGAACGGTTCATTCATTCACACTTTTGTTTACATTCGAGTTAACTTATTATGGAGAGTTTAGACACTGAGTTTCTAACTAACTTTTTGTAACAATTTGTAGTTTTATTGATTGAAATGTTACATTAGGAATGAACATGAACATAATTATAATTAGGATAATTAAATTAGGTTGTAATACGTAATTAGGATTGAAATGTAATATAATAGAAATAATATTTTAATATTTCTCGTTGTACATACGAGTAATTATTTTATATATTCATCATACATATGTTACTTTTTTTTTAAATAAATCATTACTATAGGGAATAAATGATAAATTTGTCTTAAAAGTAATTCATTTAACATTAATAGATTTTCAGATTTTCTGATTATAGATATAAAAAATCTTCCTTCATTCAGCAGTTTCGTAGATTCATATGTAAGAAACTATATATTTTACAAAGAGGGCAATAATAAATTTTATTTATTACTGTATCCTCCCACATAATGCGTGTATTTTATTGAGATTGCATCGATTTATTAGTGTGAGCTCTGTGTAAGATAGGCTCTCAATTATTTTACTACTTATCTATAAACCCATTGTTATAAAAGAAATAATAGAACGTGTCTTTTCGTGGGTAGGATTTACGGTATAATACGTGTCATTTTTATCATTTTCTCCCCCCCCTCGTAACCACCTTTTTACCTTTTTTTTTTCTGACATCATTCAGGATCTTGAAACAAGATACTCTTTTATTTGAGTATATGCAATCGATTAAAAAATTCGATTATACAAGTCAAACGTTAAGATACACTTTCAAAATGACACATTAATTTGTTAAGCACGTAAAATCATACGCAATGATCCAGTAACAAACACCACGTTATCGTTGATTTTAACACACAGAATTTCGCCAAAATAAAATATTACAATTTTTTAATATTATTGCATATTACTCTATCGTCTGCTTTCAATCGAACACTATACTTGCATTAAAAGGAAATTATTACGATCTCGTTTAGAACCGCGCAGGTATAGTAGCAGAAAAACAACAGTGCAGGTGCGAGAATCAGCGGAGCAGAGGTTCGAGCTTTTACGAAGAATAAGGGACACCGCGAATCCTCGCGCGCGACGTACATTCGGCCGCGGTCGCAATTACCCCCGGAGCTTACAGTTTTACCGGCACCGCCGCGCCATTAAGGCTCGAGAGCTCGTGTTACGGCGGCCCGCGCCAACCCCCAACCGCATCGTGCCGCGTGCGCGAGTATACTCCTCCTCGGAGCCCAGCTGGCGGAACGCAAGTTTGCCGCGCGGCGGTCGCACCCCGTGCAATATTTCTGGGGCTTTGTATCATCCGGTCGCGCGAATACCTCGACCGACCAGACCGCCTCGTCCGATGGCCCCCGCGGGTTTTTCTTCGCGAGCGCGCGTCGCGAATGCCCGGTTTAATTAGCCGGGCGGAAGCTTTTTTCTGCAGCGGTTAATGACTTTTTGAATGGCCCTCTCGGTGATACTGCGACGGTATTCGTGCTGGTGTTATGATGAAGCTGCTCCTTCGTTTTTTTCTCTTGGTATTTTTTTTTTTATTAGATTTTTAGCAAGCTTTGTTTAAAGAGACTCGCTAATGGTTTGGTACACAGAGAAATTTAAGAATTATTTGGAAAAATATATTAGTGTGGGTTGGTTTGCAATACTGCAGAATTTTACGTGTAAGTCATTGATATATTTACCTGAATCTAATTGAATAATTTCACACGGTTGAAAATTTTATATGACATTTTCGTACAATATTTTGCAGAAAGCCCTTATATTTTTTAATTTTTACTGAGCTTTTTATACAAAATTTTCTGACGTTGTCAACTATCTAAGAATAATGTGAACATTACAGTGATTATCTCGTGAAATTATCCAGTACCGCAGACTGTGAGATAATTAAGTTTTTTTCGCGTAATTTTTACAATGGGATTTACCGTCAATTTTATGAGAAAATTCTCTCAGAACAGTAGTAGTTAAAAAAAAATAAAAAAAAAATAAAACAATAAAAAGAATTTAAAAAAATGATTTTGAAAATAAAAAAAAAGTAAAATTTGCTAAATTGTCAGTGGCTTATATATGTTGTTGATAAATTTGTTCATACTTGGAATTATGCAGATTTTAATTTAAAAGAAAAATTAAGCAAAGCGAAAGGAAATTTCCCATGTGCATCGAGGCGTCCGCGACGATTATCTCGTTATGCAGACAATATAATATATGCAGATAAAGGACAGGTTTTCGAATATGGCAAACAATTGAACAATTAATTATTCCTTGCATACGTACATGCACATCAAACGTCAGCTACTGAATAATGTCCAGTGTGGAGGGCCGCGCCGGCGCGCCTCTGGCCGCTTGCTTCGCTCATTACGAAAGGGCCGACAGCGCCGGAGTGTCGTTAATTAATTCACTGGTAATTAAGTTAACAATGCTCCATTCATTATTGCCAAAAGGCTCGGCGGACCGGCTAATTTTCCCAAATTTTACTGGCGAAAAATTGCGCTTCTATTGTATAAAACGTTTCAATGACCGCCATATAATACCCTCCCTATGGCGCAATCCGCTTGGGGATCGTTACATTATACGCTTCGTCCGCGTCAATCAAATTTACTGCCACCTGTATCTTTTTTCGCCACTAGTACACTTCTGGCCCCATTAGCTCGATAAACGATGAAAATGATTCGAATTAAGATGCTTTTACAAAAAAAAATACTTGATTAATTCATGGACTTTGTCGTAAAAAAATATGAGAAATTAAATTTGTTTGCTTCATTTACTTAAGTGAATTAATTATAGGAGTATCGCTAATTGACAGAAAAAGTGCATTACTTCTTAGCGAAAAATATTCTTGTATATCAGCTACTTATAGTTTTTATAAAAAAAAATACAGCTTTAGAATTAAAATAGAAGTAAAATTAATCAAGGTGAAGTTAACATTTCGATTCGACTACTTTCGTTCGAATTTGGTTATTTACAACCTATCCATTATTTTTTTTACGTTTATGCCTTATAAATCGATAGTACTACTAAATTTTTGAAACACTATAAATTTCGTTGCCAACGACGGGTAGTATTTGACGTATCTAATTCATTGAAACTAAAAAAGTTACTGTACATTAGATATAGCGTTACATCGTTTAGTTTAATTTTCAACAAAATCTTACAGCTGAAAAAAATTAGCAATCGAAACGGTTGGAGAACTCGAGTTGATTTTTAAAGATATAAAAAAAATTTAAAAAGTACCGCTTTGTTAATTTAACTTCATAAAATTTTTTCAAACGAAATTCATCGAAAATTAAGTCTTTACGACTTGACCCATTATCTTTCACCGGTTCAATTTACTCCGTGACTCATTCCACTCTGCCCTCCCCTGTAAAATTTTATTTTCCGTTGTAAAAATTTTTCGCCAGACGCTAGTTAGCCGCGTTATTTTTCTTTTCCATTCATTTTTTATAAACTCTGCAGAACCCACAAATGCATTAAAACTAACACAGTTAAATTTTAAAAAAAAATTCCATTCCTCCAATCGTCCACATTACTAACGTGTTTCGTTCTTTCTTTTTTTTTTTGTTCTCTTGAAGCTCCTCCGCGAGGACGAGAAAGCAAACGACAATTGCAACGTCGAAAAGTAAACGCCGCACATCGCGCCGTAAACGCGTCGCGAAAAACATTTGATCTACAACTCGAGTAACTTCAGAAGCCGATTACCCTCGCACAAAAGGCGCTCATTCGCTAAAAGTTTCGCCGGGGGCCCTTGATATACTGCCGGGCGCTCGTAAAAGGCACGGAGGGCGCGAAATCACGCGCGCGCGCGCGGCTGAATTTTTGAGAATATGCCCTTCGCTCCTCCCCCATTCCCCCGGCCCTTCACAATCTCGGCCGCATTGTTTCGGTGTCGCTCCGCTGGATATCCCCCCGTCGGGAAATAAAATTGCTTGAAATACCGCCGCGCCGTCATGCGCGGCAAAGACATACGCCGGCGCACGCCAGGGGTATAAATAAAATATGCCGAGAGGTGTCAAAGCACCGCGGCCCGTCGAAAAGGCGAACAGCCCGTTTCTTTTTTTTTTTTCTTTCTGTTCTTTTATATATTTTTCTGCGACGCGCGGAGCGCGAGGTTAACTGTTAAGCGGTTGTTGCGAATCGCGGGGCTCTTATATACTGGCCGCAATAATTTTCCATTCGATCGAATGGTTTTGTGTCTCGGAGGTTTCGTCTGAGTGTCGTAAAAAAAAATTGTGTAGTCGTAAAGCGTACTGCTTGTTTTTTATTTTTTTTTTTTTTTTATTTCTAAATTCCGTGGTAGTAAATGTACCTACCCTTGGTTTATTGGACGTCGAGGATATCGCACAGTATTTTTAATTGAGAAATAAGGTGCCATACTACTAAGTGCGACGCAAGTTATGTTTATTTTTGTATAAAAAAAAAGGATCACGTGTTGTTAAAAAAATTAGAACAATTTGAAACTGTAAAATTCTTTACGTCAATTAGGCGTTCGAGAATTTAGCGGATTGAGGAATTAGAATATCTGCGAGAAATCTTTGCTTTTCGCAGAATTGCCAAATAAGTTTTCTTTTGCTATTTGCCCTACTACTAAACCCTAATATTGAGATTAAATTAAATTAAATAAAAACAGCGTTATTCTCCCTTTTAATTTTAGTCACTCTCTTGCATTAATTCTAAATCCAGTATTAAAATTAATTTTGACGAAACGTGACTGGAATTATCATTTTCAAAATTCAAGCCCTTCTGCGTACCGTACAACTCGGACTTTCTCTGACCCTGTCTCGCGTGCAGTCAGCGTCTACGCAAGGATATAAATATATATACATCATATAGAGAGGAAAAGAGAGAGATGGAGAGGGAGGAAAAGGAGAGAAAAAGAAGCCCGAGTGGCCGTGAGCTTTAATGTATAAAGGACACGACTCCGGGCTCTCCTGGCTTTACGAAAACGATGCATCTCTCCCTTCCTATCTCGTAATTAAACTTCATGCGAAGGTTATTAGGTACTAGTTAATTTTGCGGGCTAATTAGTGAGCTTCCCGCGTTGTATGCGTGCTTTGCCCTTTTTCTCGCATTAGCGACGTTTCGTGAAAGTAGGGAGGGAAGGAGAGAGAAGGAGAGAAAAAAAAATACACGCTTGGAAACTTGAGTTACCTCGGCCATTTAATTTTTCCGAGACTCTTAATGAAAATGTGCAACGTCCTTAACGCAGTTCGCCCAATTGACGGAGTGACTCACTTTAAATTATCAGTTTTCACGTTAATTTTATTACTTTTCTGAATACACTGAAAAAAAAAGTAAGTAATCGAAATCAATGGTTAGTTGTTTCAATTAACATTTGATTGAAACAAATAAAT
>JAWWEN010000024.1:355878-377073 GCA_035582955.1 Sycophila texana | reverse complement strand
CAATTCGAGATAGACCTTCGGCGGTTACTCAGGGTTTCACAGATTCATAAGTTGATACTAAAGAACTATTACCATGACGGGGCGCAGCTGTAGTGCGGGTCAATTCGAAATACCAGAACATGGCCATATTAGGCGCATGCCCATATTAGGCACAGGTACCTTATATTTAACGATATAATTTCTACACTTTGATAATAATCCCCAATAACCTTCTTAATTGCGCCCTTTTAAACAATTGCTCAACGTACAATAAATGTGTCCCTTATCTCTTAGATATTTTATCAATATTATCAAAACCACACCGTAATATAAGTATACCTAATACCAATTGGCAAAGAAAAATCACAACGCCCCATAAAAAAAAATAAAAAAAACCAAAGTCGTAATAAAAAGCTCTCGCGAGGAGTCAATTACGTTCGCGTCACGATTGAGGAGCTTCCGCTCGCCTCCTTGAATCCGCGAGCTTTCCCTGCGTCGGGAGTGGTGTACGCGAGCGCGCGCTGGTTATAGCGACGAGGGAGAGGACCGCATGATGCATGCGCCCACTCAATTCTCGCGGCCGTCGCGCCTTGTGTGTACACACTCCGCCTAGAAGCGCGAGCGAGCAGCTCGTACAACTGATCGCCCGGCGCTGCCCTCCTCCTCCTCCTCCTCCTCTGCGTCTCTCTTTCTCCCGGCGCGCTTCATCATTGTCTTCCGCCTTTTTCTCGGCGGCGATCCACTCGATGAATCAATCGCGGAGGTTGGACGAACACTCGCCGCTGAGTGAATATTTCGCGCCGGCGATGAATTTGTAGTCGTGCTCGCTGAGTTATGGCTCGCTGGTTTGATTTTTCAAGCTTTTACGAAAGGCAAATAGATAGTTCTCAAGGGATTTGCTTTCAGATGTGAAATTATAATTTTTTTTTTATGCTACTTACGTTAATGAAAAGTTACTTTTTAACCTTGTAAACAATTTATTTTTCTTTTTTATTTCATTTCGTTTCGTTTGCTTTGTACTGCTGTTTGTTTGCTAAAAATGTATGTGTGCTTTGAAAAAAAAAAATTATTTACGTTCAATGTTATATAGCGGTAAACGTACTTGGTGCGTGAAATAAATTAGATTTTTTTTTTTCAATGAGATGCTAATAATAAAAAACCTTGTGGGTGTAATGATTGCAATTTGTCAGATTAATGTAATCGTAAATAATTAAATATAAAGTTCACTTATCACTAGTAAAATCAGCTATTCTATTCTATCTATCAGCTTGGCTATTTCAAAATTATTTTTATACAGTGTGGTTTGTTGTAAACGCGCCCATCCATAAAGCACGTGATGTTCTATTTCATTTTTAACGCGATAATAAAACTTCACACTCGGCCTCACTGCATATTTTTCCGTTTATCTTTTATTAGTCGTTTAAATAAATTACATCCTGAAAAAAAGTTTTATGACATCACGTACATCCCATAAATCAATCTAGCAGTTCTCACATTAAGAAATTCTGAAACACATCGTAAATATCGTGCATAATGACATCGAATAAAACCGTAAAAAAAAAAAAAAAAAAAAAAAACAATTCAAAAGTTACATTATCGCTTACATGAAGCAGATATAAAAAGATGAATTGTTCCTTAATTCAAATAATCATATCGTGTATTCAAATAAGTACTTGCAAACGGCGTTTGCTAAATTTATGCGAATGCATAAAGTAAACTAGTTTTAAAAAAAATGTATTACTAAGTAATTATGTAAATTATTTAGAAAATGTAGAATATCATACTTAATATTTAAATATTCATTGCAGGACCAGGACATGCACTTGAACGTATCCAGAACTTCAGGACTGGGATAAAATCATCGTGTTAATGTAAGTAAAAAAAAAATGTAATTTTATTCATCGATAACTCTAATTATACCATTTAAATTTATACACCCATCCGTGATTATATATACATAGGAAGTATACTTTTTCTTCAAAATAATACAATCAATCAAACAGTTCTGAGGATAATTTGTAGGTATACTCGTTAAAAGGTGTATAAAGAATTAATAAGTAGTTTGCAATATTTAAAAAAATTCACACCGCACTGTCCGGATGTACATCCGGGTACATAAGCCATCGGACGATTCCCGGCTTACGTACAACCGGGCAAATATAGACTTTCCGCGACATTAAACAAAATCTTAATCCAGACGCTCGTACGTTTCCGCGAGTGCCGGGAGCGAAAAGCTGCCGCCGCCACGCTGTCACTCAAATTCTCCTTCGCGCCGGCGTATACACGCGAACGTCCACACATCGTGCTTTATCCCCGGCGCTATACACCTGTCCATCCGCAGGCGCAACACGGAGCTTTAAGCAAACGCGATTATCCGCGGCTCGGCTCGAGGGGGGTAGTAGGAGGGGAAAATGCAAAAATAATACACATCGCCGGGTCTAGCCGCGTCGCCTTTGCGAGGTCCATTTTTCAGGGCGACAAGCGGCCGGAAGGAAGTGGAGGCGCGATTCCTCGCGCGTCGCGACTGCATAATACACGAGAGCGGCGGATGGCGAGAAAGAGAAGAGTATATAGCACGCATCGGGACAGGTAACGTCGCCGGCGGTGAAGCGAGCGTCGGGGGGTAATTGTCAACGTGACGAGAATTCTTTGACGTGCCTTTCTGATATTCCTCTGTTTTTCCATGATTCACCTCAGTCTCCGTCTCGCTCGCTCTTTGCTGGCGCGTCGCGCACTTTGAGCGGCCGCCGAGCTCTCCTTCGAGACGGCTGTTTCGCGATGTGCCCCGTAATGGCACCCGCATTATAATTCAAACAATCCTGACGTTTTCGCGGCTGGTGTTCTCCTTTTTTTTTTTCGTCTCGGCGGCGGTGGTTTCTTTTGCTCTATTTTACGCTCCGGAGGCGTGTACAAGCCGCAAATGAACGTGAAATATTCTTCGCTGAATGTGCTGCTTTTTTTTTTAGAAAAAAAGTAGTTATGCTATTTTATCGGTCCAATTTATTCATTGATCACTATCGATTTTTCTACAGGATGGTGATGGGACAGCGAGAGAATACAAAATTTTTAAATCTGCATTGTTTAATTTTCTAGTGAAAAGAGTGACCTTGTACAGCGGTAACGAGTTATTCAAAATTAGAAAAAAAGAACATAACGCAGTTGTTTGTGTAAATCATGAAATTCAATTATTGTAAAATATGTAAAGCGCGCAATTTAAATAATGTAAATTCAAAAGTTACTAGATTAATGGAATTTTTATAAATAGTTACATTGAAAAGCTACACTTTACACGCTAATCACATGTGTACAGCAAATAAATATTGCACATTCAGACGACGAGTGCAGTTTTAGAGATTTCCTTCGGATAAAAGAGAATGCAATCGAAACAAATGACTATATAGGTAGTGCTCTCAGAAAGCGGATAAAATTTTCCGCGCAGCGAACGCGAAAATGAAATAAGAAAAGCGGAGATGAGTCGAGTCGAAGGAGCACAGGGCCGCTCGCATTATTCAGCAGGCACTACTGCGGCATCGCGAGAGACTACTCTACACATACTCGTCATGTGCGGTGGCAAAAAAATTCGCGCGCGTCGGGCATACGTGGCTACACGCTGCGTATCTCCCCTACACGCATTTCGACTGCATTCCTGCCTCGGTGCAGCGCCAAGGTCTTTTTCTCTCTCTCTCCCTCCGTCGTGCGGAAAACAAAGGAGCCGAGGTGCGAGGGAATCCCTTCCTCCGTCCGACGAACTGAACAGAACAAACGAAGCAAGAGTAGGACGACGGAGTCGAGGCAGGGGAATCCGCGTGACGTCTCGATCGTTGCTGCTGGTGGGGCCAAGGTGGACGCGAGTATATAAAAAAAAAAAAAAAAAAAAAGAGGGGGCCTCGGTATCGAAGCGGGGAACAATGCAGGCGCGATGTATGCAGATAGAACGGCGCCCGGCGTGTAGGTGCCCCTCCGCACGCTCCCGAATTTATCGCCCGGCGAAATCGCCGACGCGCGCGTCCTCCTCCACTCCCTTATTTGCTTTCGGGCTCGCTCCTTTTTATCTAAAGGCGGCGAGGGGAACCGTGGGCTCGGCCCTTCTTCCCTCGTCCCTCCCCCTCGTCGGCCTTTTTGCCTACCGCGCGCGATCGGCCACCGATGCTCTTCTCGCCGCCGCAGCCGAGGACCTGCGATAAGCTGCTCGATAGCAGATGTTTTATTTATTAGACGATTTGCCGAAATTGCGAGCTTGGGATAGAGATCTCTCTCGGTCTATCTCCTGTGAGGATAGTGCTGCGGAGGAAACGGTCTCTCGGCGGAGATTAGATTTTGGAGGATGCGAGCGTTTTTTTGCCGAGTGTTATTGGGACTGTGTCGTTTTAAGATGGATATGATTATTTTTTCATAAAAGGGAAATGGTTTCGCGGAGGAACAACGAAATTGTTCGACTGTAATTAATTATATGTATAATATTACTGTTTTTTAAGTATTTAAAAAATAACTTTTTTAAAAATTCTCTGTTTTGTGTAAATGCTTTAGAAAAAAAAAAAACATTTTCGCATATTTTTTAAATATCTAATAACAATTTTACGATACTGAATTCTGGGATTATTGGGTAGACACGTCGGTATTTAAAAAACAAACTTTAAAGTTAGAAAATAAAGAAATCGATTTCATTACTGCGGTTGTGATAATTTTTTTTCCGTTAATTGATGTACGGTTGATTTGATAATCCGTGTTATTCTCGGAAAAAATTCGTTTCAGGTAAATTATTGGAAAACTTCAGAACTTTTCAGCTACAATAGAGTTAACGATTTTAATTTACTAAATGGAAATCGCGAATATCCGCATTTGGGTAATCGAATTTTGTACGATGCATTTTCAATATTAATTTTCTTATTGCCGTAAATTCAAAGGCTCAGTATACAAACATTGCTTAATATTTCGTAAGTACTCGTAGAAATTGCCCGATAACTTGCAAAGTGAATTTTGAAATTACAGTCTACTTTAATCTATTCACTGCATCAAATTTCACTCTTATGCAACTTTAATTGTTCACTAGAAAAAATAGCTAAAAAAGGTAAATTAAATAATTGAATATGTTAAATACTTAAAAGTAAATTGAAAATTACCAAGTCTCACTAAATCTAAAAATAAGAAATTAATTAAAAAAAAATTCAAAATAGTGACATATATATATTCCGTTAAAAATTTGCTCTCTTATTATTTATTAATACGCCAATGAATTTTTCTACCTAACTCATCACTCAGCATTCCAAAATCAACATTATTCCTTTTCAGATTTAGTCGAAACCATCGTGTTCCAATTCGCGCAACAAACTATTTCGCGCGGTATCCACGCCACATCACAATACCGCTATAAGGCGACTGCTTTCCCACGGTAAAAAGGACGCGTAACGCTAAAAATAAAGAACCGCAGGGCAGCAGCTCGCGGAAATGCCCGAAAGAACCGTAGAAACTGCAGGTCTATCTCCTCGCTCCGCGCGTAGCCCCCGCGCCGGACGTAACGGCGCGTAAAAAGGATCGCGCAAAAAGCCAATTCAGTGGCCGGCGCGGCTCTAGCGACAAGAGCCGAGGTAAGGAGGTCTGACGGTGGCGGGTGGCCGAGCCATCGGGGGAGAGGAGGGGGAGCAAAACGAGTCCCGCGAATCAGCCGGCGGCAGGAGCGTCGTTCCCGCGGCACCGTCGTCAAGACTAATTCGCCAAGTTATCCACTTAGAAATCCGCCCTAATGCCGTTGCACCGGGATGTTGCCGGCCGGGCAACTTGGCGAGAGCGAAAGGGACAGAGCACGAAGGGGGGGGGGGAGGGGCGGAGGGCGCGAAGTTGCTCGGCGCAGTTGGGAAAGCGCGCGAGGAAACTCCGCGAGGCTGTGCCTCCTCCCGCCCGCGGAGGGATGAGAGAGAGAGAACCGCGGACAAGTTGATTCCTCTCCGCGAGCGGGCACTTGTGTCTCTCGCCGCGTAAAGTGCGTGCGCGCCGACGAAATTAGTCGGCGATGTTGCGGCGAATAAACACGTTCCAGGCGCCCACCGCCGTTCCCCGCGGTTCGCCGAGTTTTACGAGCGCGGCCCGGGAGAGCCTCTGGGCTCTCCTATATATACCATTTCCAAGAGTGCGCATCCGCCAATTTTACTCCCTCGGAGCATTAGCGTTGACGAGCTTCGCTTCGCGGCGGGATAGGTTGGCTGACGCGCTCGGGTCGCGACCGCGGAGTTGTCGATTTCGCCGGCGGAGTTCGACGCTATAGACGACTACTCCTTCTGAATGGATGCCGACGTTATAACTGCCTTTATAAACCATTGCCGGCTTTACTTTCGGTGCTTTAAGGAAATGCACGCTAAGGCGCGCTGAAATGAGCAATTGTTTTTTAAGGGCGGTGCTCGGTCTTTAGGGTTACTTGGAATGATGGTTTTTTATGGAATTTCTTTGGGTGGCTGAGACATTTGGTTATTAACTTTGTTTTTAGACTGATAGCAGGATTAAATATTATTATACACAAGGTGAAGAGATAATGGTTCAGGACTTTCTAAGGGGATTGCAGCTCATGTTGTTCTGGCGATATAAAAATGATGTGTTAAGTGTTAAGTGAAAAAATGATGCTGTAGACGTGAAAATTTAAAATTGTTTAGTTTTTTAAATTTATTTTTACTATTTAATTAACATCACGAATTAAATTGCGCGAGAGTTAAGTTAATTATTCTGAAATTAAAAGTGAGTTTTTTTAAATTTTAAGAGTCGTGTAGTCTGATTAAATATACGAACTGAACAAATCGTCATTGAAAAATATATTTTTCTACTAAGCAATTATAGTAATACAGGGTGTCTACCGGTCCTGAAAATCCTTAAAATCATTAAAAGCTCCTTAAAATAAATATTATAAAAGTTTTACAAGATACCAGTGCAATTTTTTCAATAAAATTAATCCGAGTGCCTCTAAAAATCGACACTGAACTAATTCTTCAAATAGTAATAACCATTCCAATGAAATAAAATAACGATAACTACCAAATTAATGACTTATATCCATCCACTTTTCACTGACACCCGCTAATTCAAATTTAAAGATAAAAGTAGCTAACATCCATCAAAGGCAATTTGATTTAAAGCTCTGCATTTATTTCACCTCTTATAAATATTGTCGCGCGCGTAAAATTAAATCTACATATAAATTTTCCATCCGACATTTAAAATACACTCGCAAAACAAACAAACAACAGCAGCAGTGGCATCGTCGCGCTAAAAATGACCGCAAATCAGATTAGCCGGATCAGCTATTAAACATTGCCGAGCGAATTACTGCTCTAATTGCGAAAGATTGCGGCCGCGCGCATTACATGAATAATCGGCAAAATAAAGTTTACAATTGAACAACAAACCTTTCGCGCGGTCCGAGAGCCTGGTGCGCCCCGGTGTTTGCAAATAATAACGAATGCACCAACATCCGGCCGATAGCGCGCCGGGGCAGCAGGGGCGCCGGGTAAACAGAGCGAGGAACTCGATAAAACTTACCTTATTAATTTCTAACCCCTCGCGCTCAACTTCCGCGGGGCCGGGGAAATGATTTATAGAAAAAGTTTGCCCGGCGAAAGAGAAACAACATCAACAAGTGTATACACGGGACAAAACCCCCCGCACCGAGTACACCGGAAGGGAGGCCGCTATATGGGGTGGGGGTGAAAGCACAATAGTCGGACCGCGTTAGTCAATCGCGAGCGAAGAAAAATACAGCTCCTGAGGTGAGAGTCGCCCGCGAAGTGCCCCGAGAACCCATCGGACGCCTCTTCGTACCGCAGGGAAAGAAACAAATATAGAGAAAAGGAGGATATAGCTTTCTCTCTCTCTCTCTTTTTTTTCTTTTTCTTCGCTGTTTTTCAACTCGGCAAGAGGGAGTAAAAAAAAAAAAAATTGTTTGTCAAACAAGTCCCTGGGAGGGGTGCACGCGCGGGACCTTCCAGGTATTTGCCGTCGGCGCCGTCCCCGAGGATTATCCCGGATCCTCGTGAGAGTTCGCGAGCTGCTGACGCCGCCTTTGTTTTTGGCGGCCGAGCCCTCCCGAAGCCCTCGGTAAACGCAGTTTGTCAGGCTTGTGCATTAGTTACCGGTGGCGCGAGCTAACTCCCTCCTATGCGCGCGCACGAGGCTCTCTAGCCGTACCCTACCGGATTCTCTGCTCGCCTTTTTTCGACGCCCCCGCGTCCTCCCCATTTCCGCGCGAAAAGCCGGCGGAAGAGCGAGTCCAGGCGCCCGACCGGGTCTTAAGGAGCTCGCGCCCTTTTTCCACCTGACGAAAGTATTGCCTCAGCGGATGGGTAGGGAGAAGGGGCTGGAGCTCCTTTCGCGCTGAGATGGAGTTTTTTTTTTTTTTTTTTGCCGTCGTTTTGGGTCTGCTCTTCTTGTTTATGCACGAGGTTTTTGCAACTGTTGCGAGAGAGATGGGGATTTTGAACTGCAGCGCAACGAGCGGCCGAGATTGTGATGAAACATTTTGTTTTAAAAATGAGGGCTTTTCTTGCACTCTGCTCGCGCAGGATTTACTACGGCTTTTTTGTTCGTTACTTCGGGATAATTAATTGAAATTATTCTGACAAGTTTTTTTTTTTAAGATAAAAATTTTTTTTCTAGTGCAGTAGTTCAGTTAGTAAAAAATTACTATCGAGATAATTCTAAAACTTGTAAAATTGGCAATGTAAGGTTAAAATTTTTTGCTAACAAGCTTTCTCGGTGCCCGAAACAATACTTGCAAAAATACGCTTTAATTTTTTATTTTATCGGATGAGCACTTATGCAAAGAGAACAATTTCAATACATTTTTAATTGGAGCAAAATTTTAGTTCGACGCATTTTTTCGAGCCGAAAATCGATGACATTTACATCGCAATCGAATAAAGTAATCCCATTTTAGAAATTGAACAAGCGAATATCTCGCCTGTTACCCCGGGTCTTTGCATTAAGTGCTTGTAATATGCGCTACAAAAAAGAAAAAAAGATCGAACAAACTTTTTCAAAGGGGTTCATCAAGAACTTCATTATACTCGAAGAATTCCGAATCTATTATGACTCTCGCTTTTTCTTATCTTAATTAGTAATTAATGGAGGAGGGCAAAAAACTTCCACGAAGCCGGGACGAATTAATTGAATTCCAATTTCCACGGCAGGCGTAATTTCAAAAAAATATTTCCACGCCGCTAAGAGCCGTCGACGCTTCAACCCATAAGGCGATTACAACTCGCCGGGCATTTTTCATGAGTTTTCATCGTCACGCGACGACGCGTTAATGTGTGGAATGAAAATTGCGGCGTAAATCGCGAAGTTCTTTGCAATGCAGAATTTTGCGAATAAAACTTCAGGCTTCCGATCGTGCGCTCGAGATTAAAACTTTTCTCGCGGGTTTATTTATATATTAATTATTGAGGAGAGCTTACAAATTGATACGCGAGTGAAAGTCAGTGAAATTTCAACGAATTATTGACAATTGTATAGGACATTAAATTACGTACGTGACATGTGCATGTCTTTGCGTCATTTTTATATGCACGAATTTCAGTTAAGTTCGATATCGTGAAATAGAGGTAAAAGGTAATATGAAAAATGAAACGAACGAATCGATAATGCTAGCTGCAGGTACTAAGAATCAATAAAATATTTTATCACGTATGAATATATAAATTTTTTTTTTTTTTCAAATTTCATAGAACTATTTTATTTCTACGTTAAAATTCTAATAAAATAACTGAATCACGCTTTATTAAACTAAATCATTACCAGTGTAAATTTAAATAAACGAATTCCAATGTTTTGTACAAAACCTTGAAATTATTTTATTATTAGAAAAGTGCAAGGTACATTCGATCAGATAAAATAGCCAACAGAGTGTAATAAACCGTCCCAGTTATTAAAAACATTTTTGTAACACATTTACATAGCGATAGATTTATTTAAAAAAAAAAAAAAAAACATTTAAAAAAATTAATTTTTTAACATTCATTCCGAATAAAATCTTTACTCGGCGAGTTTTACTAGCCCACTATAATACGCTGGTTCGTTTTATCCCGTGACCCAATATACCCCCCTCTCTCCGCTATTATTATTAAAGACCTCAGTCGTACGAAAGCAGGGCGCCTGGAAAAATAAGAAAAATGGAGCGTACGTGTAACGTACGTGTCCGTTATACTTTGAACTGCTTTTCGCCTGAGCTGGTGAATCGATGCCGGGGGCTACTTAGTCGGTGGGATGAGCGCGAAATATTTTAGAAAATCTCCGCGGCGCGATGCTATTTCTCTCGAGCCAGCCGTCAGCTTTATAAAGCGCGGAGGAGGCAATATGAAGGAACGCGAGGGGGAAATAAAACTTTTCCCTTACGGCCACGGATTTTACTTTAAATTAACCGCGCTCGCGCTACGTTTTTTAAAAAAATATATATATATATATATAAGCACGAAAAAAGAAAGCTTCCTTTTTACTTCTTCATTATTTTTTCTTTTACTTATACATAATTATCCGTTGAAAAACTACGCGCAGTATCTCTCCGAGCAAATTTTATTAGACGTGAAATAGCGTAAAAAGTGGGGTATTAAAGTTCGAGCCTGCAGCCCACCTCTACCCCCTATTTAAATAGTCCCCTGCCGGTTCGTCGGCAAAAATGAACGTGCTGCGTTCGTTCCTCCACGCCGGTCCACCGAATGTGCACACACGCGTATACTCACACACACACACTCACGCACAGGCACTGAGAGGGCGAGATTAAATCGAAAACGGGAAACTGGAGGCGGAAGGCAATTTCCAAAGTTTAATACTGTAATTGTACTCACGATATCGAAATCGAGATTTTGGGCGATCCAATCCCTGCCCTGCTTGAACTCCTCGTGGAGTCCCATAATGTACAGGGTGTCAAGGCCGTCGACGATGGTGGCGCCCATTGTCGAAGTGCCGAAGATGCTGGCGCTGTGGCCCCGCTTGGAGATCGGCCGTAGCTCGTTCTTGCCCCAGGCGTATCGCACGTAGTTGTCCCAGCCGTGCTTCATCATCTGAAACAAGAGCGAACGCGGACTGTGTCATTTAACATTGCTCTCGCCATCTGAGTATCGATCGGCTTCTTCCGTTATATGCGAACTCCAACTTCGGAGTACGATATCAAATTTACGGATAGTGCATTTGTATATATACGGAAATTCCTATTTTATTTCGTTAATTTAGATGTAGAGTGGGGTTTTACTGTAAATGATATACCCAATTTGCATAAAAATACTGGGGCAGAAGGATAATATGTAACAAAACTTTTCTTATTTTTGTTGTTGGTATGTATAAGATAGTAACTTTTCTCACAGTGTAAGTCTGTACTTCTGAGTACGAAGAAACACTGTAATTATTTATTGCTAAATCATTTTTCTTCGCGGACTGGCATTACGAAACTTCATAATATTTCAAATGTATTTTGCTTATGTTATTGTGAGTTTCTAGGAGATAGTACCGTTGTTTTAATGAGTGTAATTATTTTTAACACTGGTAGTTTAAAAAGTGCTAGACCTTATTAAGAAATATTACATTTGCAAATAAGCAACTTATAGGCATATGTATTATGCTGATTCTGGGAATGAAGAAACTTAAAAATAAATACCGCATTATTGCGTTATGTTTTTTTTTTTTTTGTTAGAAACCTGAAATCGATAAAAAATTAAATGTATAAAATAATTGCTATATACATACAGAACTTTAGTTTCTGAACAACAAACTCCATGCGACTTTTACATAAGTATTATAAAAGACGTGTTCATGAATTTTTTCCCTCAAAGTTTTCAATAAAGCTATTTAACGTTTTTAGTGTTTCGAAGCTCAAGAGCAGGCTGAAACTCTCGTGTCCCTTCTTTATACAGCGACAGTTTGAATTCCTTTACTTCAAACTTCCCAGCGCAGTTTGAATAACGCCGATGGGATTGAACTCGGAAAAGTAAAGTTTGAATTTCCCAGGGTAACTAGATAAGTAACATGCACCTTTGTTCCATTTCACGTACTACCTACAGAAAATACGTCAGCTTAACAAACGCCGCGGCGGACCATCGCCGAAGCGTCGCTCGATGACGCTAACGTCGATTTCCCTCGGGCACACATTACAAAGCTATCGGCAGCCGAAGAAAGACGTGCAGGCCATCCCGTGATTTTTAAGAATCCCTGGTTAAAAACTAAACCGACCAGGCTGATAAGGATCGGTATTAGTGCTACCGAAGCTCCGAAGAAAAGGGCCACGCTAACAAAAGCACTTATTCGATTTCTCGACTTCCACCCTCTCTGATATTCTCGCATTTCTCCCAGGGGGTGGTGGGAAAGGGGGGAGGGTGCATATCTTGGCTTTTCTAGTCTGGTCTCGCGCCGGGCTCTCCCTGCGTAGCCTGCAGGAAATTAAATCGATCCGCGGGAGCGGAGGACGCCCGGCGGGGCTCGCAACCTCGCCGCCCGGATTACTTTCCGTGAAAACTCTCGGGGTCAGCGCTTCCCACACCCCCCTGACCTCGCGAAAACGGCAGCTTATTTCGGCCGTAATCTAAGCGCGACATCGGCGAGCGTCTTTCAAGGAATATTTTGCACTCTCCCACACGCATCTCATGTGTGTATATGACTGTAGGTATGTGTGTACGTGAATGTATGTATGTGTGTATGTTAGTGTATGCATGTGTGTACGTTAGTGTATGGAAGTTGGAGTCGCGCGTTTTATATATTTAAATTTGAATTTTGTGAGCGTATGCGCCGAAATTGTTCGTTCGACTCTGCGGAACGCGCGAGCGTCGCACAATTGCTCGGTTTTACCCTTGCTTCCTTGAATCTCGCGCACTTATCGCTTTCGCTTCCCTTGCCCTCCTCTCGGTTGTACTCTTTCTCGCGCGCCCACTTTGCGGACTTCGTTTTTGCGGCTTCGTTTTTATGGCAGCGAAGATGCTGCTATCCAACCTTCCCGTTCTTTCTTTTTTTTTTTTTTTTTTTCCTTTACTGGGAATTTATGTCTCGGCAATTTCGACCTTACCCCCGCGCGCGTTCGCTCGTTGATACCTATTTACTGTCGTTCTTTACTGGCGGAGCGTTCGGTCTTGCGTTATGCGCGCTAAAACGGTGGATGCATGCGGGATTCTATGGTTTAATTCATTTTATTCGATACCCCTTTCCCTCTTTCTTTTTGAAGGTATCTTTTGAAAAAATGTGTCAAATAAACTGAAAAAGTTTCGACGGGAATTGATGAATAAAATAAATAAATGCCGGACGTTTTATTGATTTCTTTTGTTGCGCGGGAGACTGAAAGTTTTTTTTTTCGAATATTCTATATTTGATGAAAGTTTTAGATGATTTAGCTGAAGGAAAGAATTTTTGACGGTATTTTTTTTTATTAATTTAGAGGAGATTTTACAAATTGTAAAAGAAAATATTTCGGGAATGGAATTGTATTTATTTTTACATGCATGCATGGTTAAAATTTGTCAAATCTGACATTGATAAAATTTTTTTAAAATAGCTGTAAATTCCTCTGTATCACTGTTCTTATTCGAAAAGTCGCAATAGTTTTTTTGTTATAAAATGTAATGGAAACTGAATAAAAATTTAATATGCAAATAAAAAAAAAGTCACTTTGTAATTAAAAAGTTATTCGTACTCTTCAAGTCTTATCTCAAATAAACACTATAAAAATCCGCGCAGAAAAGTTCCACCGCAGATTTTCCAGTTCACACCAGCCCGGCCAAAAATTGGTCAAGACCAAAAAAAGAAATTTTACCCGATTACCCTTAAAAACCGGAAAAAGAAAAAACAAAATTCCAATTTTTCAAGACACATTTCCGTCAATCGCCTAAAGAAAAAAAAAGAAGAAACAATTTGTTTCATTAAGCAACGTCGTAGCCGGCGCAGAGTTCGGTTAATCATCATTATCCCTTCATCCGGCGAGTGTCCGGTGTGTCTCCGCCGCAGCTCCGGCCGAGAGAAAGGATGCCGGCGGCCTCTTCCCCTCCCCGCGGGCCCCGGCGAAAAAAGCCGCCGGGTGACAACGACCGCGCAGAAAAGCAAAGAGCGCGACCGCAGCGGGAATCTCGGCTGTCCTTAAAGGCTGAAAAGACGGAAGGAGCGCGGAGCGTCGCGGCTAGCCGGGCGCGGGCAAGAAAACGGCCATAATTGCCGGGCGTCGCTCCGGTCGACAAAGGCGCGACGACGGGAAAACGGCAAGAAGCCGCGGAACGTTACATACCGACTCGAATCAACGCGCGAAAATTTTAGCATTGCGCACGTGCGCGCAACCCCCGCGCCTTTTTACTCCCCCTGCAGTGTATACCTTTGAATTTTTAGTTAACTTTATAACTGATGATGCGACAACGGGCGTATGTCGTGTATAGTGTATCGCGAACAAGTATAACATTTTTTAGTTTATTACACCGGGAGAAATGTTTTGGTAAAAATTATAAATCGTTAAGTAACAATTGGAAATCGTTTAGTAAAAATTACTAAACTTTTTGAGAAAGCAATCACAGACTGACATTTCGAAAGAAATTACTAAACTTTTTAGCAAAGTTGGCCATAAATAAATACAATAAAAATGACAATACTGTCTGGCAAAATTTATATTTTTAGCAAATTTTACTAAAAAGTTTAGTAATTTCTCTCGAAATGTCAGTCTGCGACAACTTTCCCAAACAGTTCAGTAATTTTTACTATACGACTTTTAATTTTTACTAAAAGTTTTCTCTCAACGTACGTTTTTTTAAAACTTTTTAAGTTAATTTTATAATCGATGCCGCAAAATCGTGCGTATATCATCGCCTCTAATGAAGAAAAGGACATTTCAAAAAAGGGTCTATTTTTATTTGCCATTTTTAAAAGCACTAGAGTAGAGTAAACTCTGAGAAAATCATAAACTTGTGATTATGCAGGTATCATTCGTATGATACCCTAAGTTTATCAGGTTATTTGGAAGAATTTATTTTACTTTAGAGCTCTAAAAATGGTAGATTAAAATAGCCTTTTTTTTCCATTAGAGGGGACGATATAGTGTACAACTGCGTAAAATCGTTTTATTACTGTCATATATACTTGACTATGTAGGATACTGAGTCCTTAGTCTTAATAAATTATTTATCATATCTACCTTATCTATATACCCCCACGAGAATGTGTATATGTGTGCGATTCGCCTTTATTATATTTCCCTCGCGGGGATGTCCGTCGCGCCCTCGTCTCGGTCGTCGAGGTGGGTCGCCTTCTTAATGATCTCGCGAAACGCACTGCGCACCAGGCGTGTATTATATGTAATAAGTCTACGGCGGCGCGCGCGGCGTTAAGTATTTTGCATGTACGTTTTATACGGCGAGCGCCGAGCGGTTTACTATGCGACTGCGGTAATAAACCTCGCTGCAATATCACTTAGTGCGCGGGAAAAAAAAATTGCCACGGTGGCGGAGTGTATACAGTTCTAAATTGTCTCGCTCAAATCGGTTCGGCCGTTCTGTGCATTTTTAAGAGTCGCGGAGCGTACACTTCACCTCTAGCCTTTCCTTTACAGCTGCACTTTTAATTTCCTTGAAATATGGGTTAGCTAAACATATAATACGAGGGCTCCAGCCGTGAAACTACAATCGATATCCTCTGGCTCCCGTCGTTTACTTTTGAATAAACAAATAATACAAAAGGCTCACCGTGAATCAATAATCGATACCCCTGCAGGCTCTCTGCTTACTTTTCGCGAGTCCGACTGAAAGAAAGCAGTGCTATAGTGAAAGAAATCAGAAGCGTGAGGATAATCCCTGCTAGAAATTAAATTATTTCATGTGAGCAGAATGTTAGTTATTGCCTATCGTCAACTGCTAATTTATACTTTTGTTAGTTGCACATTCTTTTTAATATTCTTAGTCCATTTACTGCTAAGAAATTTGTAGATAACGAAAAAGAAATGATGGACTAGAAACAAATTAATACAAAAAATAATTTAATTTCAAATTCTGTTAACCAATGTTTATTATCATACGAAACATTGAATAAACACGTAACCACTGTTTTAGTGCTTTTTATGTTTTTATTTGTAAAATTGTGCTTCGAAATAAATGTACATTGAAGAAAAGGCCAGTAATCACAACTAACAATTGTTTCAACTAATATTTGGTTCAGACAAGTAAATTTTAGTTAAAACAAGTAAATATCAGTTAAAACAACTAATGGTTATTTGTGATTACTGAACTTTTTTTCTGAATGTATGTTAAATGGGACAATAATATATTAACCAAACAAATGTTTCACTGCAAAAAGCAATATATTATCGTGTCTACAGATTCGACAATTTCTCGACGTCACTAACCATGCAGATAGCCAATAATAAATTCAATATTTACCAGCGTATACTCCCGACGCTCGTAAAAAGAAAATGCCTGCAGGATGCAGCCGTTATAATTCTTTCGCGAGATACATGTGTAAAGCTGAATAATAAAAGTGACGAGAATAGGGGAATCCCCTTATTTTTTTTTCTTAAAAAAAATTCACCAACCCTTATTTATCCGCTCATATCCCGGGAAAATGGGTGTAAGGGTACGCTTATTATTTTACGAGGGCAGCCGGCAATCGCGCGAGCTCCGGCGAATCGCCGGCCATGCCTCAAGCGGCGCGCGTACATACGTCGCCGAGCGCAAAGCCGCGGGAACGGGCCGCGCGATAAAAAAGCCGATCTTGCGCTGCTGCAACTCCGTCATCTTATTCCCGCGCGTCGGGGAGGAAGAAAAGCGACGAGAGAGCCGGCGCGACTTCGCTTACGCCGCATATCGCCCTCTCCTTCTCGGCACTTGGACTCGGCGCGTCCCGCGGCGCTGGGATACCAGTTTCTGCCGTTCTGGCCGTTTTTTTTTTCGTCCGCGAGCGAGCCACGTAGCTCCCGCAGTTTCGCGAGACGCTGTCGCCTTTGTAGGCTTGGAAAGTAACGCGCTGCATGCGCGCTGTGCAATTTTTTTTTTTTTTTTTGTTTTTGATGCGTCAGCGTTATCCATTGTTTCGCGAAAGTCGCGCTTTCAGGGTGTACCACGCTCTAGCATTGTTATTTTAATGCTGATTTTTCGAGTTCCTTGAGGCTGCGGATGGGAAAATTTGCGGAATATAAGTCGAAGGATATAGGGGATTTTATGCTGTCTTTTTTTTTTCTTAGTTTCATATCGCAATTGCAACGTTGTTTCTTCAAATTAGTGCATGAAAATACCTGAAGCGCATTATGCGCGTTTAAAATACCGGCCGACGCGTTGGCATGCGAGATCCCGTGCGGGAGATAAGTAATTTTCTGCTCTTACCGGAATATTTTTCGAGCGTGAAGGAAATGATCCTGGACAGCCTGACTGATTTAATTATAAATGGTAATGTTCGACAATTATTATGTATCTCGTTAAAGTGCACGATCTACAAAAAGGGAGGCTTCTTAAAATGTGCGACGTTTACCCAAGCACGAGAAAATACTTTG
This sequence comes from Sycophila texana, assembly GCA_035582955.1. NCBI lineage: Eukaryota > Metazoa > Arthropoda > Insecta > Hymenoptera > Eurytomidae > Sycophila > Sycophila texana. The sequence continues at coordinate 359,627 of JAWWEN010000024.1, read as the reverse complement.
CAATAAATTTTAAATAAACGTACATCCTGCTTTGTTGATACAAAAAAAGTCATAAGCGTCATTATACCGGGACTTCTCAATTTCATGCCTAGTGGGCAGATTTTTGCTCATAATTAAGTTCTTCTCCAGGCTCAATTTTTTTTTGCATTCCAATATAGTTTGTAGGAAAAAATTCATGAAACGTCACGTTGAATAACGAAATTTTAATTTAAAATTACACTTTTAATAAAAAATTTGGTTTGAATGATAGTCGTTCTTCAAATATTTTATTCTCAGAAGGCTGAATTGAGAAAGAGACTTTACAATCAGGATGAAGTTCATTGACTATCCGGAGAACTTAAATAAATAGTAAAACATTTTTAAAATATAGTAAAAGCTCTTTTTTTTTTTATTTTCCCGGATTTTGTACTCGATACCGTCGTATACCAGCTGCATTGATTAAAAATTTTTTTATTCATAAACACATTTAAAAGCAAAAATCAATTGGTGTACGAGTCCTCTTAAATATATTATGCACGCGCGCAACAGCCCTCTCCATCGACTTTTTACGATGGCATAATTTAGGAGTCGTATATAACCATTCATCGCTTAGTCCGTAAAAACTTGCCTACACAGTGCTCGTCCCTTCCCTCCTCTCCTCCCTTCCCCTGCCGCTCTCTCTTTCGACACCGCGAAAGCATAAACCTCGAACGTACATTATTAACGCGGTGTTCCCACCCAAAAGGCAGAAATCACCCGCTATTTTTGAAAAAAAAAACAAAAAAAAAATACATAAGTGTATATTTATTTCACACGCTAATAACGATGAGGCTAACGAACGATCAGAGCGATAAACTTATCGAAGAAAAAAAAATTCGCACTCACGACGGCACGTCTGCGTTTAATAGGCGAGCGGCGGTCGGACGGGAATAGAGGAAAAAGCTCGACGGGTGCGTCAAAAGTTGCTGCATATTGCTTTTATACGATATGGTTAAATCGAGCTGGCGGCGGCGCGGGACGCTCTTTATGCGCACGCGCCGCGCGGACCAACTTTTCAATGGCCGGGCTCCCGCGGGCTCTTTCCACTTGATTTATTTTTTATATGCCCCGGGCATAAGTGCGCCGCTTGCTTTTAAACGTAACTTTATGATGTTAATGCGTGTATTGAGGTACGGGTTCTGCGTGATGTTAGAGAGCATTTGCGGATTCGCAGAGATTTCAGCCGACCTCTTTCTTCTTATACACTCTGTAAAGGCTTGTATTGGGTAATTTCACTTTCAAGGTAAATTTTTAATAATAAGTACTAAATGTGTGTGCAAAATGTGAAAAGTAAGTTAAAGCCGTGAGGGAATTGAGATTCGACATTTTATTCAATTCTTCAGAAAAAGTAAAAAAGAAATTTTGAAAAAATTGTTTTTAATGCCCTTACAATGGCTTAAATACTGTTCAAATTTAAGGAGAGAAAGAAAATAGGTCTATTACGTAATATTTTTCAGCCCATTTTGTTCTGCTAGAGTTTCTAACAGAATAATCGGAACCAGGGATTCTATGCACCATTATAATATAGGACGTTAAAGTACCATTTTTTCGAAAATTTATTTGGATCTTGAAGAAATGTAGGAACCAGGTGACTGTCGATTCCTAACCATAAGTTTTATATATCTCGTTAATGATAACAGAAACTACGAATGTTCGCGCGATGTGTAAAAAGTAAATCGATCCCTTTTGGTCCGATTGCAAAATAAATTGTCGGATTCGGCACTGTTTTACGATCGATGGGAAACGCGAGTGCTATTATTCCACAATGAAAGACGAGACGAGAAGCGATAATTAATAGTGGCCGGATATTTTTGCGTTGAAAATATTTTACGCTCGCTGTGCAGTATAAAACCGTCGATGATAAATCATAAGATTTCCCGAGCCGAGTAATTAAGCAAATTGGACGGTTTACTAACGAGATCTGATAATTCACCGGCGTGGCCGGCAACAATAAACTCTCGAGCTTAAAAAAAAAAAAAAAGGCAGCGTCACTCATTAAAATTTCATCGGACAGCGTAAGAATGCGATTGATACATCGTCGGAGTTCAGGTCGCGGGAGGCGAAGATAAAGAGAAACGCCAAATCGTCGAACGAGCATTTTTAATACGGAAGTTAAAAGCCCGGAGTGACGTTGATTAATCGCAGGTGCCCCGATCCTTAATTGCTCGTTAAACGATCCCGAGTGGAAACATTCTTCTGGCATTTTTCAGCGCTCCGAGCAGCTCCCTCGACTCCGTCAAAAACGAAGAAAACCGCGTCGCTGAACGCGATACGAAATAAAACGAGCGAAACGCAGAAAAAACAACGTTAAAATAAAAATAATCATAAAAAAAATTCAATAAAAAAAAAAAAAGAAAAAAAAAACAAGAAGAGGAGACGTTGAGCGAAGCAAGAGTTGGAAAAGACGTGGGCGACCCTGTCAGTGGCCATTATCCGGGGTAATTGCGGCTAATTTGTTCGGAGAAACCGACGCGGCGCATCGAGCAAATACAGAGACGCACGCGCGCGAGCCTGGGCTCCGCGCTAATCTGTTTAACATCCACGTTCGGATTAAACCATTAGCCGCGGCGTCGCCTCTCGTCTCTCTCTCTCTCTCTCGGACTGCCTCTGCCTCCCCCCGTCGGTAGCTCACCCCCTCCCAATGCCTCTACCGTCGGTCCATCCGAAATTTGCAGGCACCACCAATTCGATACTCTCCGCGGCGGATTCGATTCGAGTGTATCGCTCCTAATGCCTCGGCCACTGCATCATTGAGCCGACGAAGTGCAAAGCACTTCCGAAGCTCTTCGCTCTCCATTATTCACTCGCTTCTTTTTCAAGGTGATTCGTTCTAGCAAGTGGTCGCTTTCGCGTCACCGGTGGCATGAATGCTAATTTTTATATCCGGCAGTTTTTTTCTTTACGGTGGTACACGGAGAAAAAAAAGACCCGTTAAATTTACAGAAGTCTCGTATGCTTTTTTAACAGAGTACTTCTCGTGCAGCTACAAGCTATCTGCCATGTAGAATTTACATGAGTCGTTGGTAATATTTACTGTATATTGGTAAAGTACAGCGCCACAATCACGTAAAAACTACATGACAAGTGAGGTTATTTTGACGTGAGGACCACTACTGTATCATTCATGAAAATATAATCTGACGGTTTAGTATATTGAACGTTTTTTTTTTCTCCGTGTATTAATTTCGTAAATACAAGAATGTAATTTTACGTAACATTCGGGATATTGTAATTTGTAGAATGCGTGTGTACACGCCGCGTAGTGTTATATGCGATGTGAGTTGCTACTCGTTAATCAACCCCTCAGTGAACACTAGATTGGGAAATAGAAGTGATCGAATTATCTATCAGGAGGTGGCGTACGTGTATGTGATGGGTAATGGGTTATAATTATATTGTCGAATTTAATATCCTTGGTACACTTGCTATCACCTAATAGAATATATATACGCAATAAATACTACCAATTATCGTGATATGTTTTTATTTTTAGTTTGTTAAAATTTTGTGTGTTGAAATTAACATCCTTTATAATGCTACGTTAACAAAACACGATATTAATGCTACTAGAAAACTGCGTGTTCTTTTCCTTTTTAACAAACAAAAGCGCCTATTATTATAACAAAAAAGTATTTTGATTTAGTCTCATGAATGCACGGAGAAGATTTTTCCATTAAAAATTACTATAGTTTTACCTAAAGCGCGGACAAACTGGAACTATCAAAAAAATT
>JAWWEN010000024.1:345389-355778 GCA_035582955.1 Sycophila texana | reverse complement strand
GTGACGTCACGATCATAGTAAATTTTATCTAGCTATATCTTTGTTAATAAACGTTCAATTGAAAAAAGAAAAAATACTTGACGATTATTTTTCAATATTCTATCAGACGGATATAATGGAATTTTTCACTATTCTTCCCAACTTTTGACAAGAGTATGTTAACACGCGATCGATATTTTAAACACAGTTAAAATAATAATAATAGTTATAGTTATAATTGAATAATTGTAGTTTTAATACAGTTTAGGTGTTTTGAATTTTTAAACCTTTCTAAATTTTAGACTAGTAATAAAAATCGAATTAAATTACTATGAAGTAACAAACAGTTTAAAAATGAATTTTGAAACGACTGTAGACAATTTTCATCGTTCGACACTTACAGGGAAAGTAGTGAATTTTTTACCGACGGTCTACGATTTTTTAATACCACAATGAAATCTATAAAACCCCTCAAAATCTATCCACCACATCTCGCGGCGCGATCCGCTAATTAATCATCGGATAAAATTCGCAATAATCCCACCGCGAGGAAATCATCGGAGTCTAGGGTGCCGCGCGGCAGATCACTTTTTCTTCGCCTATAGAAAGCGTCGTCGAGTGCATCGTGGGCTCCAGCCTTTGGCGCGCGCCGCTAATTACCTCCAAATGCGCGAGTCTCCCCGGCCTCGTTATCGGTCGGCGCGTATTCCGCGCACCGTCTACGCGGCTCGGGCTAATTTTTAATTAACCGCAAGCGCTTAAAGTGCGCGCCTCCTGAATTTTCAAGTAATTAGGCGTCTCCGCGCGTCGAGTGATGCCGGAAACGCCGGTAATATCCATCTCGTTGACTCGCGAAGAGGATTCCCGCAGCTGGGCGCGCCGACGACGCCCGGATATACGTGCGATCGCATTAAATGGCCTCTCTGCCTCCCGTAATCGCGCCCCGGATATTACCGATACTTTTACGGGTTTTCCTTTTACCCGGCGGCGCCTTGCGCGCGAGGGATGGTAATGCGAGCGGATTAATTATTCGGATCTTTTTCATAGCGATGGCTTTATTTACTCGTTTGTTTAAGTACGCTTTACGAGCCCAGTTTTATCGGCACTTGCGGAGATAAAATTTAATTAGCGACAGCTTTGTAATAAATATCCTTATGTTTATCTTACGTTAAAATGTTGCAGTTATGAGAGCGCAACTCTTTGACTTGAATTATCGTACTCTTTAAAAATTACTCAAATTTTTTAAATTAATAAATATAGGGTATTTCTATACTTATTCCATTAAATATCACTTATATTAAAAAAAAAATTAAATATGTAAATAATTAAATATATAAAAAAAAAAAATTTAAGTTGAACTGGCAGTTTATCTTGAGACATTCAGAGGAAGTAGTATATCTAGGCGCCAGGGACGATTTACGTTTTTTTTTTCCTCGTCGTTATCTGCGACTCGCGGAAAGTACATCGTAAAATTCCCGTATGCACACACGCGGGCTTCATTCTTTGTTCTTGTACAAGTCAAGGGATAAACACACGGGACGCGCGCGGCAGGTTTGCTCGGCCGAGCGAAATAGCGAAATTTTTACTGAACTTATCCGAGTGCGCAGCCACCGCCAATCAAGTCGTCCCAGCTGGCAGAAACCCGATTTTTCGTCTCACCAGCCGTTTTCTCGTTTCCCAAGGCCTAGTGCCGTCTACTTTATTATCCTTTTTTTTTATGCACACACTAGACTGGATTTTTCTGATCTCTTGGGTATTACTGAAACTTTGCCATCCGCCCTACTGCAAGGAAACTAAACACTGTAAAAATGAGGCGGTGCAGCCTACTCTGAAAATGATTGTTTAAACTTCTTTCAACTATTTTTACTTTCAAAACATTATAATCAGGATAAATAATAATAACTGTAACTTTTTATCAATGTGAGTAATCTGAAATAAAATCTGTATTTCTAGTACAATGGATTTAGTACAAAAAAGGAGAGGAACGAAAAGATTATTTAAAAAGTTCTTAAAGAATTTTATTTTCGAGATCACTGGTAAAATAAAAAAAAATGTAAAAGTAAAGAAATCCTGATGGCATCTTTGGAAAAGCCAAACGCCAGTGTAATTGGCATAAAATGTAATTCGCAGGATTTTTTCCATTTTGTAGCGCCCGGCAGACGGCATTTCCCAATTGGAATTTCTACACGAAAGCGCGCGCCCCGGATGAATGGAAGGAATATCGTGGAAAATCGACGATTTGCCGCGCTCGAAAATGGCGACTGCCGTTGCTTCTTCTCCCGCCCACCCCTTTTTTTTTATTTTCTATCCCCCTACCCTGTCCCCTTTCCCCCGCTCTCTCACTCCGATTTCTCGCTTTTCCATTGGCAAGAGCGTATTGAACTTATTTAGAAGGCAGATATCCGTGATTTTTACACATCGGCTTCATCTCGAATTTCTGAAGCTTTCAATGGACTTTCCTCCTCTCTTTGCAATGAGATGCTTCGAATATTCCGCCCAGGTTAATTTATTTCCTGCTTACTTTCAAATGCACAGTAGCGAATGATACACCAGCTTATTTAAATGTTATTTAAAATAAAAAAAAAAGTTTATTTAAACAAATATTTGATGTATTATAATCATTTCAATTGATGTACGTTATTTTTATTTTAGTAAAAAACAGATTTAATTTACTCAATTTGCGTACATAATAATTAATCATTACAATTGAATTTTCAAAGAGAGATTTTTTTTTTTAATTCATTTTTACGAAAGAAGTGTAAATTATTTTAAAAATGATATAAAAATGCTTATAAATGTTTGAGGTAAACAATCGACGGTTCATCGAAATTGTAAATGAGGAAAAACCGAGCTGATCAATCACGCATTTTAATCGAAAACGCATTCGTTTATTTGTTTCTTTTTTTTGCGAGCGGATTAAAATAGCGGATAAAAATTGCGTCTGATGGGGTGCTTCCCAAACGAGATTGTCGAGAGTGCGAGGAAAATAGTCAAGCATTGATCAAACGAAATTTCCAATACTTTGTTGGAAATTGGGTAGACACTAGAAATGAAATGGAAGAACTGCAAATAACGGCAGGTTTAAAAAAAAAGGGGAGAGCGAGGAAGAGAGAAATAGAGAGCGCGAAAGCTACGAAAAAGGGACGAAAGCGAAAGTAAGAGAAAGAGAGAGAGAGAGAAAGAGCGAGAAAAGCCCATATCCCTCATAGAAGAAGCCCCTTTGTCAATCGCTGAAGAGATATAGAACACTTCATTGCAATCAGATATAGCAGGGCTGCGATTTTCCAATAAAAACCAAACAATGCGGCAATATTTACCGTTTTCTCCGTGGAATGGAACTTTCGATGGAACACAAAGGAGAGCAATAAATCTGAAACCTCATATCTCGCAATTTATAAATAATCTCTTTCCTTTCCTTCGTGAACTTTCTTTCCCACTCCGCTTCACTTTTTTTTCTTTAATTTCTTTCCGGAGCTAATTGATAGATTAGCAAACCGATTGTAAATTAAATTAGGTACACCTGTCATTTTTTCATCCTCTTTCAAATCTTCTAAACTTTTTTTTTTTTCATTTATCACGGACTGTCCTCTGTATTATACAATTCTTTTTCGTCTCGTTCAGTTACTTAAGTCGAAAGCTTTTAGGATAACTCTGACATATTTTCTTAATTTTTTGTCAAATTAAAAAAGTTCCCACGATGTAAGGCGGAACACTTAATCAATCACGAAACTTTTTGCCCCTGCGGTGCAGATAATTTAAATGTTTTCTATTTACAGTGAAATAAATAAGCCAGCATATATATAACTCTTGCCACTCCGCGTCGTAAACCCGCCCCTACTTTTTTCCCCAGCGCCTTCCGGCAATAATGAAAAAAAAAAGGATCAGGAACTACTGTCGAGCTCGTAAACGCGTCGCGAAAAAAGAATTGTATTTCCTGCGCAATCGTTTTAACCCCTTTCTTCTCGGTATTATCGGTCCTTAACTTTCCAGTTATTATACAATTTCCTGTCGGAGACGAATCGCCACTTCATACAAAGAGAGGCACTTTTGAATTTTTGAGGTAGACTAAGCACATTTCAAATTTCCGACGAAGTCGTACTTCGCGCTTTTGCGGTTTTTCTTCTGCAAATCGAATGTGTTAAATGAAATAGTTTTCCTGGTTTGATATAATCATGTGATTAAATTAAAAATCACAATTTTTTAATAAATTATTTAATAATTTTTTTAATAAAATCACGTAATTTGTATGGCACTGAAATTAGCAGAAGATTCGATGGCAGCCGATTCGAAAAAACCCCAAGGAAATTGCCTAGAGCTTTGTAATTTTCAGGGCTCCTTTAAATATCGATAAGGTAACTGCAAAAAAATTTATGGTAGGGAACGCGATGATTTCATCATGAAAATCGAATCGGCTGCTATCGAATCTTCTGCCAATTTCAGTGTCATTAATTTGTTTGTTGCAAGTCTTTTAATCTGAATTAGTGATATATTTCTGCAATTTCATTAAGTTCGGGTCAATAAATACAAATTTTTAAGTTAAAAATAGCATAAATACTAAATAAATTAGTGGAATTTATTGTACATAGAACTTACCCCTACAAATACTTTAAATTTCACTAATTCAGATTTGTATGGAACTGATCAACACAAGCTTTGAAATTCACTTTATTGAATCTTAGTATATTTTTAAATTCAATTTTCTTATCACTCATTATTAGATAATTTTGAAGGAGGTTTGTATCGATCCTAATAAGTACATTACACAAACCTCCTTCAAAAATAATCTTATTATCATTTTACCACGCGATTTAATCACATGACCATAATTAGAGAAACAAGTTCGCATTAAAAAAAAAGTGCTAAATGTGCTTGTTCACCACCACTAAAGTTTTCACCATAAACTAAAGATACTCGCGCGCACCACCTGTCCATTCCTGTAAAAGTTGCAGACAGTCACCCCGAGCGTCAGCGCACTGAATTTTCACCCCCTCGAAAAAAAGGGGGAGAACGAGACTTCCCCGCCTGGCGGGGGTGTACCCCGCGGCGCGTCCAGCGGAGCATAAATTGGCCGATAGCACCCGCATGAGCGGAGAGTGCGCCCGACAGCCGACGAGCCGATTTAAGGCGTCGATTATTTATGCGCCCGGTTGACGAGCGCCGACGGCGGTGCTTCACTGTCACGGGCCGGGGATCGCGAGAGAGCCGCGCGCGACTCGGCCCGCATCGATCATCGGAGGCTGCAGCACGCTCGGCCGCCGGTCGCGACGCTGTCGAAGAAAATCACGACGGATTGCGCGAGCTCGGCTGACTAATCGGACGGTTTCAAGTTCAGTGCTAAAAAATAGGGGCGGCGCGTTTCGTTGCGCTCTTTTATCTCTCGTTGTACGTCTGTTCTCCTGCGGACTCTGTTCATGCTTTATTAGGTGTTTGTTTTTGTTTATTTGCCGACTTGTGTTTATGTTGGTTATTATATTAAACGAGTCGGGGTATACGCTAATTTCGTGCTACGAATGCCACATTGATTATGCGTAAATATTATCCTGCTACTGAGCGTCAATAATTACTTTGGAAATATTTGTTTAATGTAAAATTTAACGTTGCGTATAGATATGTACCGTATTTAATCAATAGAATAATGATGAATGGAGCTAAATTGTTTAATAAAATAATATTAAAATAGCTGTGTATTCATGTAGCTATATTATGTTGTCACTGTTAAATTCTCTCTCTAAATGTTAAACTGCGCCCGTTTATATATGAAGAAGTCCGTATAGTCACTGATTCTTGCTGATTGAGTCTTTTTTTTCAAACGTCACAAATGTACTTTTGAGTAACAATAAGTGGAATCTATTGATTTAGGTATCAATCTTTCACATTTTAAATGTTCACATATATGTATAATCTGGAAAATGGATAATATTCTTGATATATTTCATTAGCCACGCAGAGACTTCTTCAGAGAAATTAATAATGATTCTCTTGTTACGAAAATGTATATATTAAAGAGTAATTACAATCAGAGTGTGCAACATTTTACATCTACGTGAACTCATTAACTGACACTTTCAGTGAGTGCACTTTAGCATTACACTGTTTGTTATATCGTTCATGTATAACACTTGTGAACGCAAAAAAAAAAAAATACGAACTCCCTGCTGAAAATCGTCTACTTTTCTCTCACTGATGAAACGATTTTTCAGATTATTTTCATCTGTTTAATTATTAGTTTTCAAAATAGCCATAAAGTTAACGAAAAATGATAGCAAAATAGTTCCACCAATGAGAGAAAATTAAATGAGCTGAATCAAACATAAAGGTCAAGGTAATCTTAATACTCCTTCTAAAAAACTCTCTGCAAGTACAAAGTCTGTTTGCAATTTTACCAGAAAAAGATAGCAGCACGATCTCGACTGCAGCAGCTCCAAAATTCTATTCCGTAAGGAGAGTTCTCGTTTCTCCAAGTAACGCGTCGGCGCCTACACAATTTCCCGACAATAAAAAAAAAAAGAACGAGAGTAGTACCGCCTCCAAATTAATACCTAACGATTGAAGACACGAGAGCAGAGAAAAAAAAAACAAAAAAAAACGCCGATCTGACCTCAGGTTAATTGCTCGGCGTCGATGAGATTCTCGCAACGGCCGCTGCAATTTCTTAACGCGCGCGTTAATGCGCATTCGCGCGCCCATCCGAGTAATCACTTTATCTCATTCGCAGCCACGGCGGCTCCTCCGTCCGTAACTCGATTCGACGCCCCGAGTCCGCGTCCCCCGGGTAACAACCTGGCGATTAGCGGGCTCGGCTAAGTGACGCCTTTAATATTATCCGGCTTTAATATTGAAGTGGCGCTCGCGCGAGCCGCCCGTGGGAAGTATATAAGGGCCGCGGCTCATGCCGGATGTTTCTTCGCGGCTCGCTGATTTTCCCTTCAATTCTTCGGATCCCTTTTTTTTTGTCCCTTCTCTCGCGCGGATTCCGAATCTCGCTCGCCGCGAGGCACGTTAATTAACGGGAACGGCCGAGCGATGCGCGAGCGTTAATTCGAATTTGATTTTCGAGCTCGAGGGGGTGGCGCGCGCATCGATGGATTTGATTCGGGAGATGAATAAGCAGCATCGCTCTAAACAGATTACTCCTGTTATTCGGAGCGACTGTGCAGCTCTAGCGATAATTTGATTTATACGAACACACGCTCTTGCGAATCTTTCGCCTCGGCTCGCCGTTGCGCGAACCGCGCATAAATATTTCATCAGTGTAACGTATGTATAACCGACGAGAGCTGGCGGCAGACCCGCGCTGTATACACACACGCCGAATGAAATTTCCCTCCGTAAAATCTAAAAAATAAAAAAAAAAAAAAGAAAAAAAAGAAGAAGGAGAAGGAACCAGTTAATTTTCTCACTCGAGAATGCTGATTTCGCCCTTGCGAATATAGCGGGCCGCTGATGAAATTCCGAGGGGCTATATTCCCTTTTAAAGACGCTCGTCGAAAATCAGAGGAGGAAAATAAAAAGAGGACCTGAGCAGAGTCCGAGAGAGCCGGAGGAAGGCAGGGAAGAAACGAGGGAAAGGGACTGTGCAAAGAAAGGGAAAAGCCGCGAGGAGGGAGGGGGGGGGGAAACGGCGCCGGAGCCCTCTCCGTGAGGTTCAAGGGGTCGGGTTTGGCGCGGCTTTAGGTGAGAAGCCGTATTTTTCTACGACGCAAGGCACGCTGCGTTAAATGGACCTTTGGCGTTTGTTTGCGGTATTTTACGGCGCACTTAATTCGAACGCGCTTGCGCGCGCGAGCGCCTTCCCCGCCCCTTTTTCTCTCGCTCTTTTCTCCATCTGTCTCTCGGCCTCTTTATACTCTTATTTACGGCGCGCGCGAGAGCCGCGCCGGCGATTCGCTATACGAATCCCCCCAGGAGAGCAGCAGCCACCGCCGCTGGCTTCCCGTTATCGGCTGCCCTTAACGGTACACGGCTCTTAATTTACGAATCGACGATCGGACCAATTAGCCGACCGACGCGGGGAGGCCAGTTTTAACCTTCGTACTCGGGGATCTTACTTTATTCTACCTACTTGAGCTCCCGGTTTTCCTTTTTTTTTTTCGATCTATTCTACTCTTTCTTTCTTATCGGAGGGGACCCTCCACGTGCTCCTTTTTGTTTTTCTTCGAGATGCCGTGTTGAAGGCCGGCCAATTAATTATCCTCGTTAATTTTTTAACACTGCGCGGTCCGAGCTTTTCACTTCTGCAATCTTGGAGCGGCAGTAAAGTGCACTTTTACGCGATAGTATACGGAGAAGTTGTTGCTCGGCGTACCGCTGCGGGTAGTAAAATGCGATAACAGCTGTTGACCCCACATTACAATAATCGACAAACGTTGGATTTTTTATTTAAGTTTTCGTGAATAAATTTCGACCATACTTATAATTAATTGGATCAGCCATTAAATATTTATTTTTTTTTTTTTATATATTCAGGTAAAGCCGAATAAGCGTATTGAAATTTATTCAAACTTTTGTAAAAAAAAAATAAGTCTCGCGCCCATTTACATGTCAGAAATGTTGATCGTGAGATTTTATCGCGTCCAGTGAGCATGAAATTAGAGGAAAAATACCACTTTGCGAATTAAAATGCGATTACTCATGTCAAACTGTTGTTCAGCCTGCCTGATTAAAAGCATTTCGAGGGAAAATTTTTCCTATCAATTTGTCGCTTATATTTATCCCCTTATGTATTGAAAAAAAAAATAAATAATAATAAAAAAATCGTTTATTTAATTTAGGCAGAGTACACATGACAGTATTATCAACGGCTTTAGTCATCCATCATATTGGCAGACTCGGTATTTATCTATGATAAAAGCCCGCGATGGAAATAACAATTTATCAGCGCATTCATCCGCTTTATTAAAATAACCCACGGAAATCGGGAATGCAGTCCGGCCACCGCGAATTTATCTCCGCAACTTTAAAAGGCTGAATCTCGGATTTATCGACAGTCACAATATGTCACTTATAATAGCTTTAAATTACATAAAACTCGTAAGCAAAGTCGCCGGATCGCCTTTTTTTCCCGAGTCTCGCGAGGCTCGGGACAGGCCATGCAAAAAAAAAAAGAAGCGAAAGAGATAAAGAACCAACGAGCCAAAAAATTGATGGATTCGGCGTAACCGCGGCCCCGGAGAGCGAGGAACCGTTTCGGCGCGCCGCGTCAAAAGGCCCATGCACTGCGGGGGGATCACAAACTCCGCGCGCGTCACGATTCCTAAATTTGGCGAGGCGCGCGCGAGAAACTTTGCATGCGCGACTCGGCGCGCCTCTTTTTCTTTTTCCTCTTTCGGGCGCAGAAAGAGCCGAGGGACCGGAATAGCAGGGCCGAAAGAGACCGTCTGTCCTTTTTCTTTTTTGTGCATATACGCGGCATAATGAGGACGCGCTTCGCTTTTATCGCCGGATAACGAGAATTATGTCGTGAGTATTTGCATAATGATGATTTACATACGCTTAGAGCGTGGGCGGCGAAAATAATGCGCTCGCGTTACGCATCGGCCCGCCCGGTATACTTTACGTCCGGCTATTACGAGCTTATAAAGCCTTCGCAAGGTGTTTCCCGTATAAACGTTCGACGGTAAAATTGGATATTGTTCGATTTGAATTTAAAGAAGAACTTTAAGTGGTAAGCTTTTACTTTTTTTTCTTTTTTTTTTGAGTATGGTGAACTTTTAAATTTGCCGCGTAAAGAGTGTATACATCAACGTCTGAAAACTAGCAAAATTAAGCCTAAGCAAAATTGAAATTTACCGCAAGAAGCGCATTTTGTCGGTTTTCGCAGAAAGAAAAGCACTTTCAAAATGTGCTCCGAAATGAGCTTTTACACGTCAAATTTTGGCGGACGTGCTTTTTTTTTCACGAAGATCTCGAGAAATGTATTTTTCTTGAAGAAGATCTACGAAATGTACGTTTTTTCGTAGACTGAGAAAAATGTTTCGGTAAAAATTACTAAACTGTTTGATAAAGCAATATCAGACTGACATTTCGAAAGAAATTACTAAACTGTTCAGTCAAATTTGCCATAAATAGAATAAAAATTACAATACTGTCTGATAAAATTTACTATATTTGTAGCAAATTTTATTGAAAAGTTTAGTAATTTCTCTCTATATGTCAGTCTATGAGAACTTTCCAAAAAAGGTCAGTAATTTCTATTAAACGACTTGTAATTTTTAGTAAAACATTTCTCTCAGTGTAGTATTCCCTATGAAGAGCCTGAGATGTTCTATTTTTCACGCAGATATTTATCTATGAATTGAAACGAACGATGCATTTTTCTTTATAAGATCGCCGATATACACTCGCCTCGAATTGATTCTCGAAGAACAATTTAAAAATTTGCAACGTCGCATGAAAATTTCTAGGCGCTAG
>JAWWEN010000024.1:333271-345289 GCA_035582955.1 Sycophila texana | reverse complement strand
TTTTTTGATAGTTCCAGTTTGTCCGCGCTTTAGGTAAAACTATAGTAATTTTTAATGGAAAATTCTTCTCCGTGTATCAGAGACTTACTGTACAGAGAACTGCATAAAATAATTTTTAATGTAATTGCTCAAATAATTGTTTATTAAAATTGTAGTTATCAATTTAATTATACTCGAGCAACGCAATTAAATAAAATTCAATAAGGGAGCTTTTGTCTCACAAATTGTTCCGACGCTGCAATTATTTCATATTTTGTAAATTAGAATACTTAACTGTAACGTTCAATTGATAAATAAATTTATTACCACGCGAATAAATTAGAGCGTTGCATTAAATTCAAAAAATATAATTCCGCAGCTATATCGGCTAAAGGTCAAATTATAATTATTCAAGCGCAAAATTAAAAAAAATAAATATATAGTCAAACACGTCGGCCAAATAAATTTAATTAAATTAAAAAAGAAAAAAAAGAAAAGCAAACGCCGCTCCTGTAAAACGGTCAAATCAAATGTAATGAAAAATTCCAAACTCAAAGCTTGCGCAAGAAATGTACGCCGAAACTCGGAAACAAATCCTCAATTACTTATTTTGCGTCGTTCGCCTGCGAGTAGAGAGAGAGAACGAAAAAGAAGAGAGAGAGAAAAAAAAGAAGATAGTGTCTGCATTGTAAACAGCATTCGAACAACATAAGAAGAATAAGAGTTTAGAGGAAAGCTGCAACTTTATGTATCTCGTACTTCTGCCTCCATAATTAAATTATTCTGAAAAAAACGACGTGCGGCAGCTCGCGCGCTCCACCCCTGAGAGCAGGAAGGGGAGGGTGGCGAATGAAACGTCCGGGGGCAAAGCTTCTCACCGCACAGATTGAAGATACTTATTGGTGGAAATTGGAGAACTTTTCCACGGCTAGTTTCTTCTCTTTTCCCCGGCCTCCTCTCACCCTTCCCCACCACCCCTTCCGCTGCCTCTCAAGGAGCTTTCTTTTCATTGTTATCGCCGGAGTACCTGCAAACTACGCACTCACCGATCTCCTCGGGCCGCGCAGCTTTTCAAGAGAGATGCCCGCATTAAATTTCCATTTCCACTCGCCTAACGGCAATAATGCAAAGGAAAGCGGCGAGTTTGAGAAATAAAGGGGAGCCCGTGGGTCGCGACGAACGGCCAGGCGGGAATACTAGACTCGCGCCGTATGTATATACGAGCAGGACGGGCATAAAGGAGTGGACTTCTTTTGACGCGAATCGATTTTCGCAGATAGAAGGCTCCCCCCCTCCCCTACCGTTATATCGATGGATCTGGCGCTTGGGAGAGATAAAAATGGATATTTTTCTCTCGACGTCGTCTCGGGAAAACGCGAATCTGTTGAAGTTTCGCGGATAAAGGACTTCCAATCATTTAGTTTTTCAAATCAAACTTTGAGTGCGACTATTTTTCACACGGCTCTCTATGCGCTTTTTCACTTTTCAAACTTTTCCCCGGATCTTTAAATGAAATGTTAATAAACCTTGCATTATTTAAAGTGGCTGCGTCTATCAGTGCGGAATTACATTTAAATTTGTTCGTATACTTTATAAATATAAGTAGTTTGTTTATTGTACATTTCATTAATAGATATTGGAAAAATCCGTAATCACTTTACAGTATCTGCATAGCAAATAATTTTCGACTTCTTTTGATAGAAGTGCGTATAATAATTTTTAATGTATTTTTTTTGCTTAGCCAGGAGGAAATTGAAATCTTCTTGAACGAGTGTCGGAAAATTAATATAAATTGTCTCGTTAAAAAAAAATTATTCTCTATAACTGCCGAAATCGTTGAATTTTTTAAAAAAAAACTCGATCCAGTGGCACGCGTTTGCCGACTCTGCATTTCTACACTATTTTTATCTTCAACTTTGTCATTTTTAAAACTCCCGGTGAACCAGAAAATCCTACATAATCCGAAATTTGCAATCCCCCGTACCTTTGCAGTCGCATAAAAAAACAGCAACCCGACAAAAAGCAACAAAATAAAAAATAAAAATCTTCCTCGTCAAAAAAAAAAAAATGGCAACAATTTTCAGCGATCGCGCCCGTAGTCAAAAGCAGTTCAAAGCTCATAGCATTGCATTCGATAGGCGCGAAAGCCTCCGGCCTCGCAGTATTAATCCCGATTTCGTAGACGTCGATTGGTCTCGATTAGCTTTTGCGGCGAGTGGCGTGTGCGCGGCTAAAGGGAGTCCCGGGCTCTCTATACCCGGTGCCGTCGCTACGCGTCGCCCCTTTCGATTCCGATGTGTAAACTTGGGACATAAATACGACAGCAAACGCTGAGGTCACGTGCTGAGTCATGGCGAGAGCGAGACCAGCGCGGCGAGAGAGGAGAGAGTAGGAAGGGGGGGTTAGTCAGCTACCGAATCCCAGTCGAACCAGCTCAGCAAAGCGTCTCCTCCGCGCGCCGAGTTACGGCCTCCCTGTCTCTCTCGCTCTTTCTCGCTCGACCTGTAACTCCTCGGCTCTCTCCGGCTTTACCCTGGAGCGTGTGCGGAAAATGCTCGCCTCGCGACCGCGCCGTTAATGAATAAATTATGCCATTTAAATACCGCCTGACCTTTTGACGGATGTCCTTACTTTGCCGTTCGCGAGCGACGAAGGAAACCTTTGATCAACGGACTGACGCTATTTTTGTTTTCTTCCGTCTCTGAAGCTTCGAATGCTGACGCACATACATATTCGCCTCGTCATGCGCAAGGAAAAAAATTTGGGCGAGTAGTTTCATTACTCTGTCAGTTACGCGAATTGACAATCGCCGAGTGTATGGGATCTCCGCATTACCGTTTTGGGTGAGGTAAGATGGTGTCGCTGTTGAACCAATGATCTGGTGGTTTGTGAATTTTAGGTGAGCAGCTCTCACCGAAAACTTGTCTCGCCGCACACCGACAGTGGCGGTACTGTAGCGGCTCTCCCAAATTTTTTTCCGTGCAGAGCGTTATCGATTCTTTATTATTGAATTTTTACGTTTTTATTTCATTTAGTTGGCTGATCGGTGCACTGACATTTCAATTCTCATTTTTGAAATATATCGAAGGAATAGAATTTAAAAAAGTCAAGCTTTATTACTTTAATTTTATGAATTATGGGCCGTCACTTGCTGAATTGTTAAATAAAAAAATATTTTCTAATTTTTACTCAACATTCTTACGATTTTTATTTCCGCGTGAATCATAAAAACGTGACTATAGCTACGGTGAGTAAGCGCAAAAGCAATGAACATTAAATGAACAGTAGCGTTCAACAAATTGTTTTCCTTGTCCATTAAATAAACCTTCGAAAAACGCAAACAAATTCATGAAATTGAAAAAAAAAAAGTAAAGCTTCTATTACGAATCCCCTCAGTACGACGTCAACTCCACCTACGATTTCTAACAAAGGCAATAATGTCCCGCCGCAGCCCGCAGAGTAGCAGTTGCAGGGCTAACCAAAAAATAGTCTTAAAAAAAAGAGGAGAACGCAGCGATCGACAAAAGGAGACTGCCGTCGGGCCAGGGACAAGATACTAATTATCGTTATTATCCGAGACACCGGCTCCCATTCTCTCTCTCTCTCTCTCTCTCTCTCTCTCCACTCCCATTGGCCCGTTTCACTTTACGGTTTCCAATCACCTGAAAATTCTAGACTACTGGCTCTCGCCGAGACGCGCGACCCTACCCTCCTCGCCATCTGTCTCATCCCCGTGCCGAGCTTTTTTCCCCGGCGGTGCTCGCGGTAAATCTCCCCGGCGGATCCCCGATATATATACAGGGCGCCGGCGCGTCACGAGCTCTGCTGCTAGACGCCGCCGAGATTGCCGCGGCGGAAATTGGCGCCGCGCGAGTGCAGGAAGTGCAGCCCGATAAAATTGGGTCGAGGTGTACACCCCCTCCTCTCACCACCGTCAGTCAAGCCGCCTCGCCTTTTTTTCGCCAAGGTCCCCCTTAGATATCCGACGCCTGCTCCGCCGCAGCGGCAAGCGTTTACGCGCTCCGCTCCCTCCCGGACGCTCGTCCCGAATAATGAGAGATCGGCGGCTTCTTGCGACGCGCCGAAGTAAAACCGCTAATCGACGATTTCCTTCGTCCCTTCCTCTTCTTGGCGGGTGCCAATTTCGTCGGAGGTATATATAGCGTGGATGTTGGGGGGCCACCGGGAGAAAAGCTGGCTTCGTAAAAAAGCGCGCACGTATATATACCCGCAAAGTTACATCGGAATTCCGTAGTAGAGCGGAGGCCTTCTTGCGGGGCGATGCGTGCATGGATATTTTTTAAATGAGAAACTTTAATGAAATTCGAATTTTGCGCGTTAACTTGTTAGTTGAAAAGTTGAAAAGAAAATGTATATTTCTTGTAAAATAACTTTGTGTAACTTCAATTAAAATGTTCTTCTCCTTATTATCATTGTTTTTACAATTCTGCTGTTATAATTAAAAAATTTAATTAAAGACTACAGCAAAGAATAAATTATGTAACGTTTATCTTCTCGTAAGGACTTATTGATTCCTTTTACAATTTTGTATTTATATAATGTATAATTAATCATACCATCTCATAAGCTTTTATGAAAAGCGCTGTGCATACTGCGTTTCGCAAATTTTCTTGCATCGATTTTATAAGAAAAATAAAGAATGTAAAAATATATTAATAAGGCAGTAAGCCCAATTTGCTATGAAATTTCCTGTACATAAATTTGAAGCCGACTGTATCTTTACGTCCCGCTAACAAAGGAGGCGAATCCTTTAGGATCCGGTAAATGCCGGCGAGCGAAATGGAGAAAGGGGCAGGAGGAGGCGAGTAGACGGGGGTGTGGGCGCCGCGAGATGAAGAGAATGGAACGCATCGGGCAGCGGCGGCAAGTTAGATTATCCCGAGCGTCGGCGGCGGCGGTCTACGGACCGCCCGGCCGACGTCGCTTTTGTTCGGCAGAATGGACGTCGCGGAGCTTTAGGCCCGAGAATAATTATTTCGATTATTAGTCGAACCAGTGGAATTCCCAACCCGGCCGCTTGATTGATAGGCGGTCTTCATTGTTTGTATATTCCGGCTCCTCGCGCGCGAAACTCGATACACCGAACCGGTAGTCTTGCTGTTCTGATCTTCGATTTTTATATTCGTTTTTATAGTCAGCTTCGAATTCGATTTAAGATTGAGATGGAAATTTTGAGAAATAGAAATTAAGGAATTTTTTTTTGAAGGATTTAAAGTTTGTTTATTGAAGTTACGAATACTATCAGGAAGTACTGATTAATTAAGCAAGTACCGTTTGTATTTTTTCAGTATTCTTGATACTTACTGCTACATTTGTTATCTAATAAAAAATATTCAGTAAAAAAAGGGACAATTGAATTAATTAAATAACGAATGAATAGTGTCTAAAAATAAATCTGAAAAAGTCGTGTAATACTATTTTACGTCACCTTCAATTAAATCATCAATGAAATAAATTAAATGAATTTAAGAACAATTAAGTTAGAAAAATTTTAAATGATAAAGAACAAAGTATTTCTTTTTTTTTAAGATTTATATAGTATATCAAAGTTTAAAAATCGCGAAAGATAAATGATCCTGTTGATCGTGAAAGGAATGTTTAAATATTATTAAAAAAAATATCTCGTATAAATTAAAAATTATGAAGACAATTTGAGCTCCTCATAATTTTCCTATAGTCACTCCGAAATAGATATTTAACATTGCGACGGTCAGCAAACTATTGACGGGTCATTCCAATACTGAAGTGAACTTCCCCATTTGAACCAATTCCTCTTTCGCTTTGAATCGAGAGAAGCTGCACTTTTTATCCCAGGTATCGCATTTTATCGGAACTTTCCCAGCGAATTGTCCGTTTTGCATGCTCCCCAACGAAATATTTTTTTCTTCCCAGTCTCGCGGCGACTCCCGATAATAATCAAACGGCGACCGCTTTATATTCTCCGCGGAGACAAATCGATTTTTTATCAAGCGAAAGAATGCGGAGTAAGCGCGCGGGGACAGCGAGGAATTCTCTGAGGTGTGCGCGCTTTCTGAAAAAGCCAAAGCTCCTTTCCGCCACCTTCCTTTTTTCGAATGTAGTCGTTAAAAGGCCTCCCGCGCGATGGCAATGTGCGTCTTCGGAGAGCACCAGCGAAGAAAAATAGACTCCTCCGCGCTCATCCATGCAATTTATGGTAAATTATCTTCGAGAAATCGAAAAAATTATCCCCTTTGCCCTGGCCATGGCCCTTTCCTTTTTTTTCTCACCTTCTCCTTCACTCTCGACACTTGATCGCGTTTCCTTCGTGCGAATGGCGACGTCTGCTTTACCTGCGACGAAGCTATTTCCCGCGCGAGTTTTCCCCCCGGCGTCCGAGCTTACGCAAACCACCCCCTCGGGCTGCGAGGGCGGGAATTGGAGAGAGAAAGAGAAAGGTGGGAGTCACTGGAGGCTGAGAGACCGACACAATTGCGGCCGCAGAAGCTCCTTTTGTCGAGCGTTCTCCATTGTGACTTTGGCCGGCCGCGGTTTGCTCGTTATTTACAGGCTCAAAGTGTTAGGGACGCGTCCGCCGTCCATCCGATTATCGCGCGGTGCCTCGGATAGGACGATTCGCGAAGAAACGATTGTTTTGAGATGCGCGAGCTTCGATTGCGATACAAAGCTTGCGAGCAATCGAATTTGTTCACTGAGGAAAATTTCTCGTGACAGTTGAGGTTGTAGCTCGAACGTAAAAGTGATAAAACGTAATCGTGCTACGATTTGCGATAGTGGAAAAGTTTTTCCGGAAAAACACTGCACCATTTTTAACTAAAAAAATGTATGCAGAGTTTTGTAATTTTTGCAGGAAAAGACGCACAACTTTAATGAAAAAAGAAATTTCCGTATTTTACGAAGTTTTTCGTGTAAAATTCATATTGACATTTCCAGTATCGTCTAATATTTATGGTGAACTTAACTGTAACATTTACAAGAAAATTCTGCCAAACTTCCTTTTTAAAAATGTCTATGAAGATAAATTATTTTATGCCATGTTTTTCGGAGCGATGAAAAGAAACTATAAAGAGGGAAGATTTGTAGACTTACTGGGACAACTAGAAATATCCGTCATTTTACTTATAAAAAATTAAGTAAAGAATTAGTGATTTTTACCCATGAAATTCTTGACAAATCGTGGTAATTTATCAATGTCATGTACTGTAAACAAAAATCCTCCAATTTTTATGAAATTCGGTTAAACTGAATTATTTAGATGGAATGTACACTAAAAGACCGCTATAAATCTCTACTATCAAAAATAATATATTTATTAATAAATCTAATTAGGACGCAATAATTATGATTGAGGAGAATACTAAATAATAGCATTACGCATTTTTGTCTATATAATTTATCCGCGTCATTATATTGATCATAAATGCTAATTAAGTTAACAATTGGCACTTTGCTTCCTCAAACATAATTTCAGACTTCCTTTTTTTTATTTATTAATAATTTTTTTTTTTACAAAATATCTTTTCTGAAAATTTCAAGTTAATTAAAAGCATTTTTATTTTTGTTCAATTAATCGTTCAAGATAAAAAACACATTTTTTTCTTTTTTTTTCTCATAAACTATTGATCAAAATTAATTGAAATTTTTATGAAATCTGGATATTTATATTCTACGTTACCATGATTTCTTTCAAAGCATTTGACAAAGTAGTTTGACAGAGTAACGAAACTCAAAATTTTACTATTCCAAAGCTTCCTCTATGAGGAAGCCAAATTTGTCCTTGTCTCAGTATACTGTAATATTTAGTAAATTCTATATGACAATTATTTTACAGCATAAAATATTTATTTTTCCCCAAAAAAAAATTGTTTAAACACGTAAAAGAATTTTTTAAATGCTGAAAATAAAGGCTTCATCTCGCTGAAAAGTGCAAAATAAACATCTCGCACGTGTTAAAAGATAATCGTCGAAAAAACAATATAAAATATCCCGACATTAAAAAGTACAAACGACTCTTTAAAGAATTACAGAATATATCTCTTAATCTGTATACTCGCACTGTTTGCAAGAATTTTCCGTTTATTTTATTCGCCGGAGCTTTTCGTCGTTTGCAAAGGAAGCCGTAATCCAAGCTTAGTATATATCCTCCTTAAAAAAAAAAAAAAAAAAAACGCGGAACCAAGCGAGATAGAAAAAAAAAAAACCCCGACGTAGATTACAATGAAAGCACGCGCAATTTATAAAATGCGACGTGGGTTAAGACAAGGAAAGTGAATAAGCACGTATTACGCTTCAGCCGAGAGGGGCATTTTCCAGAACGCCGGGCGTTCTGCTCGTGACAGCCATTACCTTAGTCAAAGAGGTAAAGCAATATGAGCAAAGCCGAGAAAGATAGAGATGTGCGACAGACGCGCGCCGTGTTACCGACAGAAGTGAGTAACAGCTGAAAGAGATACGAAATATGTTCCAAAACGATGAAAAGATTTTTTCTTGTTTTCAATTTTTGTTATACTCATCATAGAACCAGGGTGAAGTTTACACATTACATCACCTTCATAAAAATTAAAGTAATAACCTCCATTTTCGTATTATTCTTGACTGGCAGCAACGAGGCCTCATCGCAACAGCAAAATTGCATATTTATATTTATATATACCGGTTAATAAACGACGCGGATTGTTTCTCCAGCCGGAAAATCATGGCAATTAGCAATGACAGATTTAACTCGCGCTTGATGAGCGCTGAATTCTCGTCTGCGTCACCTAATTATACTCGTCGGCGGAAATTAAATAAGTTGCAATTTCAGGATATAAAACTGCAGAGCGGTTATTAAAAAAACGAAAGAAAGAGAAAACGCGAGAAAGGCTAGATCTAAGAAATTAAAGAAATTTCAAGGACTCACGGTGGGGGTAGTGTCGTAGAAAGTCGCAGTTTGCATTCAGCAGAACGCTTGAAATTTATAACCGAGGCGGATGCAGCACGGACGTCTCCGGCGCGCGACGGCGTTACGATGTAATAACCGTTCGGAGTCCGTGCAGCGCTCCAGACGCGCGCGCCGAAAAAGGACGAGAGAAAAAAAAAAGGGAAAGGGGGATATGCTCTTGGGGAAGGAGCCGTGACTGTCCTGGCGTGGCGGACAGGTAAGAAGGAGCCCGGGAAGCCGGAAAATCCGGGAGGCGCTTTAATGAGATTTTTCGACGCGAGCCTCTTGTTTCGCCAAAATGGGCGCACGTACCCGCCCGGAAATAAGAGAAAGAGAGGAGGGGCGAGGGCAGAAGCGCGCGCGCGCACCGGAGAACGATTCTCAATATCGCGTATGAGTTTCCTCCGGGGAGGTCACCGAGCGAGAGTAAAGGGGTAGCAGCTGCTTTTGTAACGCTCAATTTGTCGGGTAACAACCAGCGCCGAGCGCGCGAACAATTTAACGAAACGTGCCGGGCGCGTTTGTCTGTCATGTGCAGTATTGCAGAGGCGACGGCGCCGGCGAGACTGAAGACGCGACTGGGGAAGACGTTCGGTGTTGAGTTTACATTTTAACGAGTGTATATCCGCTCGCCTACCTCCCCTCTCCAATTGCCTCGTTTCTTTTTTTGCGTGGGATTGAAAGAAACGGCCTGTTGATGGTGGACTTTTTTTCTGTATTTTTGTTTTTATTTTGTTTGTTGAAAATATATTATTCGTTATGATACTTTGAAAATTATGTTCGTTAATTAAATTCGTGGACGTGGTATTCGTCGTACTTGTTTTTACGGTCGCCAAATGAGTTTTGGATGTTATTAAAACTCGTAATTTCTGCTGAATGTTCCTTTGAAACTTGAAATATCGAAATGCAGTTGATACTTTTCTCTGTGACATTCAATATGTGCATAATATTTTATATTAAAATTTAACGTAATTTTTGTGAATCGATTAAAAATCTGAAAATTTAATATTTCATTTATTAATTGATTTAATTTTTTAATTAAAAGTGAGCTTTTACTGAAACTAAAAAATTAGAAATCTTATCGCATTATTTCATTGCATTTTAACTCTAAGATTTAATTAGACTTAGACTAATTAACTAATCAGACTAATTATATTCTTGATTTATTTATAAAATTTTCTGACGTAAATCACTTCAACGTATTCTTTCATTTTAATGTAATTATGCGATTAACATTATCGATTTGACGATTAAATTGTTTGCACTAAAAGTATAATAACTTTACAATTGTTTAATATTTTAATATAATTGACTTCGCTTAAAACTTTTAAAGTTACATAACGAGAAAGAAAAACGTAGAAGAGACCCTATTAGAATCGCGGTCGAACGATTACCAGTTTGCTGATTCAATTAGGACTTCAAGAGTAACCGGTCAACTAGTTCACCCGCCTGCCAATCAATACGTGACTATAACTAAAGAATGGGAGCTCTAGTCAAGAATAGTATTGAAATTTAAATGATAAATGAATGAATGGACTACTTTATGTCATTTAACATAATAAAGAAATTTTAGAAAAATTAATTAACTAAATTAAAAGTGAAATAAATAAAATTGTAAAAAAAGCAAATACATTTATGTATCGTAAAATTATTTTACTTATTACATTATAATAAGCCAAAGGTTTTTGACGTGGAATAAGCGACTGTTTGCTTACTTGAGTAAAGCTTTTACTTATTCAACTTTAACGGATACGTATTTAAATATTTGCAAGGATTGCGCGATGTTCATAATAAAGAATGTCCATTCGTTCATTGGAAAAGAAAATATCTTCCTGCAAAGATAAGGAATTTTCCTTCGTAATTTCGAGGAAAAAAAAATCAACAGAAAGAAATACGAAAAAGTCCGTTTCAATAAAAACTTTCTCATCGTTTCCTGGCAGCGATAAGCGTAACAAAAAGTACAGTGTTCCATACAGCGTGAGACGGCCACGGCCGATGCTAATTACGAGCATGAAGAAAAAGCCGCGGAAACATACATTCGCCTGTCTACTTAAGTGCAAGTGCGATTACTTAAAATTCTTCCCCATTATAGTTAACAGCTGCGTCTACTTTGCACGTCGTTCGTGCTTGGATACTTTTCTCGCATTCACATCACTCCGAGCACCGAAGATCACGGACCTTTTTCATCCGAGAAATGGAAAATAAATGCTTTTATGCGCATAAGAATGCAAGAAACATTCTAGGGTAATAAAAAAATTTTTATTCTGTGCGAAAAGGCACTTCTTATATTTATATTAGATTGTAAATTTAAATTACTTTACTGGAAATGTGCTTTTTAATTTTATCGGAAGAGAAAAATATCTTTTCGAATTATAAAAAATTTTTCATTATACTAGTGGTCATTTTAACTAATATTTTCAGATTGCGTTAGATCGTTAAAATCCACTATGGCGTTAGGGGTATAGTGTGTAAATAATATTTTTAATTTACAAACAAAAACCTAATACAGTAAATATTATCTTTAATATTTTAGGATACAATATTCAAGCTAATTATAATTTCAATCTTTCATTTTAAAAGTGACCACTAATCTTTTATAATATTTAAAAAAAAAAATTCAACACAGAGTGAAAATAATTTATTGTAGAAAGTTTCTTGATTTTCTAGTAATTATGGCGCACAGAAAAAACATTATACAGTCAATTTTCGTAAATAAATAAATAAAAATTTGATTTATTTCTACGTTAAAAAATTGTAGTAAATTTTACGTGAAATTTAATATAATTCATAAAATAACTACAGTAAAATAAATATTATTTTTATCATATTAATATTTAGCATTACTTAATAATTTTTTAATGCAAAGAAATTACTGTAACTATCTACTACCTTTTAATTGTAGAAACTGTTACTATAAATACTTATTATATTAGTAACAATAATTGTTACCAGAATTATGGTACCTATTATTAATTAATATAAGTACCATAACAATTAAAAATTCTTACCAGAGCGCACAAGTCAACTCAACTCTCTATGAATAAATAAAAAAAACGCTGCCAACTGCACTGGCACAATGCTTTCTCATAGAGATGTCTGCATCTCTAGTTAAATTGAGA
>JAWWEN010000024.1:304059-329346 GCA_035582955.1 Sycophila texana | reverse complement strand
TTCTGTTCAATCAATGTGGACGCTGTTAAAATAACAATATTTTTCTGTTGGAAGTATTTAACAGCGCGATCGTTGATACAACTAAATTTTTTTCTCGATGTACTATACAGTATGGTAATTTTAACTGGAACTCTAGTAATTTTTGCTTGCCAGTCCGGTAAATTTTTTCATTTGGCCAGTCTGCGACTCGATTTACTATAGGTATTGTAATTTTTTCTAAAAAAATTTCTCTCCTTGTATGTGGGTGTAAGCGTACCGGGACATTTTTATTATAATTTCCATTTAATTTTTTTGCGATGAAATATTTCGGTTCTGTGTAATTTTAACTCTAATTTATTGATGATGTATGAGTAATGTATCGGTGAATTTAAACGTAGGATAAATTTTGATCTTCTAAAATAATACTTTAGCCAAGCAATGCCGAGACGCTTTTATTATAATTTCCATTTAATTCTTAGTGATTAAACAGTTCGATTCTGAATAATTCTAATTCCAATTTATGATGTATGAATAATGTACATCTGTGAATTTGATCGTAGGATAAATTATGATCTTCTAGAACAGTATTTTTATTATAATTTCCATTTAATTCATTGCAATTAAACAATTCGATTCTGTATAATTTTAATTCTAATGGACGATGAGTAGGATAAATTTTGATCTTCTATAATAATATTTTAAGTTAAGCAAGTAAATTATAATTTATTCGATTGTAATGAATTACTTACGATATAAAGGCAATAAATTTTCGGCTTCAACTTAAGAAAAGTAAAATATCTTCAATCATGTGGCTTACATTATAATCTTGAGTTTCAAGTAAATAAATTATTTATCTTGAAACACAAGAATATAAATCGCTAGTTAAGGAAAGTATAAATCAAGAATCACGATTTATCAGAAAATAATTAGTTCTAATTATAAAGACACTAACATCGATATCCTCTAATTGAAAGAGCGACAGAAAACCCAGTCTCGGTGGAGCAATTAAATCGTTATTTATAAACTTATCGTTCCAGCGTCGAAAATCCGATTTCGGAATCGCGGATCATTATCGCCGCGCAACGGGAGGCGCGGAAGGAAAGACGAAGAAGACAAACGGAGCCGTGCGCGGTCCGCACGCGTAATGAACTCGACGGGGCGATAAGATAAGCGCGTTATAGGGTACACCCGAGCCACGCGCGCCCAACAGGTACACGGCGATGCCTCACCGGGACCCCGAGATCGCGACTGCTTAGGTCTCTTGACATAATACCGGGTCATCGGATTACTACAAGCTTGATTCGTACTTGTGTTACATGCCCTCCTACCGTGCCCACCATAGCAGCCTGCGTTACGCAGCCCGTACGCGTTCGTTAGTCGTCCTGATTAGCGATTCTCTTTCGACAAATGACTCGCGATTAACCGTTTTGATTCGCGTCGGCTAATGCAGCGCCTCCGCCTAGATTATGCATTTTGCAGGGAATGATTTAAGCGCTAAGCGCTACCGATGCGTTTGACAGGGTGTACGCGAGCCCGCCGAGTCCTCGTAATCCGGTGAATCCAGAACGTTGCCATATTTAATGTTTCTTGATTCCCTGTGTTTGTGGACTTGGACTTTTCTGGAGGTTTCGTTGACAAAAAATGTAGCATTTTTGTTTAGTATGTTTGTGAGAGGAACGAGGCTAATGAGTATGATAATAACTAAAGTGCCAAATTATAAGTGAATTAAATTAGCTGTGATAGATTATGGAATGGTATTGATAATAATCGAACCGAGTAGAATTTTCGACGTTAAATAGGATAACAATATATCAATATTCTCGACGTAATTTCCTTAATTATAACGCGTCAGTCACTTGAATATATAGTAGCACATTATAATAACCATTCGATTCATAAATTGACATTTCCATTAAACGAAGCTGAATCCATCGTTATCGTCATTTATAAATTTGAAGATTTGTAAAATGAAAAAAAAAAAAAATAGAATCGAGAAAATTAATCCACTCTCGAAAAACCGATATCAGAATGTGGTGGAGCAGTTAAAGATTAGTGGATAAACTGCCGGGTAAGCGACAGCAAATTTAAAAACGATTGACGTAAATTTAACGTTTGAACCGTGCTCCCTTTGACTATCTTTTAGATATTTTTCCAAAGTTTTTTAAATGACATTAAAAAAAAAAAAAATTGCTCATGAATTAATTAATTGTGAAAGCCGTCAATGTCCATAAAGCTCAGGAAGCGCATTGGGTTTTAAGATTTAAATAAATGATTCCGCAAGTAGCATCGACGTCAGTTCCGCGCAAGAACTACGTTTCACCTGCCGGATATCCCCCGAAGTTTACGCAACCTTACAAAATTAAATACTTAGCGGTACAACGGTAAGTACTCGACGGCGCGTTTATATCTCTTACAGACAGCGAAAAGTTGCCAGCTTTCAAAGACAGCTTTCGAGCGCAGCACCAAAGCCTCTTCGCAATCCATCAGAACGCGTCTCGTCGACTGCTCGCAAAGGGGGCGTTGCGTAATTAGGCTCTAAGCGAGCGCGAGCTAAAGCGTTTTAATTATCGCCTGCGTAACTAGAGAGGCCCCGCCAAAGAGCGTCGCGACGCTCGCGCGCGCCAAGATGACAATTAATAAATTCAGCGTGGTTTCCGCGGCCAGTGATTAATTCGCAATTAACAACCCAACAGCCGGTGGCGCCTAGTTAGTCGCCGAATTTATACGCGCCGCGGCGTAAAATTGCGCGATTCTCGCCGAATAGTTTCGGAGTGCGCGCGACGACTTCTCTGGTTCTCCATGCCGACGGCGTCTTCGCGAGCCTTTCGTTAACGGTTAACCTTTAATAAACGGACGTCCCTCGGGGAGGGACAGCGTCGGAGTGCGCTACTTCGCTGGCTCGTTTTTATTCTATCCCCCTCCGCCCCCTCTCGCCTCCTTCCGCTGGCTTGAACTCTCTCTTTTCCTCTTTTGTCCGGACTTCTCGTCGGGAGCTGTCTCTTAGGCACAATTAAAGAAGCGCGACCGGGAAGTAGCGGACCTTCCGCAGCTTTTATGAGCTTTTCACGAGTCGCGCGGCGGTTCTCCTGTCGTTCGCTTTCGTGTTTCTTCTTTTTCTTTTCTTTTTTTTTTTTTGACTCCTGGTCGCGCGGACTTTTGTCTCTTTTAAGCAAACCCCATTGCAGTTACTTTTATGGTTTTTAGTTTAAAACCGCGTCGCGCGTCAGCGGTTAAAAAGTTTTCAAACGTCAGATTATGAAACGCGATAAAACGTCTGTCTGATCCTTTCTTTCTTGCTTTTTTTTTTTAATTTCATTTATAATTTTGCTTTTACGAACTGAGTGCCGCACGATTTTTTTTTTTTTTTAAACTGACGTTTCTTTATTTCTTGCGTTTAATTATTCGAAGAGTACTGGCAACTTCATTTTTAACGTGAAAATTAAGTGACAATTTTTTATTTATTTATTTATTTTTTTTTTATGTACGACAGACGTTTTCACAGATTCTCTTTATCAATGTTTAATTGTCAAATGAATTACGTAGAATGAATAAATAAATAATTACTTGAAAGTTCAACATTCACTTAGATTTCTTACTGTTTATTTTGTATTTATAACGTTTATAAGAAATATTGTCTAGTAAATTTATACCGTCAGTAGAATTTCCTCACTTAAATTTTTCTCGTTCATAATAATCTTGAATTAATGCACTCCAAAAATCACCTGCAAATCGATTTTATATTTCATCAGCGAAACCACTTTGCGCGAATATTTAAAACCGTAAACTTGCTCGAGACCAAAAAACAACCGTCACTAAACGCTTCACAATGAAGGCATTTTACCGCATTATATTCAACCAACGCTCAGTTCTCGCGTCTCGCATTTCGACGTACAACCGTAAAATTTTCACACACCGGTTCACCGCAGCGCCTCGAGAACTCCACGTCCATCCCCACGAGCAATAGCGCGCGCCGCTAAACGACGTGAAGCAGTAAATCGCGCCCCTGAAAATTTTCGCCTCTCGCAATTATCGGGCTCGACCGCACCGACAATAAACCCGAGGAAGGAAAAAAAAAAGAAGAAGAAAAAAAAAGAAACTAGAAGAAGCCTCGTCGTCGCGAGTCGCGCGCGCACCTCGAGCGAATTCTCGTACTCGCGACGCGTCGCGGGCGGTCGCGCAAATTTATCGGCGAGTTAGCGAAAATTTCCCTCCCCCTGCCCCCCCCCGTAAGCACGCCTACCGCGCGTCGCGCTCTGCGCTCCGACAATATTCAGAGGCGCGCTCGGGGCACGAGCCCGGGTTCGCGAACCCGCGCCATTACTTAGCTTCTTTACGGCGAATAAATTGTCCCCCGAGCGCTTGGGCTCGCACACACAGGCGTGGGCTT
Organism: Sycophila texana; assembly: GCA_035582955.1. Lineage (NCBI taxonomy): Eukaryota > Metazoa > Arthropoda > Insecta > Hymenoptera > Eurytomidae > Sycophila > Sycophila texana. The sequence continues at coordinate 324,980 of JAWWEN010000024.1, read as the reverse complement.
CCTCCTCGTCGCTCGAGCGAGCGAGCTTTTTGCGCGGGACTCGTGATCGGAAATATTGTTCCTCGTCGCCGCTGGGAGACACGGGCGCGGCTTTAAAGAGGAAAAAGCGTTGGATGCTTCACTCTTTTATTTTTATTTATTTATTTTTTTTGTTGTTGTGTGACGCGGCTTTAACAATAGTCAGCGGAAGAGACGGCGATTGAAGGTTAAGCGAAATTGGCTTTTTGCGATCTTCTTTGTTGCCTTAATGATTTCAGCGCTGGTATTTTAAAGGGAATAATTTTTCCTTTAAACGGAAGTTTATACTCTTTGAGCTTTTTTTTCTCTTCTTTTGTGCAGATTAAGGTAGTCATTAAAATTTGAGTACTCTGTTTGTTCTCGAGCGGAGTAAACGGAATGACAAGTTTGAATTGAGCGTGGTGGAAAAATCTTGAAGAGGGAAAGCTAATACAAAGTTTCTCGTGTTTTCGGTGCGGATATTAAGCTCAACTTTAAGGCTCACGTCAGAAATACGTTGGATTTGTACAAAGTTTATGTTGTAGGAGTTTACGTTATCTTGCGCAAAACTGGCGCTGTTTATGGCTCCGTGATAAAAGCTTGGTGTATTTCAGGAAGAGACGCTGAATTAATTACAGATTACGAGAAGGATAAGGATGTAAATGTTTCATTTTGTTGATCGGATCAATCTTAATCGAGAGTTTTAAGTAAATAAATTATCACATAATTATTACTGTCTAGAAAACCGAAAAATAATTAGTTTTTAAAAACATTAAATCATGCATTTCACACACAAGGCATAAATAGTAATACTTTCAACTAACCAACAAACATTTAAAGTTTGATAATTACATTGTCGAGAATCAATTAACATTACTTAATTTTTGTCGAAATATTGAGAACCTACAAATTAATACATAGACGCGTTAAAAGAAAACTACAATAACGAGTAAAAATTATTAAACTTTTATATAAAGATTGTTAAACTTATTTAATGTGTACTGAGCAATTTGACCTTCCACCGAGTTGCAATCTAACCGATATGTATACCCTGCAGCAGCCGCGATTTTCGTAATCGTCCACGGCGCGGTCTTCGCTTCGAAATGCTATTTCACTAAAGCAACATCGCGCGGAGTAATAATCTACATTGTCGAGCAGATATCACGTTTCCCGATAAGCGATGAACTCGTCGAAGCCGGCCGAGCGGCAAGTTAACCCAAGAAGGGTTCTTGATAGTCCGCAATCAAAATTCTTACCTACTGAGTACACCAAGAACTCTATGCAAAAGGTAAAGAACAGGCTCGATGTATGCCTTCCTTCGGAGGCATTCGCTACTTTATCCTTTTTGCTCGGAACATTTTTCTGAATCGATCGGGATGTAACGTACCAGGAATGGGGTGAATGAACTCACAGGTATAAAATTTTAAAAGTGCAAAGTACCAAGAGCATTTACACATAAATTTTACATTTAAAAGCTGAACGATTTAATTTGCAATAAATTATTCGAGTGTATAATGAAAATTTGCGCGAAATCAATATTCAACTTACAATAATTCATTTTATTTTAATAAACACTTGCATAAGAATTTAATACAAGCGTATATCGAAAAAGTACATCAACGTAATAATTTAAAAGGCAATAATTAATTTACTTACGCTTTTAGTCTTTGAACGAAAAACATTACATGCACCACTACTCGAGCTGAACATTTTCCAGTGTGATAAAATAATACAAATACGATTCTTGGATAAAACAGCAGCGACCTGTCCAACATTCTATCTAACCATTGCGCACTACGTGCATTAGCGCGTAGGCAAGTATCATTATGGTAAATCATTTCACGAAACAAAATAAACTATATTGAACCCCAGGAATGCCAAATTAAACTCACCGATTGAACGCGCGCTTCTGATTTTTCGGAGTGGGTATAGTACGTGCATTTTTACGTCCGCGAGTACCATGACTTTTGACGCAGGTTCAGGGGTCGCAACGCCGGTACAGGGGCATGCAAACGCGGCGATAATTTAAATCCGATAACGAAGCGCGGGCGTAGGTGATTGTAATAGTACGCTCAGATTGTCCGTAAAAAGTCGGAAAGAAAAAAAAAATGATGCTATTACCAATGGATGAAGTTTGAAATAAATTGTTAAAGTAAATGAGCTGAAATTTTCCTATTACAGATGTACGAGTATTTCGTTTATTTATAAATTTACAGGATACTTCGTTGAAGTAAATAAAAAACCGCAAAATAGCTTTTAATTAATTGCTTAATTTACAATTGCGTTTTAATTAAATTTACACATTTAACATTTTATTTATAATTTAACAGGGATAAAAAAAAAATCGTATTACATATTCGCGTTTTAAATGTTTCACGTATAATATAAAGTAATTTAAATCTTGTTATTTTCAATTGAATAAATGTTTGCGGGCCATTCGAAAGCAACAGTTACAGAATTCATTTTTAAAACGCACAACAAAATGCCTCCGTTCTTCTCGTAAAAATATTTACAAAATATTTTAAATCCTCTCGTTCCTCTCATCGTAATCATTTGAGCATTAATTACATCACCGGATCCGCGCAATTTCTAAAAAAAAACGCGGCGTTTCACGCGAAATCTGTTCATTTCAATGATACTTTTTTCCCGCAACCTCAAAAAAAAAAGCGCGATATAATCGTGGCGCGCGTCGAAACAATTGAGATTAAAAAAAAAAAAAAAAATACAGAAAAAAAAGAGCGAGGGACGAAAAAAAAGCAATGCGCTCGTTGACGGCAGGTGAGCTTTGCGTAAATTTCAGTCGTCGCCCGGGCCGTAGGTGCGTATGAAGCGATTTTTCATTCGCCGCGAATCGTTCCATTATCAGGGTTCCGCGGGCTATCAATTCCGCCGGCCGGCGAAACAAAATTGCGAAAAACGACCATCCGTAATTGGACATCCTGCCGACCATAAAAATGGCAGTTTCGTTTTATGGCCTGTCCCGCATGGCCACGGCGATGTGACCCCCGTACTCTCGTGCCTACAGCCAGCTCCCACGGCCCTCCCGCTCGAGTCGCATAATTTATCGCCTGTAACTTTATGAAAATTAAAAAACTATTTCTCCCCGGCGTCCCCGGGGTGACAGATTAGCCGCGCGGCCGACGCCTTCGACGGACTTGGGGGCAACGCGCGATTTTCGTCAGCGATCTGATCTGAAAGGGGAGCGAGATGTATCTTTGTTTAAAAGGCTCGACGTCGTTGGCGCGATTTTTTTTTATCCCCTTCTTCTCTTCCTCTCGCCCTTTGCAATTTAATATAGTGTAAATTAATCGCCGTATAATCGCGCCGTACACATTAATCTTGGTTATTACGCTTTATAATTTACGGTAGCTTTTTTGAATATTAAAGGCGGCGGATTTTTAACTCTTTGATTTATTTTTTTTTTTTAATTCTGAAATTAATCATTTATATTCATGTGCAAGGCGGAATCAATTTCTTCGAAATTACTTATTTCTTCTCGTAAATAGGTATAATATAACGGTCTTTCTACTACTTAAGTCTAAAATTAAAAAATGTTTATATTATAACAATTAATACTATGCTTAATAATGTGCATAGTTTTTTTTTTTTTGCTTCAATCTATGTGTCATTAAATACTTCTAGAAGTGATAGAAAACAAGATTCCTCAGTCAATAAAGGATAGGAGGCTTTAATATGTAGACTAAACTAAACTAGAATACCAGAGTATAAAGAGACAATCTCGCAAAAATGTTCCATTTTTAATTCAAACCACTTGCTAGGAATTCAATAAAAAACGCAACTGTAAATAGTATATGCAGTTTTAATTACGGCCATCCCTAAATTTATGTCCACTTTGAATGTGATAATCCCTTGAAGATCTACATTAATTTCTATTTTTGATCAAATAACGAATTTCTTCAATCTCAAGCTATTAATTTGAAACTCCACCTCGCATTTAATTTCCGTAATAATCGCAAACGTTATTAAGTGCACTACTGCGTATACTGCCCCGCCTTATCGCAAATATGTATTTACGCCCCTTGCCCTACGCTCACAAAAAAAAAAAAAAAAGATCGCAAGCAGATCCATTAAAATTGCCCTTTTACAGAACCTACAGGAGCGTCAGCGAAAATTCATTAAAATCTACACGCACACGACCCCACAATTTCTAGCAAATTAACGAAACAATGCAACTTGATTGAATTTCGCTTGAAAAAACCCACGAAATCAGATTGAAGCGTATACGTCGCCACATTAGTTTTTTTTTTCGGCTAAATAAAACATCCCCAGAAAATCCCAGAAATTTTTGATGATCTCCGTCGCCCTCGAAACGACGTTAGCGCCCGCGCTTCCCGGTGTTATAAACGCGTCCCGGATTCGCTCGACCGCAACGACGTTTCAACTATTTGCAAATTTTGTTTTAATTACGCCGGCGCGGGAGCAGAGGCGCGCGCTCGCGCTTGAGGTTCGCTTCAATTGCGAAGGAGCCTCCTTTGGTTGGGAAAATATTTGATTCATCATCTCTTGGGGAAATGCGAATAATTACGCGCACCGGCTTTTCCGCGGATGCTGTTACGACGTCGAGAGGAGCTCTGTCTGATAATAAGATAAAAGTCAATTCAGAGATGAAATTTTCAGCTTGCTATGGCGCACGCGATTTTGAACCAGGTTTGCTTCGAAAACTGTATAAATAATGCGCAGCAAGTTTGCGGTGGGAACTTATTATTTATTCAAGTTGGTTCGTGTCGCTAATATTGTATATTGCATCACGTAACTTATTGAGTCTGCCTATAAAATTAAAATTAGACGTAACTAAAATTGTACGCATCCCTGAAATTTTAAAAGCAAACCCACCAAAATCTTTTTCCCTCGGCATCTCCGTACGATAATCCCCTCAAACAATGGCCGAAGCAAAAATAGAAGATAAAAAAGCATGAGTGAAGGTAGCCCGCCGTATATACATCCTCTAAACGTCGTTGAATTCCAAGTACTCGAGCCTGCCAGTGCGCCCATCCGCCCATTTCATTTCCCTCCGTGAAAATTAAGTAGTCGAAAATAATGGGAACGCGGGCGCGCAGGCGTCGGAGCAGAAGAGGCTGCCTGCCGCGGGCCGTGAAAATATGTACAGCGCGCTCGCGAGCGTTTCCGCATATCGGACCGCGTGACGAATCGCCGGCGGAATAAGGCGGGCGCGCCCGGGAAGCCCGACGGACGTGCCGGGCTAATGCGCGGGCATAATTCAACGGCGAAATCTTGTTAAATCCGACGAAATTATTATCCCCGCGCTCATCTCGTATTCCGTGCTCGCCGCTGATAACTCGGGCTCTCTGCTTTTCTCGCGCGCCGGGATGTGCTGCTCGCACCTCGTCCTTACGCTCGCTCGAGCGGCGGCCCTGCATGGCGTATGGACGCGGATTATGCTGCAGTCGGGGAAGGTACGGCGACGCGGCGGCTGGACGTGAATTCGGCCGATGAAGCAGAATAAGGGATGAGGTGAATGGGTTTGATCCGCGGCGATGACTGTTCGATGGTACGTCGATGGCTTTGAGTGGATGCTTTGTTATTGTTCCTAATAGAGGGACAATGAGTCTGTGTGGCGAGGTGAGGGTTTGAAATCACTGCAGGAATATGTTGCTTTAAATTATTTCATTCGGGTTGGCGTACAGTCAGATGTAAAACGGTGAACGAGCCGAAGAATCACTCGACTTCAGAAAAAATGTTGGAATTTTCAGTAAAAAAGCTGAAATGAAATAAATGAATTTTTAATTTAAGTGGTTCAAAGTTAATTGAGGATTTGAGTTACTTGAGAAAGTAGCACCATTGCGCATGATGTTATTTCCTGGCGTTGTTGGTTGAACAATCGATGAGAATATAGACTGATTCTTTGTCTGAAATTTTAGGACTTTATGCGCAAGATCGACTGCTCAGATTTATTTTTAATAATTATATAATAATCTATGATTAGATAAGCAAAAAGAAATGCTGCAATAATAAATCACATCTTACAATTGCAGTGATATTTTAATTTTATTTATTGACTCGCAGTTAAAGCTTTTTTTAACAGGTACTTGATCCTGATAAAAAAAGTATAAAAGCGTTCAAATTGACGATTTTGCACTCGGATGTTGTTTCAGTTTGTGACTATCTTTCTCACACAGTATAGCAATTTTTATGAGAAATTTTTATAAGTACGAGAATTTGAATATAATTAGAAACCCTATGCACTGACCTTTCCTCGCATATTTCTGAACACTATTTGTTCTTCAGTCCAGATTAATGATAATTGATCAATTATAACTGATGGCGTCATAATCATTGTTTATGCAACTAATTCAATTCTTCTAGATTTGAATCTTAAAATTCTAATTGAAATCAAGGAAAATCAAACGAAAACAATAAAAGTTTTCCAAATCGAAATCCTAAACGCCATTAAACTCCAGAGCAATCGTTTATTTCAATATACCTAGAAGCAAAAGGCGCGCGAAATCTTTAAAAGAAGCGGGAAGAAAATTTCGAACGGCAAGTCGTATCGAGTGAGAAATCGAAACCCCCTTCTAGATTACCGCGACGTTCTCACCCCGTCCACGAGAAAACATAAGCGCGCCGAACGAACTGCAGGGAAGACACACGGGTATATATATATATAGCGCGGAATAAAGGAGGGAAGAGAGGCGAGGGAGTCTCGGTGGCGCTCGCGATGGATCTTCAATTTTTCCAGAATATTAAACGCGGGTTTTAAGTTACGGAGAGAGAGCCGGGGGGAGATCGTTTGGCCCGCGCTCGCGGGGGATCGACTATATACACCGCCTCTCCTCGGGCTTCTCGCGTAACCGGCTAAAGGCTTGTCTTTCCCGGCGGCGCGCGAATTCCCGGGGATGCTGGGCGCGCAGCCCCGCGCCGCAGATAGCGGTATTATTTTTCCTCGAGGGGCCTTGAAGCGGTATATGAGGTTTACACTCGCGGTCGCGCGCTACCCGCAAGATCGCGCAAAAGACCAACACCCCTCGAACCTCACCCTTCCCTCTCTCTCCCTTTCTCTCTCGCTCTCCTCGGGCTTTATTGTTCCAGTGTGCTTGCGCGCTTTGCTTCTCGTATATACCACTCGCTTTGAGCTTAAGAATACTTGACGTCGCCGCAGCGCGAGGGAATCCGTCTGCCTTCCGTTATACCTTCTTTTCTCGCGATTTCTTCATACGATGGTGTCACGTGAGGATACGTTTTATGGGTTTGGCTTTTTTTAAATTGTTAGTGCGCAAGAGTGCAGTGGGTTGTGATATTCGATGAATTTGGATTTAAACATCTTATTAGATTAAGTTTTATTGTTTATATTTGACTTTTTTTTAAAGAGACTATAGTATTTACTAGATTAGCAGCGTGTTAGATGTGAAAGTAGCTTTTTGTTTTTACGATCACATTATCAATTAAATTATCTATACTTTTTTTTTACGTCAACCACTTACTGAGGGAAAAATATCCTTTAATTCGAAATTTTTTGCTCGCTCCCTTTTATGATTAGATCGATAAATATATGGGGATTTGAGAAAAATCTTAGGAGAATTCTTTTAAAATGAAAGATGTTAATTTTGAGAATCTTTGAAGAGTATTATTTATTTATATGTAACGTGTATAGCGGGATACTCAAAAACTCACATCAAACGGTTCCGATAAAGATTTTGCGAGAATATACCTATCAGACAATAAATCAAGCAGTTATACAAGAAAGAATGTTTTTGTTTTTGTGCCAAAGGCTAATTATTAAATAAATTATCGTAGCTATAAAATGTGACTTATTTATAGACAACGTTTACGTAAGTTTGCTATCTAATCAACAATTATTAAAACATTATTAAAGAAATCTGAACTGTCGGTTTACAGTCCATGAATTTCGGACAAAGGATCAGTGTATTTCGATCGATCGTTAACAATGCCGTCGCTGACCACGAAAATACGTAAAGTTCGCAGTTCTAAAATTTTGATGCAATGGCTCGCTGCTTTCGCAGGTATCTAAGTCATTTCAATATTGAACAATTTTTAACGTACAAAAACGTAAAAAAAAAACATAATTAGAATAAACGTTGAGTCTGTAATTATCAATTCATTTTCATTACCAAACGTTGCAATTTTCATTTTGCTTGATAAAGATTTTAAAATTGAAATTTAATCTTGTAAAATTAAATTTTATTAAATGAAACAGTAAAATTAAAACAAAACGCTAGTCTATTTGATTCATTCATCACGCAATTGTTATTCCATTTTTATAATTAGATTGAATAATATATTTGAAATACATAAAATGAAAATAATTTATTTCCATTTTAGCCTTTTTAGCGACATTACTTGAAGGTATACAGTTTGCCTGGAATTCGCCAAATATCGCTCGACTCACTGCAAAAAATTCTCCACTACCAATAACAGCAGAAGAAGCATCTTGGCTAGTTTCGATGATATCACTCGGCGGATTGGTATCGGCTATTATAGCAGCTGCTGTTAAGGACTATTTGGGTAGTAAAAAGGCAGTCATTTCTGCATTAGTGTTACATTCAATTAGTTTTGTATGCATAATTTGCGCTTCTTCCATTGAAGTGCTCTATGCTGCCCGAGCACTTGCCGGTGCCGCAATTACCTTCACTTATTCTTTTTCTTTTTACATTGGGGAAATAGCTTCACCATCGATACGAGGTACGTTAATTACAGTGACTGCTCTTGGAAACGCCGTTGGAAATTTGTTTGGAACTATTACAGAAACTTACATTGATATGAAAATAAGTAATGCGATATATTTGGCGATATGCGTTATAGCTCTAATATTGGTTGGCTGGCTTCAGAACACACCGTACTATTATGTGAAAAAGCAGGATTACGAGAGGGCTAAAAATTCAATTGCTTTTTATTGTGGAGACGATGAAGAGGAGAAAATTTTCAAAGAAGCAAAGAAATATGTAGATGCTCTATCTAATTGTACACTCAAGGGTAGGCTCCGTTATTTCAGATATCCGTTTATTAGAAAATCAATGATTTTGATCGCGATTCTCGCTTCTTTTCCGAACCTTAGTGGACGAACAGTCTTATCGGGCTATATGGAAATGCTTTTAATAAGTGCGAAGAGTACACTTGTCAACCCGCAAGAGTTTGTTATTTACGTCAATGCCGTAAATATAATAATATCATTATCAATGGTAAACCTAACGGACCTGCTAGGACGAAGAATTTCACTGATAATTTCTAGTTTAGGAGTAATAGTAGGCTTGATATCGTTAGGAACTCACTTCTATTTACTAAAAGCAAATTATGATTCAGAAAATTTACAATGGTTACCGCTATTTGGATTTATTGTTTTCTTGTTATCGATTTATATTGGAATTGCTAATATACCTTTCATCGTGTTAAGTGAACTTTTCCCGGAGCATCTTAAAAGCGTGGCTTTTTTGGTACTAATTTTATTTTTAAATATATCTGGATTTCTTATTACAAAAACGTATCAATCGATAGTTAACTCCGTAGGACACATGTATGCGTTTTGGATGTACGCTGTATTCGCTTCACTGGCAATACCGTGCGCGTTGTTTTTAATGCCAGAGGCCAAAGGGAAATCTTTTCATGAAATTCAAGAGGCATTAACGAAACAATGAGAATAAAAATAGTATTGCTTTTGTGTTTACTAAGTATTTATTATTGAAATCACATCTCATCTCAAAATCCCTCTTCTTGTACTACAATGCCTTCAGAGAATTTATTTATCAGAATTATTTAAAATTGTTAGGATATTTTTTTGCTGTTGGAAAATATAAAATTTCTATATTCTTGTAATAAAATAAATAAAACTATACAATAAAAATCCTGTTATATTTTGGCAGACAGATTTAAATTAGACATTCTATCTAGCTTTAAGTTAAAATTAATTTATGAATTTGTTAAAGCAATTATTTTGCTCAGGGAGAGCGACGATGGTGCTGCAGTCTGCGACGTGTGCCGGCGACGGCGTGCGTAGACTCACTCGGCATCGCGCTATTGTAACGAGCGGATGCGCTCTCATTTTGCGGCATCACTAAGCCTCTTGTATTTTTACAATAAAGGATTTAACGAATTTAACCTAATAGTCTTAAAAGAATTATTATCCAATTATTGTTACAGGAAAGAATTTTTCTACAAAAATTACGAGATAAAAATATCCTAATTGCGCGTGCACTGAGTTCCATTTAGCGTAAAAATGTTCAGTGTTTTTCTTGCAATTTTAAAGGGAAAAATACTCTCCGTGTGTGTTTTTGTACATTTTCATTGAAAAAAATATTACTGTATGTATACTTAGATAATTTTAAATAAACAAAGCTGCTGGCGCACATGTGAAACATTTTAAAATTACATATATATTATTAATCAAAGGAAACGAGAGCGAAATACTTACTCGAGTGTTTAAAATAAACGTCGAAAATGAAGTCCCTCGAATCCCCGAAGGTAAAGCGTGAAAAATCAAGTCCGAAGCCTTGCATTAAAGAAGAAAGTTCCCTTAAGTCGGAATTTCTTTTGGCCGCGCGCCACGCGACTATAAAATGGTTAACGAAGTGCACAGCCCGGAGCGAATTTTATTACGCAATTTTACAGCTTGCTGGCTATGAGCATTGGAAAGACAACGACCCTCATATATTCCGAATTATGAACAACTCTTATATAGGTGCAGATTTGGTCGGCGCGACCCCCTCGTAAAAGATGTTGCATTAGCAGCTAAAATGCATTGGCCCATCGGCCTTTAGAGTCGCGTCGTCCCACATTTACATAATGGCAGATAATCTCGATGCAAAGCTGACACGGGCTTGCACCTCGTTCGTATATCGAACTTTTACCTAAAGCGGAACAAATGAGAACACTTTGCCGAAGCTCCGCGCGCGCACGAAAAAGGAAATAACAGGCAGAAAATCTCGTTCCGCCTTTTTTATCCAGCAGTGCTTACCTCTTAACTCCAAATTGTCCGGCTCAATCAGTTTTTAAATTCCGTAACAAATTGATTTTTACTTCGTACACTTACTTACCTTCCCTTGGCTGAAATGGACGTTGCACGGAAGTTACTGACTTTCTGTTAAAAATGTCTTTTACCTGGAACAAAAAAGAAGTAAATAATTAATGTTAAGGGATAATAACTTTTAAGATGGGTTTTAAATATTAATACACGAAGAAAAGGGTATCGTTAAAAGAACACTGTTATTGTTATTAATATATGAAGCCAGGAAAAACTTGAAAAAAGATTATTAGTAATTTTTTAAATATTTATAATAAATTCTACTATAGATGTACTAAATTTTAACTACAGTGATACCGAGTTAGTCGTGGTATCAGTGAAAATTGCAGTAACTTTTAATAAACACTTTTCCACGGGTAATTATTGACAAAGGTATAGATATTGTTATTTGCAAAACAATTCGCGCGTTCACAGCGGAGGCGTAAAACTTTTGTAATTCAAATGTTTTATAGTCTAATAGCGCCCATAGTCATCTTGTCGCGGAATTAAGAGCAATTTATAACCGATTCAATTTCCCTGAACATCGCCGCGTCGTCCGGTTCCACCTGTAAATCTGGGTTTCCGAATAACTGAATGGCCCATCAGGATACTGCCGATAAAGGCATTAGAATCGATCGATGGGGGGGTCGACTTTATCAACTCGCCGGGGTCTCAATGCTGGTTCATTCAGTGTATCGAAATTTGAATATAAACTTTGCCCTATTCTATTAAAAATTGATTTTTCCAAACGTGCACTGCGATATTTGCATAAAAAATTCAAATATTTATACTGCTATGAACTTGCAAATGTCACGATCTTCTTTCTGTTTCTGCGCGTCGCAAGGAGAATCTTTTATTGAAATTTCCTCATTGTAAAAACATGGATTTTACAAATATGCATGAAGAAAAGGTATAATATTTATACAAATTACAAATGTGTCGCTTGGATTTAAAATTTCTTTGTTTTAAGCTATCAAATTTTTTCATACATACAAAAAAAAAATTGTTTCTTAAAATCAAGAAATTGTAATATCCATCGCCGGTGACGAATCGATATCTTAGCAGAACTTTTTATACAGATCGGCCGATTTGTAAGTTATAAAGTGCTACTGCCTCAAAAAAACGTCGGTCATTTCGCTATACAAAGACGGCGCCTTTGCATTCGCGGAAATTGTTCGTTTCTGATTTTTATCACTGGCAGGTAAAGAATATCAGAGAGACATTTTTTCCTCGATAGAATTTTTTTCCATCAGCATAAAAGGCCAGGATGGCCCGGTATAAGAATGAGAGAGACGGAGGAGAAGAAAAAGAGCAAAGCCGTGTATGAGGGCGGACATAAAGTCTTCAGCGGCGGTTAGCTCAAACCATCTTGTAAATAGGCCATAGAGCAAAAGTGGCCTGGTACGGGAGCCGCGGCAGCCCCCGAGGACGGCGTCGTCCGCCCCTTTTACGCGGGTCCTGCGTGTGCTGCGCGACGCGGTTATTTACTTTTATATCCAAAATCGATGGTGGCCCGGCGAGAGGGCAGAGGACGCTCGCCGCGAAGGGAGACTCCACTCGCTTTATCGCAGAGGAGAGAATAGGTGGCTCTTGTCGGTTTTTCTGCGCTAAGAACGTTGCCAATGAGCTCACGTTACGATGTCCATCCGTAGTAATGAAACTTTGTTTTTGTCGGTAACGTGGATTTCCAAAATTAATATTACAATATCATAGGATGAATAATTTGTACACTTTATATCCCTTATATGAAAATGCATTGCGATTATGATCGAATTGAATGAAGTCGAATTATCGCATTATCGAAATTGAAGAGTATGAAAGTAGTAGCAATTAAGCGTTTGCTTTTTTGTTTTTTTCGTCTCCGAAGTAAAATAATCAGCGCGCGAAGCGCGCGTGTGAATTCTAGTAAAAGATAATCAGATTTTTATTTAGTGTTTCTATTTCCGATGCTCGCGATTGCTCCTTCAATCGTTTAGAAAATCTTCTGATTGATAGCTGCGAATTCCTCCGTCATAAATATGAATCATATTTTTGATTGAAAAAAAAAAAACGTCGAAAGCGTACATTCCTCCGCAGCAAAAATAATCGAAGACATTAAAAATTATATCACGTTAATCAATTTTTAATGTATACAATGCTAATGCTTTATGAACTGCATTCGCGTTCCTCGTATTATCCTTTTTATCCAGCTCCAGGCGATTTTAACGATGCTCACTTTTTTCGACGCGAAAGCATTAAAATTTATAATTTTATAATGAAGACATAACCTAACTAGCCACGAGTTTGACGAAGTATCTTTTTACAGTGGAACACCTTTTACATTTGCAAACCAGTCGGTCAGGATCGGGGGCATCGCAGCCTGAGGACCTAAAAACATTCGTCGAGTCTCGGACTCCCGGGTGTTTTCGGACCACGATTTGATCATTCAATCGAACCATCAAGTGACACCAATTGGAATCACGAGTGGGAAGCGCGATCACAAAGCTTATTTTCAATCCTTACAAAATTAGCCCAGTTTCATCGCTTCTGCCGTCGTGCAATATTTAACTCTGACATATGCTGGTTTGTAAGTGTCCATCACATTATAAATTCGTTAAATGTTACCCGGATATTTTGGTATATTTTCCGATCAATTATAGTAAAGGAACTTGCTTTCATCGATAATTAATGTTAATAATTCATTTGTTCTTTATTAAACCAACCCCTGCTAAATTAAGAAATTTGAATAACAACCTCTCTAAATATGAATAAGGGTTATTTACTTGGAATAAGTGAATATACACTTATTCGATATGTGGAAGACTTATCACGTAGAATAACATGTATATTCACTAATTCGAAGTGAATTTCACTTATTCATATTTATAATTTATAGAGCGAGTAAAAAATTTATAACGTCAATTAAAAAAAAAAAAAATATTAATTGATTCCATAAAAAAAAAATTGAAACATTTACTCATTTCAAGGAGAGTAAGAAAGACTGAGAGTCCGATCGCGTGTTAATGCGCGGCACGATAACCGGCTTGTAAGAGAAATTATCCCGTCTTTATGTGGAGGAGAGACTGAAGGGACGTTAGATCGAGCGGGAGAACCGAGAACACCATGCCGTTATTATGCCCGGGCCGCTCGCGCTTCCCTCAAAATATCGAGGAGCGTCGACACTTGAAGCCTTCCCGAGTTCTCGCGTGGCGCAAAAAGGATCGATCCACGCCGGGGGGGCCTCTCGGTGAGACTCGCATGATTAACAAGTTGACGGGCGTTTCGGGCGCTGCCGTAATTGTTTGGAAAGCCGTGGCGGTGGGGTCGGGGTTCGTGGCCCGCGGACGACTCTTTCGCGCTCGCGCGTGCACCCCGGGAATGCTATTCTTGAGATCTCATTTTAGTTACTGGGTTCTGACTGCTGCGCTTCACACTTGACGGCTGCGTGAAACTTTTTTGCGTGCTGCGTCTACTGCAAAGACGGAGAGCTTTGTTTATATGATTTTTTGTATTCAAAGGCTAGTGATATCTAGTGTGCTACATTCAGGAAATGAGACTTAATGTATATGTGATTATTGCGAGATAAAGTTTGTTAACATAATTTTATTGAAATATTAACCCTTTAAGGACCACGTGACGATTAACATTTTTTTCTGAATATGAAAATTTTCAATTGAGATTATTTTTTGCAAAAAAGAAAATTAATTTGACACATTCTTCATTTTCTCAATTATCTTAAATATTTTACTGTAAAAATTTACGGCAAACCTCGCTTAATAATCAAGTTTATAACGTTCATAAATTTAATTTAAAATATTTACAATATTTTTTTTTAAATATGAGACAAGTACTGCATATTTACCAGTTATTACTATTACAAAAGAAACGTAATTTGATGATGCAAATCGTGATTTCGGTACTACAATTACTGTTAAACACAATGTTATTTATTATAAAAATATAACGTTGTGATAAACGTATAGGTAAATTGATATCGGCAAGAAAAATATAAATTTTAATTTATTAGAGCTATTATTGATTGTTAATTTAAAGTTCGTGTTATATTATATTCCAATTAAAACTTTGGACGCTTCTGTTACGTTTTTATACTAACTTTGTAGAAGGAAAATTTGCGCGTAAAAACTTTTAATAAACAAATAAATACATAAATTCAAAGAATTCATGCGACGCGCTCGAATCATAAAATTTTCTGCTGATCGCAATAACTTGTTAATTTTCGAAATTACATTTTGCGACAAAAATGTGTTGTCGAATTTAAAGCGAAACATTGTATTTCCGGTAAAATGACTGAATAACAATAGCGTCTGAAATATGTGATGCTATAATTTTGAGTGTGACACGTCGGTGAATGAAATACAAATCAGGTCGTTGCTTACGAGCTTCCCCCCCACGAACTGCACGATTCGCTTTAATAAACGTAAAATTTATTCGGAA
This sequence comes from Sycophila texana, assembly GCA_035582955.1. Taxonomy (NCBI): domain Eukaryota; kingdom Metazoa; phylum Arthropoda; class Insecta; order Hymenoptera; family Eurytomidae; genus Sycophila; species Sycophila texana. Next base: position 309,559 of record JAWWEN010000024.1, on the reverse strand, counting down.
AAAAAAACTCATAAAGTAGGCTACGCATCCTTTAAATAACGCCGGAAAAATCTTCCATAAAACGTTCTTACACATGTGATCCCGTCATTCCGTGGGGACGTTTTTACATCATTCTGTAATTTTCCGCGCGGCTAAACGAAATTCCAGCGTGAGATATTCCGTTGAAGCAGGTGCCACCAACTTGAATCTTTTCTTATAGCCGTCCCCCTCTTGGGGTCACGCGATAATGGCCACTTGTCCTACATCCCTTGCCCCCAAGAATCACCGCAGAAAAAAAAAGGAGAGATGAAAAGACGCAGATCTCCTCGATTGCTTATTTGCATCAAAAGCACATAGATCGATGTCGTCGGTAATAAACTATATCGCCACGCGAGGACCAAGAAGAAGAAAAAAAGAAGGATGAGAGAAGCTGATTTATTTTTTACAAGAGCGAATTGCGCGCGAGACGCGCGGCATACGTGTGTGCCTTTGGCCGTAGGGTGGAAGAATAACAAGGAGGAGCAATGGGAGAACTAAATGATCCGAGAGGATGGCGCCCGGGGTGAGGTAAAACTGCAGTTTCCATTTTCAAGCGCGAGCGCGAAAATAAGGCACGAAAGTTGCGCCAAGGCTGCGCTTTAAAATTTACCATGCTGAATAAAATGCCACGCTTCTCTGTCTTCCTTTTTAGGCCTTTTCTTCCTTCGCGCATTCGTCTCTCGTTTCCCGCGCCTCCCTGCACGCCGCTTTTCTCTCGCCTGTTTTACAGTTAGTTTCCATTTGTTTCTTCTCTTTACAGCGTTTCCCCCGAAACTGGCTGGGAATATAAAATATTAAATCTCCTTCCGAAACACTTCCCCCTTTTTGTTTCATTTTCCAAAGTGGATATATCTTTTTATTTACAGCGGCGCTGCGCTGTTGCTTCTGGGAAATTGATTTGACTGCGGCGAAACAAACGTTAATTTATTCGCTCAATTATTTAGCACGACTGTTTTTCTTTGTAATGTATTTCTGCACTAAAAGTTACTTCATTATCAGTTCTTTCTCTTTGAGTCTCGTGCATCATTTTGTTCGTTCAACGAAAAATGTGACGAGAGAAACAAAAATTTAAATAAACGGTTTAACGAACTAATTAAAAAAAAATGCAAGAATTGAGAAATGAACGGTTCATTTTCATAAAAATACGTATATGAGAATTAAAAACAAAAAGATCCAATTGAGAAAATGCATGCAGTGTTAAAAACGAGCGGGCAAAAAATTAATTTGAAAAATAAATTTGAGTAATCACGGATAACGGTTACAAAAAAGATCACCACGCGAGGCTCTTGAATATTCATTCGAACACAGTTACTCTCCCGAAAGCAGACGAGGAATAAAGAAAAGCTTTGCTTAAAATCTTAAATTTGTTTTCTTTCATGAAGCTCATATTATCTAATGTGCAGTATAAGTAATGCCTAAACTAACTTCAGAATTTTACTACTAATTTTTAATATTAATTGAAATTCATTTACTCTACTAAAAACTCTACTCTACTAAAAATAAACAAGCAGCTAGAAAATACAATAACTTTGTTTAAATTTTTGTCCTTATCTAAATCATGTAATATAAATCATGTCTGACTAGCTTCCGAATTTTACTACTGTTCCTGAACATTCATTAAACACAATGACATTCCTAAAACCAAAGAAGCAATAAAAAATTATCAGAAACTCATTTTTTAAAGAGACTATTTCTTATCTAACGTTTAGCATAATTTACGTCTGACCAGTTTCAGTGTGTTACTACTGTACGCCTTGAACAGCAGACAAACATTATTGTTTCCTATATAGATTCTTTCGCACGTTCAATTCTATATTTCTAAAAATACCCTTTACAAGTGATATATCCTCTTGCAAAAATATGTAGGCAGCTCCCTACTACCAAGTGAGACTATTGATTAATCCATACCATTAGCGCCGGCATTATTTAAAATTATTCCGCGAGTACTTTCCTGCTAATTACATAGCGGCACCCAGCGCCGTACGAAAAAAGCTCATCAGGCCGTGAAACAAGAGAAACGAAGCCGGCAAAAAGGGGCTGCGCTAAAAAAGAGGAAGCGGCAATTCAGCGCGGAAAATTGATTAAAAACGCCGGCGCTATTTTTCACCCGCGAACCCCGGGCCCCCGTCGCCGTTCGCATCTTCATCCATCCGTCTCACTTGCGCGCCCTTTGCGCATTATGCCTGTCCTTTGTCGCTCGCTTTATTTCAGTTTGCCTCGGCGCGCGCCGTGGGATGATCGTTTCGCCAGTATATTTTTCAAGCTCCCGCGCGCCCCGGAAACCGTAACGGTAAACGCGGCGGCTTTCGCTTCCGCTGAACACCCGGGAAATGGGGCGCGCTCGCGCATCGCTCGACCGGACAAACGGAAACGAATGGCGCGAGATGGCTCAAGCGACGTATAAATCTTCCTGCCCGCGCGTCGTGGACTCGCGATTGTATATACGGTCGTGGACGTTGTAAAAAATTCGCGATGCCGATTTTCGGTACTGCGCCGGGGATACGTAGTGCCTGGAGGTCGTTGAATTTCCGCGGGAGATACGCGAGTTTCGGGGACGCTGATGCTTTTTTCAGGTAGTGGGAGATATTGACCTGTTGTGCGGGTGAATGTATCCTCGATGCATTTGCAACGTCAAAATTGTTTATCACTTTTGGGAAATTATTCATGTTATTCAAGCTTATGTAATAATGATAAATAAGTATTAGTAATTCATTGTCTAGACAGTTACGAAAATTATTTAAGATGCAGGATGTTCTTCAACTATGAAAAAATTCGAATTAAGTATATAATTAAATTATATACAAGAGAGAAAGGATTTGGGTATTGTTACGACCAATAAGATGACGGAAAATAGTTAATCAGAGACATATTTAAGTTTCAATATATTGGCAAATGTGCATATCCACAACACGTCTTATACACTGAGAGAAATGTTTAGTAAAAATTACTGTATTTCTCGTAAAAATTATTAGTAAATTTTGCCAAACAGTATTGTAATTTTTACTATATTTATGGCAAATTTTCCCATACAGTATAGTAACTTTTACTAAACATTTTTCTCAGTGTACATTGATGTTGCACTTTATATTAATTTTTTAAACAATATATATTGCTTCATTTTTTAAATTGTGATATCAATACAAAGTTTTTAAATACTTTAATTAATAATATTAACAATTCATATTTATTTATCGGTATTACGATTTTCGGCGTGAATTTTCTTTTTTCACCGTACAATAAATAATTGCTAGTGATTATCTGACCTTACACTCAGACATATTGGAACCTGATAGCAAGACCTAGCGGGCGTATTTTAATGATCAAATACATTATTTTTTAATAAAACGTACAAAATATTCTACATTTATTACTCTCCTCTGCATTTTGACCCCAGAATCAAAAAGCCACAATCAGTGAATAAATGCAATATAAATAAATCGAAATATTTCAAAATCAAACTAAGCAGGTAAACAAATGCCGAACAAAAAAGTCCAGGCACGAAAAAGTAAAACACCCATAAGTACCGTCGAGTGAGCATCTGAAAAGGCCGGGAATATAAGAAGTCCAGTCGGCGTCAATGGCAAGAATGACCATAGGCCCTCTCTCCTTTAAGCCGGACTTGGCAACTCGCGCGGATCCATGAATTATTCAGCCGAGCGACAAAAGACCGACGCGACGCCGCCGCGAATGAATATAATACTTTTTGCGACTTTCGCGCCGATCGCCGCGTCCTCCTCCCGGGAGCTCAGGCGTCGGGGCGATCGATGCCGGCCGGGAGGGCAATAACAATGACCCCTCGTTCCGCGGCAATTTTCGTAATATTTCCCGGCGCGATCGAGGGGCTTCCCGTAGAGCCGCGAGTTCGAGTTCGCTCGTTCTGGTCGCGCGGGAACCAACGAACCCGCGGCGAGACGGCTATTCGTTCGGAGACGCCGATACGGAACTCTCGGTCTCTCTCTCTCTCTGGCAATGCACGCGGAGCGGGGGTAAAAAATTTTCGCCCGAAGGATTCGTGCCTCGTTTCGCGAATCGCCCCCGCTGAATGGATTCGCTGCGTCAGAAATGCATGAAAGGCTTTTGCCGATCGGATGATGGGTCGTTCGTTGTGGCCGCGCGCACGCCTGGCAGAAATTGTTCATTGATTTTTTTTTTATCGGCGCGCGCTGGTCGGAATATTAATGGTATGCGCGCGCCACCCTTTTTAATTATTTGCAGCTGGTCACTGCCGAATTATTCAGCGTTATCGGATCAAGAATCATTAACGTGCCCTTAACAATGCACTGCGTGGACTTAAGCTTTGGAAACTACTAGCGGACCACTGCATACTTTAACGGCTTTGAGAACTGAGTATAAGTAGTTTATAAATTTTTCGGTTAATTTTACTTTGCACGTAATGCTCGTTGCTGTTTGCTGTAGATTGTTGCGAAAATCAAAAATAAACAAGAAAAAGAAAGATATGAAATATAACTGAGTAAACAAGCTTTTTTTGAAATTTATAACGGTATAAATGTACGTGCTTTTATAGCGAAAGTAGCATTTCCGGTTTTAAAATATCAATGCTTGAACGTTTTTCCTATCGCACATCGGAGGTAATAAATATAGCCTTTTCGGCTCGGGATTGGGAATTCGCAATCTCTTAAATTCAACCAATATCGAAATACAAAATTTTGTATGTATTCAACGGAAAAAATATTTTTCATTTCAAAATATACTCCCTTCGCAAAAAGCCAATCTCGTATTAAACCCTAATCATCCCACAAATAAACTAAATCGTTCCTCGACGGACGGCCTTACGAGACTACGCACGTCATCGGTAACGGCTGCTCTTCGAGACACTCAGTACCTCATAAGTGCAACAAAATCATTAAACTGCGAAAAAAAAAATCAATCGCTCACGGCGCGCAGTAAAAACGATAAAAGCTCCGCGCGCATAACGATTGACGAGGCTCTAGGCGCGTAAAGCACGTCGACCCGCAGCCGTACAACGCCGGAGATGAAAAACTGCGGCGGCCGAGCGAGAATCGCCTCCAGATCCGTAAATATCCCCGAGGCGGTGGGCGGAGGGAGGGGCGATAAAGCCGACGCGACTGCGGGGGCGGGAAAACTCGGACTCGTGCAAGGTGCGAGGTCTGAAAGTTTCGACCGGAAGAGGAATCACGGCGAGTCGTGTCGAATTCGCCGAGGGGCTGCCACGGCCTGATTTATCCCGTTTCGCATGCGAATTTTGCGAGTCCCCGCGATAGCCCGAGGATTTGTTCGCCGAGCCGCCCGCAGCTACCTTACCGTAGTCTCTTTTCGGGAGTTTCGCCGGGCGCTAAAGGTGATGGGCTTTTCTTGAGTACGTGTCCATGAGGGTGGCGAGTTTAGGACGCCGGATTGCGGAAGTGATAATAATGACTTTGTGTACTGACCAGGAGAGTACCTGACCTCCGGATCACGGAATTTGTTGAAACTTTGAGGGCTGATTTCTTATATGAAAATA
>JAWWEN010000024.1:286687-303959 GCA_035582955.1 Sycophila texana | reverse complement strand
TTCATATTTTCATATGAGAAATCAGCCCTCAAAGTTTCAACAAATTCCGTGATCCGGAGGTCAGGTACTCTCCTAGTGAGTGAAATGAGTTGTTTTTTTTTTATTTTTGGTTAAAATTTTTTCGATTCATTTTGGAATCGTACAAATTGGGAGTTTTTAGTTCAATTGCTGTGTGACTCTTTTTACGATCCGCAATAAGTGTCTATCACCCAATTACAGGTAAACTTTTTCGATCTTCGGTATTTCATCGAAAGAGAATACCCGGCAGATTGAATGAGCTTTTATTTACGTTAAAACCATTAAATCCGTTAGTAAATCGTTGCTAAACGACCCCCTCTTGTTGCGCGTGCAATGCACACGAGGAGTATTTAATTTGATTGTTCTGCCGCGGATTGAATTTGAGAGATTTCTCGCTCGGTTAATTAATCTCAATTTGTGATTTCCCTGCGTGTCATCTAAATTGATGCATTTTTTTTTAAACCACCTCTAGCTAGTCTTTGATATAACAATTGAAATCTTAAAGTTATAATTTGCATTTTAGCATTACTTATTATTATTTATTTATAATTTATTATAAACTCATATTTTCTGTTTAAAACCGCTTATTTATAAGTTAATAAAGACTTAAAATTAAAATTAATTAAAGCAGTACTATCACAGTAATCGCGTAGCATATTTATAATTGTAGTGATAATCAATTCAATAATAGCTCTAAACGTATACACGTGTCTCGAATACAGAGATATAGAGAGAATCGTTGCCCAAAGAGATTATTTATTTTTCATTTTGTTTTGATTTATTATTGATGAAAAGTCGATTTTTATGAGTCTTTTTTGTTATTAAAAACATTTAAATAAAAAAGGGTTAAACTTTTCAGGATATTTTCTTAAAGCTATGAACTAAAGTACCATCAGAAATTGCTAGTGATATAAAAACCAAGGGAAATATTCAATTATTTTTAAAATCTTAACCATTTAATAAAATTTATTGCAAGACAAGAGCGTGCAAACGATCAATACTTCCCTTACTCTTCCACCCTTATAGCTATATTTTTTAAACAACTGTTTATTTCCCGCATACTTCTCAAACCTGTCAGCTTAAAATTCACTCCCCCGCGCTGACTTTCCATTCATCCGGTGAATGACGCGAGAATAAAATTGAAATCGAAGTGACCATAAAACAAAGGTAATTATTCGCTAAAAAGCAGAAAAAAAAAGAACGTCTCCGGGCTTTCGCGCGCGCATTGGAGTAAATTATAATTCGAAGGTCAGGCGACTGTCGGGCCACCTGACCATTAGAAAATGACTTTCCGCTGGTCGAGGAACTGCCCCGCTCGACGGCGTTGCCGCTAATGAAAAAGCTATAGAATTACCCGCGAGCCGAGAGGGGGTGAAAGTAAATAATGGACGGCGCGGACCGCAGGCGTATACTTTATCCTTGTACATCGCAGAGGCGCGGATGGCGGTTAGCGGTAACGACCCCCAAGGTATGCATGCAGCGCCGCCATGCCCTCGCCTTAATAAGTCGGTGTCTTGCTAAATCTATGCACTTTTGAATGCCGCCCTTTATCAGATCTCCGGCGAAACTACCGAATCGGGTCTGTACCTCCGAATCTTTTTTTTTTTCTTCTTCGTTTCACGCATGCATTCTCTTCCATGCATTTTGCATTGTTTACAAGCGAACGAAGGAGTTTGAGCTACTGCGTCTGGACACGAAATTGAAAATTTTACGATTGATAAGTCGTTAAATTAAATTTTTACGATAATTTGGCAGCTTTATTACTAAGCAGCCAGTAAAAATTGAAGTAGATATTTTTTAAGAGAAAATATTTTAAAGCAAAGCACAAAAATGTATATTTTTAAAAGTATATGAGGGGGTATGCAGTTTTTGATATGCTGCAGGAACGACAGTTGTTAGCCGAGTAAATTTAGCCAGATCTAGTTCACGGAATGATAACTGCGCCGGGGTTGATGACGTACTTCACGTTTACTGCGAATGTAAGGGTCAGTAGGGAAACAAAGACCAAAGGCAATGCCAGAAGCGGTTTTTACTCTCGAAAGTAATGCAACGAAGACACTAGGAAAAGGCGGTCAGCAAGTCGAGGAAATGCTAAGCAATGCGAAGTAATTATGCGGGTTACAGAACGCGCAAAAAAGAATTTAGTTAGAATATGTGGACAAAAAATACAAAAAATTTCTATTTGAATATTGTATTTTTTGTAATCAACTGATACTGTTATTCGTTCAAAGAAAAAAAAATGCTGAAAAATGAAGAGACTTAATAAATGTTGGTTTCATTACTGTATTACTTGATTGACAAATAAGCTTTATTGTTGCAAATGCGTTTAACTGAAAAATTTAGAAATTATTTTAAATTATACTTTAACTTTATGCACTATTCTACTTTATTTATGTATAATTTGTATATTATTTTCAATTGATAAATTAGTATTTTTATAATATTTGAGGCAACAATTTCTTTACATTAGGCTACGCTTAGATAGTTAAAGTTAAAGAGTGAGTTTTCGCAGAAAATGTCTACATAGTATAGCAGTCGATTTCTTACTCCAACTGAGTGAAGTAGAAGTAGACGCAGACACTTATTGCTTCTTGGATCGTGCTCCGAGATTTTCTGTTTCTTTTTTTTTTTGTAGGATAGTAAAGCTTTCCGTGCTTATATGTCCTGCCCGTATAGTGTGCAAAATAAATAAAACAGTTCTGCTCACAAAAATCGAAGAATCACTTAAGAAATTCTACAATTCCTAAATCAGTGCAAAAAGTAATGATAGTCTAAAGAAGCTACTGGAGTTCACCGATTTTTGTTTCTTAACTTTTAATGGCATGAATTTTGTTTAAATAATTGAATCGTGAAGAAACGTGAAATATTTTACCATCTCAATTTTTTTAATTAAAGAATGAGCATTTATATCAGCTACTTTTTCTTGTAATCTACATCTATAAATCAAAGGACTTTGGTTTCAACAATCATCAAAGTACTTCTGATTTATACAGTAAATGACTATTCATTTTACGAATCTAGGTATATTCGTATAATTATCACGAATTTCTTATTATTCATACATTTAAATATTAAAATTTTAAACAAACTTAAATAATCGAAGAAAAAATAAATAAATTTTTAGCGTAAAAAGATATACTTATAGAACAGCACCAACAGCCTCCGAAGCTTCTACTGAACTCACCTGCAACAAAAAGAGAAAATGTCCTCCATTAAACAATCTTCCCAACCGCAAGGTAAATAACGAATGCCCGTAGGGATTTATCAATTCCGCGGCTACCTCAAGCATCCCCGGCCTCGCAATTAACGACGGCCGGTCACGAGGGGTCCTAAGCGCTCCTAATGCGGCATTAATTTCCATATCTCGCGGCCGGAAGAAACGCGAAAGCTGCTTGCACGTGGGGGGAGGGGGGGGCGCACCGCTGTGTTTTCCGCGATATAAATCGGGGAGAATTGCCGCGGCGACCGGGTCTGCGTCCGCAAAGATAGCGGCGAGGACTTTACGAGCGGGTAACGCGAGGAGAAGAGAAACGACACGGGCTTCGGACCCCCCGCGCGTGTCCGAGGTCCACTGACTCGCGCATACAGCGCCGTCGACGTTGACGGCAATGAAAGAGCGCGCCGAAGCTTTATGCCGCGAGATGAGGAGATTTAGCCTGGCGACCTGATTCTCGCCGCGGCACCGCCAGCCCCGGATATACTTTAAATTAACGTCGTGTGTTTCGTTTTTATTTGATACTTTTTTTTTTATTCTTAAAGAGCTATAGGTCTATCGACCGCGTGCTCGTTATTTGATACTTCGGAGGATTTGCTCGGAGGTGGTGATCATGGCGCTGATTAATTAGAGAGAATTTTCGGTGCTCGGTGTAAAGGAGAAAGCAATACATTTTGGGTGGAAAGATTTGATAGTTGGATTTAGATTTGTGACTTTGGAAGGCAATCGGGCACAATGTCGTTCGCTTTTTTATTGGTGGGGAAAGGACCGTTCTGAAATCTACTTCCACTTGAATCCATTTATGTGTGTTTGGAACTGAAGAAACGAAGGTCTATTTGCTAGATTAAACTTCCGAGAAACATTTGCGTAAATAAAAAAGTCTGAAACGATTGTCTTACCATGCCTTTCTTTTTCTACTTGCAAGGAAAATACTTGTGGAATAAAACTTCGGAGAAATATTTTCCGGTAACTAGAATATTTTATATCGATTCCAGCTACCAGTAAATATTATACTAGAAAGTAAAACTGATCTACTCTTCGTTACTTAAAGGACTTTGATTGTTTATCGGATTTTAATTGTTCCTATTAGTAAGAAAATATTTTTGTATTTTCTCGTTTGTTCACTTATGTACGTAGTAGTCATACATTATACAGTTTTTTCTATTAAAAATCTGTAAATACAATAAAAACAAAGTAATCAAACATTTAACGATGCAAGATAAAGAATGTCGAAGCAATTAAATAAATTCTACATTATTTGTACGAAAAGGCCAAGCGTCATATTATAATTTGTTGACAGATAGATTTTACAACGTAGTGGTTATCGGTCGTAAGAAAGTAAGCGAAAGTCCTCGAAGCATTTACCAAGAATAATTCCCAACGAATACGGGGGTGGGGGTGGGAGAGTGGAGGCTAAGGAAAGCGTAAATACACAATGTGAAAGCTCGAGCTTGACTTGGGTATTTTTAGGTAAATGGCGAAGCTTTTCGCGGAAAGGTCTCCCTCCCCCTCCACCGCCACTAAGGAGAGAAAGAGCTTGAGCGAGAGAAGAAGGGTAGAAATAGAAAAAGAATCGAGAAGAATAACAGCCTTTGGCCATGCCATTGCCACTGACTGCTGCGCCTGGGTAATGGAAGCTCATTCGTTGCGTGGGATCGATCGGCCCATTACTTTTGTGCCGCTTGCTCTTTTTCGCGCGATTCCGCGGTAATCAGCGAATCGATCTTGGATTCGATGAACTCGCGGGACTTTTTTAGCCGGCGCGCCAGCGTCGCTTAGCCGACCCCCCGACGGGATAATTTATGGAATCATTTATTTCGCGGCAACTTTTCAATAAAGCGACGCATTATACGAATGAATTTGAAACGGGGGCATAAGCGACTTTTGATTAATCGCTAAAGCTTCCGTACATCGATTTCTGCGGAATTCGACTCTTTGCCCTCGGCCACCTGAATTTTCGTGATTTATCAATCGATTTTATTTGCAAGACAGTTGTTTGTAAACTATTGCTTGTTACATATGCGACAGTTGCGTAATTACTTGCGTGCACGTCATATCTGGTGTAGTACGAATAATCAATTGATTATGATAATTATTTATAATTTTGCATTGATACCCATTTGATAGAATTGTTCACTTAAATAATAGATTTTGACAGACCGGATTCACTGGAGCTATAGCTACATAATATATTACAAAGTCGAGTATTACCCATGACTATTTTGAAAGATCGTAAATTAAATTTGAAATTTGAGCTTTCACAGTTAATTCTGCTATTGATACCATTATTACATCCTATGCACGACTGGATATTATTAAACGGATTTTACAAATTCGAAAGTAAAATTAATAATTAATTTTTACAAATCTGAACCCTTCACAGAGATTCAACCGTTGACATTGTTATGTACCAAAATCCTCAATCTACGATTACACACTGCGAAATATTTTTTCAAAATATTTGGCGGCCTTATCACCCGAATTGACATGATCAAGTCAAGCGGACTCCTTCATACTTCATACCATAACTTGTAAGCCACGTTTCATAATCGCGAAGTCAATTGAGTATCCTCGAAGGATTTATAAATATTCTATCTAACAGATCAAAAATAAATTAAATAAGTTAAGCAGAATTTTCTTTGTAAATTTACATTCAATTTATTGCACTTAACATTCGATTGAACTTTACGATAATTTCGAGACATTGCACACTGCAGTAGAAGTGGTAACTGATACCACATTCTGTTACATACTCGATAAGCGAAAGCTTAACCGATTATATACTACAGTTTTCAATTGCCTTAAGATAATATTAAAATATCATAATAAAATCAAAAATATAATAGCAAAATAATTGGTAATTTAGATGAAATTTGACAGATTTCACGTGTATTAGTTATGTCTACCAGTTATTTAATTTTTTTACACTTTTAAAAATAATATTTTATTAAAAAATTATTTTATTTTATTTTATTTTATTTTCGTAGCACTTGTAAAGTCGCTAACTTCATAAAAAAATGTATATTTTAAAATAAATTGTACAAATTAAATAGTCAACTCAAGTAAGTTACACGAATTAACAGTGACTTACAAAGAAACGAAATTTATCTTCATCGCAAGCTTTCATTACGCAACAACATTTACCCAGACATCCGCGGGATATCAGCAATGTCACGAAGGCACACAAGCTGGCCCAATTTCCCTTTAAAATGTATATCCCCGGGGAAGCGCCCGTTTTGTTATTGTTACGCCTTTTGAAATAGCAAAACGTTATTTTTCTTAGCCCTTTCAGCCTCGGCTGTCTATCCGCGCGCGGCGCTTTCTTTTATATCCCTCAGCCGCAAAATGCTGATAGCGCCGCTAGCGCCCGCAAGCGCAACTCCTGCAGATATATCGGAAAGGCTTTCCGGGCTCTTTTTCCTCCACTCTACGTCAACGACAGCGAGCGAGATGCCGAAGGGGGGCTCGGGGGTCGGGGTGGTTACCCCATTCGGTCTCGACCCGAGGAATTGTTTTATCTGCCCTCTCTCCTTTTTCTTTCTTTCGTCTATCCCAGATTTCAATTCGCCAGCTACTTTCGGCCCCGAAAAGAATATCCGCTGGTCCCGGCGTGTCGACGAATTCATTCGGCGCGCATATCTAGCCCACCTGGGTGGGCGCGCAACTCGGCAACCTACTTTCCCGAGATTTGCGCAGCTCGCCTGTTTCATAGGGTCGGAGCGTCGCGCGACACGGCCGGCTTTAATTGACGTTCCGTGTCGCTCGCTCGTTCGACTCGTCACGCGGATGACGATCTGTCACTCGAGATTTTCCAGCTGGCGTGGAGGGAAATTTTTTTTTTTTTTTTTTTAGAGTGCGTTACAGCCGGGTTTACGCAGTGACAATGACGGAGATTTCTTTTTTGGATTAGATGGATGGAGGCGGTATTTAAATGAAAAATATTGCCTACGGTTTAGCTTTTAATTAAATGTAACGCGCGACGGTTAACTTTTTATTATTGTGGTTATTTACAGGATGCAGGGTTTTTTAAAATAATAACGTGCTGGTGATATGGTTTATGTTTTCTTTTGTGCCTTCTTTAATTGGCTTGAAAAGTAGTCATAGCATGATTAATGCATACTGCGTTAGATATTGAATTTCAAATTTGTTTGGCAAAGTTAATGCAATTACTACTTTACTATATTTATGGCCTGCTGTAAGTTGATTTGATTTAATTCAGTTCAAATATTTTGAGACACTTCGTTTTACATTGAATTTCTCTCAAAATACATAACTAACTCTCGTTAATGAAATACATAACTAACTTATTAAAAATATAAACTTTGAGCGAAAATATTGATTGAAGAAACATTTTATTTGTTAATATCGAGTGTAACCTATTAATTTAAAATGGAACGCATTATTAATAAAAAAATCCTGATTCGCAAAGTAACCCTATTTTTTCGATAAAATAGAATACAAAGCACCAAAAAAAAAACTTTTTCTCCAAATATCTCGCCTAAAAGCTACAATTCCTACTCGACCCAAAAGATGTCCAAGTAAAAGCATCAATCCGGATTATTTATTGAAAGCACAAGTTAATCGACATACATCTCCCGGCGAATATACATTTTTCATGCCACACCTCGTGCAGGCACCGAATTAATATGCGAAAATCCCCTCGACAGCCGGAAGGACGTCGGGGGCAGAAAAAAAAATATATAGGCTTTCAATACACCGGCGCACGGATCCCCGAGGCCATCACAACGCCCGGGGAGTCGAGTGACTTGCGAGGGCGAATCAGCACAGGGCGCGCGTCTCGAAAACAGCGAAAGTGTAAAACGAGGGTAAAAATCAGGCCGTATTATTCATTCGCCATCCTCCTAGGCAGCCTCTCGGCGCCTCTCTCCGGCCCGCCTTTTGGCAAATCAATTCTTTATCCCCCGAAGAGTTCGTTCTCCCCAAGGGGGTGGAGAGGCGGCAAAGCCGCAGAATCCCTTTTACAGCCCGGCGGGCCAAATCGCGGAGTCGATGCCGCGGTGAAAAGCGGCGCGCCGCTCCTTGAGTAACGAACGTAGCCTCGCCGGCAGAAAGAGAGAAAAAGAGAGGGAGAGCTCTCAATTCACGAGGAGAGAAAAGAGCGGCGGGGAGACCGAGTGAGATCGAGGGAGACGTATTAAGAAGAGGGGGCGATGGATATTTTCACCGCGAGGCAGGAAGGACTGCTGCGAGCTTTACACGCTGCGAGCCCGGGATGTACGAGCTGCGATGCGGTGAAAATAGGGGGCGGTGGCACGCGATGCTGCGATTGAGAGAATTAACTTTTCATTTTAATTCCGTGGAGCTCGCTGGATTTTTGTTAAAAAATTGAAAAAGAGTTTCTGCTCTTTTATACAAGATTAATGTAATAATAAGTAATGGAGGTTGAATGGTCTATTCGATTAAAAGGAACTTGATAGTGCGGTTTTTTTTTGTAAATCTTTGTATAACGAGAACATTTGCTTCTAACGCGAATCCATTTACTGTAATTGTGCAGGGCAGTGATAAAAATGTAAAATATTCTGTTAAATTATGAGAGATACTTTTAAAAAATTTAATTTCAATAATATAACAAAACATTGTATATTAAAATTTTATGCGATACATTGAAAATTTTACCCACAATGCGTATGTTGTTAAATACTTTGCTTAATGTATGACAAGTTTTTGACTTTTTTCACTGTCGTCTTTTATCAACCTGCGTGTTTGCTTTTTAATTCTTTACCGTTTGATAAAAATTCAGTAATATATCCTTCTTTAAAATAATATTTCATGTGAACCACGGAATGGTTTCTTCGCGTACTCGCAAAACAATTATAAATTATTAATTTGCCAGAACAGCCCAGGGGCTAATGCGAAAACTAAAAAGACCATCTCATTTCAGATCCAAGTCGCCTTAACATAATTTTTTAACAGATTGCGTAGACTCGGGACAAAGTGAAAAAGTAATCCGAGGAGCGGCGGGTCGGCGGGGTAGTGAAAGACGAGCTAGTCGGAAGAGAAATAAGAAGGATGGAGTAAGTCGGAGATAAAAGAAAAGAGAAGATTTTCTCGAGAACAGCGAGACGTAGGTGTGTCCATTGGCGTGGAGTTACGACTTTCGCGGACGCCATTCATTATCGTTCCCTCGCAGGCGGCGAGCTCGCCGATTTCCGCGGCGCTCCGGTGACGTCCGGGAGGGGGGCTCTCTTTTCTTTTTTTTCCGCCTTTCTCCCTCTTCCCTCGCCTCGACCTTTAGCCCGTCGAAAAATATCGACGCCGGGAAGCGCGGTAACGCTCGAATTGCGCGAATGAAATTGTAGGGTAATAATCGTATGCGAGTACCTTTTGGGGACCTATTAAATTTTATGGCTTGGAAATAGTTGTCGGATCGTTGATCGATAGTTTAACAGTTTTCGAATGGTTATGAATAGTTCGCCTGCCATAGAAAATTGATAGGGAATTCGCGAAATCGGTAATTCATTTTTTATTCCCCGTGAACGTGTAATTTCCTTTCTGAGTAAAATGGTAGTGGTTAAAATTTTATGGCTTTGCTGATTGAGCGAGAATGCAGGATTTTGTGTTTCAGAAGTACGTTTTTCTACGATGCATAAACATCTCATTCTGTTAAAGCTTCCTTATTTTATAAATTAACAGAAAATTCATTTAAAAATCACGAAATTAGCGAGTTTCATAAAGCATTGAGTATTACATGTTGTGATTAAATTAACACCCTTGAAAAGTATTTATTTAAGGATAGAAATAGTATAAGTTTTGTTTTACACTAATTAAACGAGATATAGAAAAAGATTCCTTAAACCAATAAAATTAAAGTAAAATCTCTTATCTCTTATTTCTTTCTTCGTAAGCTCCCTTCAATAACTAATTAAAAAAGATTCTTTTAATTTGTTAATCATTTAGAAATAGACACATCCATTAAACGTAAGAGGCCAGTACGCAGCATAATCTTGATTATCGCCGTTCAAAAACATAATTTCCCTCATTTGTTCCACCAAGTCAATTCGACAATCTCTCTTCGTATTTTAACAAGGTAAGCTGAGTCACTATTAACGCGAGAGACAAAGGGGGAAAACGAACGGAGAGACAAGAGAGGGAAAGAGAGGGCATCCATTTCCAGTAGGGAGCTATAAAGCACTTAATTTCCAAAGTTACGCTCGAGCCATATATACCAACGTGTCGGAGCATAGGTAGGCGCGGGTGCGCGCGAGGTAGGGCAGAAGGTCTGAGAAGTGCGAGAGCCCGCAGAAAGTACACACGTTAGTCAGCTGAGCGGGGGAAGGAGGAGGGGGTATAGTCGGCCGGGCGGACGCGTGCAGACTCGGCAGTAGCTGCTACTGGCCCCGGCTACTTTAATTGGACTAAGGCAAACAACCCCGGCGGAGTATCTTCACGCATCGCGGATCACGTCGAGTGCCCTAAGAGCAGGATGCGAATAGTTGCCGAGGGCTCCGCAGCTTCGAGCCTCGAGGATCCGCACGAGGGCCCCCTCCCCCCTCCCCCCTTACGCCGCTCCGATGAACTGCTACTCCGTGGGCGCCCGCGGAGCCGCGGATGCGAGTTGAACTAAAGTGAAAAGCGAGATTTCGCGAGTGAGCGGCGAAAAAACGTCCGGCTGCCGGCCGAGCAGCGAGGATGATTATATAAAGTCGTTGGGCAAAGAGGGGTCGATACTTTAAAGCGTACTTTTTTTTGATTCAGCTCGAGTTTTATTTATTCAAACATTTAACGGGATAATGTTATTTTTAGGAAATTTGTCTTTTGGCAGTGCGCGTTTTACCGAACATTTGCGTAATGCTTCTTTAATTGTCATGTTCTGGAAAAGTCATAAGTTTTAACGTTTAATTTAAAAAAAAAAAAATATATATTTTCCTTTTTTCGCTGCAAGTAGGAAGAAAAAACATATTATAATTTATTAAAAAATCCATTATTTCTCATTAGCGTATGTTACAAATATACAAAACTAAATGCATTTTTCACTTTATTTGCGTTATTTTCTTTATACATAATTACCATTTTTAAAACATGAATTAAATATCTTTTTCTCTCCCTTCGTTATCTTGTCTGCCACTGGCAATTTTAATGTTTAATTTTGTAAATTTAAAGAGCGCGAATTTTCAGCTAAAACTACCTTTTACTACATTACATTAAATCATTGAATTCAAAGTACTACCCTACAAAAAAATAAAAAAAAATAATAAAAAATTGTAATTAAAACAAGACAATTCTTTAAAATAATTTTTCCCACTGTTATATTATAAAAAAAAAAGAATCATAACAACGGAAGACGAAAGTATCTTAGTTTATCAGGCCGAGTCTAATTAGAAGCAAGCCCGGTATAATTGCGGAGATGTGCAATTAAGCGGACGGTGGCGAGCCGCGCGGTCAGCATGCGTACGCGCGCGCAAGTCGCCTAGAGTGGCACGTGCGGCTCTCCAGGCGCGAGCCGAAGGAAAGAGGATATTACTCGTAAATGGGGAAGCGGGGAGGGGAACAGGGGAGATGGCCGGTTCGCTTGAAAGCCGCGAGGAGCACGTGTGGCCGCGTGACTGCGACCGCACAAAGGAATGGGATTCCCGAGCGGCTTACTGCGGGAGCCTCGAATTAACCCCCGTGCACCTCGTCAGTCGATCGCCTCCGCGGCCGGGATTACGTTTCCGACATTAGCCCGATCGACTCGCTCTCTCTCTCTCCCGCCGTCAGCCTAGAGAGCCGAGCTTTCCGTCCTCTTCAAGCCCGCTTGGGTTTCTCGCATCGGCGCGGATTACACCGCGTGATTTGCTTCACGCGCGCGCGTCGAGCCTTCTGTATACATCGCACCACCACCTCCCACGGCATTAGACTGACATAAATTTTCCCTCTCGCTTAAGCGAGCGACAATCGCTTCATCATTAGCGTCACCTTCGAGCTGTTAAGCTGCGCCGCGATCGCGTTTTTTGGTGGATTGAACGGTTTTACGTATTCGGCGAGAAGCGTTAATGGTCCGAAATTTTTTAACTTGCAGTCAGATCTCTTTTGTTTGACCGAGCAATATGCGGCTTGAAAGAGTTTTGTTTGAATTTGTTTCGGATTAAATAGTTTAATTGAGTGAGGTAAATCTTTTCTTAGGTATGACGTGCTGTTATATTCAAGTGAAAGCGTAAAAGAAACTATTGAAAATTTGTCTGTCTATGCCCGTCTGTTTCTACTGACGTAGAAAATTCTCAAGACAGCTTAATTTTTAAACATCTTTTTATTTTTAAAATAATAAAATCACGCGCACTCGTAAATTAAATTTAATCATTAAATCATGTACCTAATTTTTTTATTCGCTTAAATAATAAATTACCAGGAAAATACCTATTATGCTTAGACTTTAAAGAATCGAGTATTTATTTATTCAACAAATTTTTCTGAGATTTAAAAATCAATCGGAAAGCGGAATTTACTTTTTTTAATAATAATCTCAATTAAAAAAATAAATTGTTCAATAGTTAGAAAACTATTTAACAATTACTTCATTCATTTTTTTATAGACATCCTTTTTTGTGAAAAACGATTAATTTTATAACTTCCCTGCGTTTATCCTATAATTATTTCTTACGTTCGTGAACTTAATTTTTGCCAAAACAATTTTTTTGTAGTTTTCTCGAGTTCTGATGCACAGGCAATCGGAAGTAATCCAACGCATTGGTACTGCACCTCTGTTATCTTCGATTATCGGACCTATCATGTTCTTCGATAAAATGCATCAATGAATTGCTTCTTGGAAATAGTAGCAATTAAAGCGAATGCTTCCTTTCACCGGTAGCATATTTTTTTTTATTATACCTTTTTAAAAGGTAGATTAATTTAAATACCAAAAGCCGATAAAAATTAAATTTTTTTATCGTTTAAGAGCAAAACAGTGAAGAGAAAAAAACGCTTTCCGATTGGAAACTTAGCCCAATGAATTTATCGATTACTTATCAATCGATTGCAGCTAATTTTAACTAGAATATATTTATCTTTTCAAGCGTATACAACGCACGTGTATTTTAATACTAAAAAACTACCGATAAAAAAATTATACCAATTATGCAGTGCATCAATTAAAAACGTCCAATAATATAATGTATCCTCAAAGCCTAATTTCTACGGCAGATAAAATTTATCCTGCTCTTATCGGCGACAGGATCGACAGCATCTATTCCATCGTCCCCGGTCGTGCCTCGTTTCCTTCCTTTTTTCGCGCTTGCAAGCCTATACGAAATTACAGGGCGCCCGTGATTTTCGAGTATTTACAAGTGAGAAAGAGAGAGAGAGACCGTCGGGGACGGTCGCGCGGCCGCGAAACCGGATTAAGCCCCGGGACTCGACTCGCCTCGGACGGTCTTTGACGCGCCGCTTGAGGAATTTGCATGGCTGTGCGCGTCGCCGGGGTCCTGCCTCGACGCCAACCGGTTCTCGAGGCGGAGAGAGTGAGAGAGAAGGAGGGACAAGGCTCTGGGCGCCTCGTGACAAGTCAAGCGACCCGGGCCATGGACCCCGGAGACAGATTCTAATTTCGAGTCTGCCCGCGTCCGGCCTGTACACACTGGCTGCGGCTTCCAATTGCAGTCGTTCGCTCATTAAGGCTGGACCTTTTTCTCCGACGTCAGAAAATCTCGTCGTCTTATTTTCGGCTCGAGAATATTTAAATAATTGTTTATTGCTTTGGAATTTCTTGAAGAGGCCGATAAAATTATTTTATTTTGAAATAAATTACGTCGAAGTGAATTCGTACGTTCAAATAACTTTTTTTTTTAGATATTTTTTTCAATTAAAGGAAAATAAGTTACAGAATTTTTATTTATCTGATGTCATTCTTTTCAAAATGTAGAGAATAGTTATGACTACATAAGTTGGAATATTGACATTGCAGTTTCTCGACCAGACACTGCTTTTTGATTTTTTAAAGTAAAGAATAACATCTCTTTGATTCTATTTAATAAATTGAATTGATAAAATCAAAAAATCATATTTTTGTTGATTACGTAAAAAATGTAGTAGAAGTAAAACATCTTAACTGAAAGTACACATATGAATGATTAGATATATATTATAAAATTATCCTGCACTTATAGCCCCCCCCCCCCAAAAAAAAAAAAACCGCAATCAAAAATAAATATCACACTGCAATATAACGCGAATAAAAAAAAATAAATAACAAATTTTCCTCCATCCATTGATCCATCCGCGCGTAAGTAGAGCGAATTCTCTCGACTCTTACGCGAACCGAAGCAACAGTACCGGAAGGAAGCCGGCGGGCTCTCATCTCGAGAATTTCTTGTTAAAAAGTGGAAAAGCGAGAGCGAGGGGGTATACGGGAACCCAGGGCGAGGGACAATTTCTGCGATTCGAGGATCTTCCGGCAAAAAAAAGGCCGCAATTTCCGTCTTCGAACGCGCGCGCAATACATTCGCGGCGCGGGCTGTGCACTGGTGTGTCGCTTCAAAAGGCCGCGCGGCGGCGGTGTCTGGCTCCCTCGTATATATACCGATGCGCCGGGCTCGCGTGCACGCTCGGTCGGTCGCGAGCTAAAAAGAATCTCTTACGCTCCGCGGAGCCACCCTCCAACAATTCACAATTTCGCCCTTCTCCCATTACATTCACCGCTGGCGCAAGGGATCCGCTGCGGCAACTTATCCAGGGGATGAAAAAAAAGCTCGTTTCGGAGTTGATCGGGACACAAATGATCTGAGTCGTCTTTTCCTTGTTGCTGATCATACTGAGGCTGTAATTGTATTAATTTTGAGGGGACAAAGGTGCTTCCCGGATCAATAACGTTAATTAAGTCCGCAACAAAGGGATATTAAGGTAACTCCGGTATGGGTTACAAGTTCGTCGATGAACCGTTAAAAGAACGGATATTTTTACAATGAAATTGGTTTCTGATACATTTAGAAATTGTGATAAAATTAACAATACACATTTTTTGTCTGATTTTTATTAATAGAAATTGATATCGTAAAGTGTAAAAAAGAATCTGTAAGCTAATATTTACAACACAAATAACGTATCAAATCTTTATTTATTTATATGATCGACTGACTGATTTATTCATTGACTGACGACCTGATTGATTAAAAATACTGAATTGCAATTGGTTTTCTATACCAATATTTATTTTCTCTTCTCTTAATAGAATTTTATGTATTTTAAAATTCGCCAGAATCATCTCACTGAGAAAAAAGTATTTGTGTCTGGGAACGTGACCACAAACCAGAGTTCACTTTTGGATAAAAATTACTATACTCTAGAGTAAATTTTGTTGTGTGTATAGGACTATTTCCAATATCGTCCAGTAAAATTTATTATATTTATGGCGAATTTTACTTTAGAGAATGGTAATTTTTATTTGAGAGTCCAGTTCGTGGCCGCGTGCGTTATCATACAGATATAAGTAATTGTTACAATATTTCTCTCTCAGTGCAAGTAATTATGGAAAAAATTAATTTTTTACACGAGAAACTTTGTCACATAGTCATAAAATAAATAAAATATCATTAAATAATTGATCACAATAATAATTAAAGCAAAAGAAAAAAAAATGGCTCCAGAGGGGATCGAACCCACGGCCTTCGCGTTATTAGCACGACGCTCTAACCAGCTGAGCTATGGAGCCGCTGAGTGTCTTAGGAAAGAGGGCGTAGAAACTGTAACCGACAAAAGTAGCGGCCGATCGAGCTAACGATGGAGGGGATAGACCGCAGTACACCGTTCGGTTACGTAAGTGATTGGCGGCAACTGCCGTCCGGTTTCATTGATTATTTCTACTAATTAAGTTTACAGCAATAAATTGTATTGATTTTCCAGAGATTTATACGCTTTTATGGTAGTAGCATAATAGAAATAGAATAAAAATGTAATATGCTTTAGTAAACATAAAAGTAAAGTTATGAAACGGGTTAACGTGAAACCACGTGCTGATCTCGAGACTTGCTTCTATAATCACGAAATGAAAGTCGTTGCATAGCATGTCTGAACCATGACAGGTATTCGGACAAGGTACAGATTATTTTGTCAGTAATCTGTCGTATTTTGTTGTCGAGGCCTATTTAACAGTATTCCAGTTGTAGATCACTTGGATAGACCAATTACATAAGGAAGAGCCGAGGTATAATGGGACAGGTGATACAATTAATCATCGAGGTACAATGGGTCAACAAGTGACCTAAGTAGTCAAGTTCAATTCACGCGGTGGCCCATTATACTCCGATGAATTATTGAATCATCCATCCCGTTATTCCCCATTCTATGATTTTTCGATTAAATTATTATAAGTACACACTTCGATGCAGCAATTGCTACCCTGACTAATAATAAGCACACTTCTTCTTCAACAGCTAAATTTTTATCTCGAATGCAATCCTCATCGAATAAGTATTTAATGTGTACTTTCAGCTTAATGGTGAAGTTATTTTTAAAAAAACTTAATATGTCATTTTGATTTTTCTTTTTTAATATTTCGTGAAAAAAAAGAATGATGATTACACGCGACGTTTTTTCTGACCGAGCACGCGGCCCCGTTTACAATCGGCTATTCCCTTTCTTTTTCTTATCCTCTCTGTCATTGCGAGACACTATATTATCAGCTGCATTTCTCTGGATTGGCCGGTTCGGGCATCCAAGGGCCGCGCCGAGATTGAGAACGCAGATTATCGAATATATTGAACTGACCATTTTGCCGTAATCGTTATCGTTGTGCGCAATTTCTGAAATATTCGAATTATGAAAAAAGAACCAATAAAACTGCTTAAAATAAAAACTCCAGTTGATAATACATATTCGACTTCCGATTTTGAATTTTTTTTCTCTAATTTTTCTTTTCCGTTTTTTACTCGGCTGTAGGAAAGTGATTACGTCCATTAGATTTTGAGATAAATGTAGGTAATGCATTTAAACCAATTTACGCTTATTTTTACTGTATACCCGATAGGTACTTTGGATGAAGTTGAAGTTTGTAACGTTATCGATAACGAAATCAATATTTTTTTTATTTAAGTTATAAATGGCGCTAAGACG